>CP139501.1:332556478-333156478 GCA_021014915.2 Artemisia tridentata subsp. tridentata
CAGATATATAGATGGCAGAAACAATAACAGATAACAATACAGAAACAAATCTGAAATACAGATTATACAGATACTGAATTAAAGTGAAAGAATAGGAAAGGAATAAGGGTAAAAGAAAAGAAATGAGAAAGGGATAATGTACAAACCAGGTTTAGGGAAATACAGAAATCCATCACGAGCCCAGAGGTAACAGATAATATCATAACAGAGTAATAATATAATAATCCAGAGGGGATACCTCTCAAGTAACAGATAATATGAGGGGTGACCTCATGTATCCAATCGGAGTGATCAGCTCCCAGACATATGTGAAAGACGTGTATCGCACACACCATCAATCACCAGAGATATATATAACAGATAACATAATAACATATAACAGAAATCAGATCAGAACTAGGATGCATCCATGCGCCCCAGTAGGCCAGAATCTTCTCCTACATAACAGATAAAATCAGGGACGGGACAGGTCATCACTCTCCTGCCCTAGAGACATGCCATCGGTGCATCAATGACATGGACATGAAACCCTCATGCCTAGTGATTGGCTCGGATATCAGATTGTGGTCAAGGTCAGATGTCATATAATAAATAGAGTCATATCTACGGGTTCATGGCAGAAGGGTCATGTCAACAATTCAGAATAAGATAATAAGGTTTAAATCAGAGTTTATCAGATTAAGTTTAATATCAAAGCTTAAGTTCAGATTAAAAGGTTTATTTTCAATAGTCCAAAAGAGTATATCAAAGGTTAATAATTACAAGTTTATAGCAATAATCCATTTCAGAAGTTCCTGTCAAGAGTTCATTTAAATCAATCCTTTAATAATGGTTTTCATTGAAATGATCTTTCAAAATAGTTTTCATAAAATGGTCTTCCAAAACTTTTAGTAACTTCCATTTCAAGTGGTATAGCTTCTTTTTAAATAGCTTTTAATAAAGGTTCAAAATTAATTAGGTTCAGATAAGGATTTAACAGGTCAAGGTTTATACCAAAATCAAATCAAAGTTTACAACAAATATATCAGGTTAAGGTTCAGAACAAGGTTCACAGATCAGATTCAATCAAGACTCACAAATTCAGGGTTCAGAACAAGAGGTCAATCAGAGTTCAGGAAAAAGGTTCAGAATAAAAGAATCATAGCAGAGGTTCAAACAAAAGGTTCAAGACAAACAGATCACAACAAAGATTCACAACAGAAGGGAACATAGCAGTGGTATCGGAGATCCTAATAAAGAAAATGTAAAACTGAAAGAAAAGGGAATGAAAAACCCTTACTGAAAAAGGGCAGAATATCTGTACCTTTTTAGCAAAGCAGAATAAGCAAACAGACACGGAACAGAATCAGGGCTCCTCCTTCTTTACACCTAAAGAAGTAGAAGATGGAATTACTACAGATTCTAATTGAGATTATTTCTTTTAGTTTACCTTTCCATTTTAAGTAACTTTCTATTTTTGGTAACTTTCCAGATTTAGTAGCTTTCTATTTTTAGCAGGTTTCCAGAATTAACAGATTTCCATATTTAACCAGATATTGATATTACAGATTTAGTTAAGTCCTTAATTACAGAATATTATGGTATTAAGGTACCTTTTATCAAGTTACAAACTTTAGGGTTAATTATGACAGATTTCATAATTTAGGGTTTTAATTGCAATTTATCTAATTCAAAGGTTTAATATGAAAATACTTTAAGTTACTGAATTATATACTCATTTTATTCAGAATTACATTTTAATCTCTTAAGTTTCACAATTTACAGTTTATACCCCTCTAGTTATATAATTTACAAAACAAACCTTATATTTATATAATTCATGATTTAATCCTTCTAATATCCATATTTACCATACAAGCATATTACTTTACCAATTTTCAGAATGTCACATCAGAATATCCATATAGTACTATTCAGCCCCTCAGATTTCAGAATTTACACAATTAATCCCTTAAGTTTACAAAACTTATATATTAAATCATAATTCCATAATAATTACACATTAGGCCCATAAATACTCAAAATTACACAAAACACTCTCAATATTATTATTTCCTCAAAATGAATTCAAGTTTCTAGAATTTACAATTTTAGTCCCTCTACTTTAATTATTTAAAATTCGTACCCTAAATATATATTTAAATTCACATCTTGCAATTTTACACTTAAGGCCCTCATTGTATATTTTTCCTACATTTTCCCAGATCTATAGAGTCTTACAAAAATGTCCCTTGAGTTTTAGAGTTTACAAAACAACCCTTTATCTTTTTATTTCAAATCGTTAATCACAAAAACAACTCAAAACCCTAGCGTTAATTCCCAATCATTGAACCATCATCATGACAACCTTAAAACATAATAAATGATCAGATTTACACACCAAAACCCTAACCCTAAATCGATTGGATTTATTTTATTTGTTCTCTTTATTTATTTTATAATCCGATTATAACTAAAATCAACAAGGCATGATCCAAGCCTCCACAAATTCGATCATCATTTTTCTCATATGTTATGATGCATATAGAACACAGAAAAATTACTTATACAACCCAGAAAAATCGTATGTATTACATAGGTATTATTTTCGTTTTTAGGTTTTAATAACTCGTTAATTCACAAGCGACTCATAGATCTTGCATGGTTTGTTTTTATCATTTTATACAGACCTTATGTGATGTAGAGATCATGAGAAAAATACCAGATGAGACTCAAAATGATCGGATGAAAGATGGGAAAATAACCCCACTCGCTTAGCTTAAATCGACACAAAAATCCTCCACGAGCACAAAAGCGACCAACACACCTTGTAATCATTTTTAACAGATCATATATGATGTAAGAAACTCAGGAAAAATACCAAAAGAATTTTGGCATGATCGTATGAATTAAAAAGGAATTTACCTCACGTTTTGAACAAAATTCGACAACAAAGGAAATAGGCCTTTATAATTCGAATGATTATTTTTCTTGGCTTCCTAGCAATGGATTGAACTCAGAAAAAATACTTTTGGCTCTCCAGAAAATCGCAGGAATGATGCACGAATTGTTTGGTGGTTTTGTGTTTCACGGTTTTACAAAATAGGAAGAATTAAGGGAATAAAATATATAGAATGGGTAAGACCGGTCTTAGGGGGGAGGAAGGCATAAGACTCGGCCTATTTTGGTTAACAAAAATCAGAATTTGATTTACATGATCATATCCATAATTATTTGTAATTATCTAGACTTTTAAATATAATTTTAAACATAATTTGTTTAAATAAATACATATAATTCGGTTCACTTAATTTTTAGGGTAATACAAAATTATTTTGGACATGTAACAATTATTAAAAGACTTGTCTTAATTTTATTTTATTTCATATGTAATTTATTTGACATAGTTCGGATTAATTTGATGCTTATAATAGCTTTTAATTAATAATTAGAGTAGTAGGGCATTTGGTCTTTTTACATGTTATCTGAATTTCAGTATTACAGATATAGAATCACCTTGTCTAGTAAGGAAATGTACACGACTATCCTTAATACCACAAGTGTCTATAATTGGAAAGTAATTATCTCAAGAAATTTTAGAGATAATCCTGGTTACTACCAAGATATCAAAGCTTGTAGCTCCCACTGAATTACAGATCATTACATGAACTCATTGTTCAGTAATTACAACACAATGCTCCCACTGGATTTGACAACATTATAAGTGTTTCATAACCAGTAAAAGCAAATATTGTGCTGTTTACTTTCCTACACCTTTGAGGAATCCCTTACGTAATATTACTAAGGTACTCAAAGAATGTATTCTACTTTGTCAATGATGCAATTAACTTGAGAAAATTGGGCACGCAATTTCTTCCTTAATTAGGTCTATAATCACCACTATGGTATGTAGCACCTTTAAATGGTTAAAGCACAACAACTAGATCAATCATTCTAGTTTGCCTTTTGCCAATTTTGCGGTAATTAGTCTAGCTTCTAATTTTAATAACTCCTAAACGTGCAATTTCTTTAAAATTTTTGCAATGAGTTATTTCTTAGAATTTAGACAATTCTAATTTTCCTATTATACCTTTCTCATTCATAAAAAGGAGTAGGATTAAGTCTCACTCTTCACGCGGAAAGTAGACTATATTTATTCTTTTAGTTAAGTTGACTCTATCCAAAGACCCCTACGGGTGCAGATCAACTTTCCACTAAAGAATGCCCCACGTTTACGGTTTTAACGTTGCATTAAATACATTAAAAGAATTTTCAAAATTCAATTTTAGTATTTTCGATAATACAATTTTTCAAGAAAATTAAACACCCATGGTAAATAAAATTTAACCATTTAATTTTCACTGAAAAACTAGGATCCAAATTGACGTCGTTTCATCACATCAGCTTTGGCTGCTAGCAATGAAAGTACTCAATAAGGTACGGGTCGAACCCAATTACCAATATCCAATTGCAATTCCTAGAATCATGGGACTTACATATTTTGCCAACCTCAGTTGAAAATGTAAGCATGTTTCATCCCCATTTCTTTATGCCTTGACGCCGTTTCATTACATCAGCTTTGGCTGCTAGTAATGAAAGTGCTCAATTAAGTTAACCAACTTAAGAAACTGCAAATTGACGTCGTTTCATCACACCAGCTTTGGCTGCTAGCAATGAAAGTACTCAATTTACCCTTTGACTACCATCCCTTGATCATTACATCAGCTTTGGCTGCTAGTAATGAGGGCATCTAATCTCAGGTGTTTCCTTTTCATTGGATGACATATAACTTAAATTTTAAGGGTATTAATTTTGATGTGTAATCAAAAAATATGTACAAAGATGTCATGCATTCATCTTGTATCATATATTTTCTACAAAAATCATTTACTCATTAGCAGCTTAAAATCAACAAAATTTTAATTGATGGCATTGAGAAACTTACAAACTTGCCTTAAGATGCTTCATACATATATAATGGTGTACTTGGTAAGTCTAATGTGACGCACAGGCGAGCGGAGAGACAGAATGGAGTCTCTTTAATGCCACAATTTAATGCGAAACCAACCTTATACCCACTTTATAGTTTGTCAACATTAGGTCCGCCGCTTCGACCATTATGTACAGTTGCATCAATCAATTAAAAACTTTAAGATTTTAAAGCTTAAAACGTTTATGTAGTAAATTATTAAATTGCTAGTCTCACCTGGGAGAAAATTACCGTGCGAAGCGAACCACTATCGGCACATAAGACTTGGCAATAAATAATTTACCACAAAGGTTTCATAGTTATTAGGTTCATTTATTTTTGTATACAAAAAATTACCCTCTTTGTTGCTTACAATCCATCATAATTTAAACACAAAGATCAAGTAATTTAACAAAAAATAAACAAACACATAATAACACATATATGATATAAATCATATAGCCACATGCAAACCTTTTGATATACCCTATTAATAATCTCTATGTGAATTTTAATGTATATAATTACTAAAACTCCCATTGGTTTTCGAGCTCATTGTACCCAATGGACCACAGACGCCAAATAATTTGGCCGCGTAAGTTTTAATAATTAAATACCATGTTGCACATAACCGATTCATTAATATATTTAATTAGGTCTTCCCTAATTTTAGATTTATCTTAAAAACATGTAGCACATAACAAAACCTAATCCATGATTCTTTGCATGAAAAATCATGAATCATCCAGGAACGTAACCATTATTACTCAAATAAACACATAAACACACAACATGTTCTTAATTTAGGGTTACAAAACTAATATTTTTTATAAAATAGAATCGAAACCCTTGGTATATGCTTAAACATATACCTTTATTTGACCAAAATCAGACCAAAATCAGACCAAACCGACAAAAAACTAACCAAAATGCCAAAGATATTTATGTTTTTGTGTTTGTTTATATGCAGGTACGGATATCATGAAATATGGACAAAATCAAGCAAAAACCGGGAAAACGAGCACGAGATTTGGAAAAGTGTCAAAAGCCGAAGCCGGGAGAGCAAATGATCAAAGTTTATGCTCAAAATGTCACCAAAGATCCTAGAAATCATCAAAGAATTACAAGACAAGCCCTTGGATCAAATTTGAAGAATGGCAGAACTAGTCCCTGGAATTTCAGATTATACACATTTGGTCCTTCATTTTAAATACACTAAATCCTATACTAAACTCTAAATCCGGATTGTATTTACACTAAATAAACCCAGCCCAAAATATAAACCCAAAGCCCATTTAATAAACCCACAACCCACCCCATATTTCCACAACCCGATCCACCTTTTTTATATAACCCGAAGGTCAAACACAACACCCGGTCAACCCCATATATAATTACCCTTTTAAATTACCCGCGCCCCTTTTCCCCAATAGTTACTATTCCTAGAACCCTAATTTACCCATCCCCGAAATTACCAAAATTAAGGGCAATTATGTACTTCACTCGCACTTCTAGAAGGATTTTGACATGTCAGGACTGACATGTCAGCAATCCCAAGTAAATTCGAGGCTTATGATTGGTGGATGATGCGTGGAATGATGATCCAAGGGCTGAGGTTGATGGAGTTATATCCAAGAGTGATCAAATGGCTGAAATCGACTCAAAGAAGCACAAAGAAGGTGAGGATCGATGACATGGCAGCCCTAGAAGCATCCAAGCTCGGCTATAAATAGAGGCTTTTTCTTCTCATTTCAGGAGTAGTTCTTAGGTAGTTTTTAAGTAGTGTTATGCTGTAATTTTCATTTCTTAATTGTAATCTCAAGTTTTCAATAGTGTAATCAAGCTTTGTTAATGAAATTTTAGTTTTACTCTTTTATCCAATTTGCTTATTCACTCGAATTTTCATTTAAGTTGTTAGTTTAAGCTCTTTTACTGTTACATAAGTTGTTTCTTCATTAGTATAAGCTTTTCAAACATCATTTAGTTTCATAATTATTGTTCTAAATTAGAAATTCCAAAAAAAAATACAAAAATTAAATATGCTTTCAATTCTTAAAACTCAGCTTCAATAAGCTGTTTTTCATTAGATTAAGCTCATACTAGCTTCCATTAGCTTTTGTGAAGCTTATTAGGTACTAAATCAGATTATTAATCAAAAGCTCCCAAAAGTCAACAAAAGTCAACTTATTGGTCAAATAAGCTGTGGAAGATAAGCTAATACTGGAAGAGCTTATAGGACATTACCTAGCTTATCATTGATAAGCTAGGAGCTTGTAGCTGCCATAATTGGAGCCTCTTTTAAGCTGAGGTCCCAAGTGAGTTTTAAAGTTCCATTTTAGCTTAATTTAGCATAATTATTTTCAGTTGGATTTAGTGCTTATTTGTTGTTGAGATTTGCTGTTTAGTTGATAAGTAACTTAGGTATTCATAGTTAAGTCAGTATTGTAGCTTATTTTGCAAGTTCTAGTTCTAATTAGCATAAACAGTTTTTAAGGGAGTGTTTGTAATAGTGGCTGATTTGATCACATCAGCTCAGTACTGTTCATTTGCTACTTGAGATATTTTGATCTTGCTAAAATTAGTTGGTTAAAGCTGTTTGTTGGATCTTATAAGCTGTTTTGAAAGTTTTTGAGGTTTTGTATCAATAGGGGAAATTTTAGAAAGCATACTGCTCATTTAAGCTTATTATAAGCCGAGCTTGTTTTGGTGATAGTATTTGGCATCTATAGGTTCATTTCAGTGGTTCTAGTGTACGCTCAAAGTTTGGTTAAGTTCTATTGTGATTTGAAAGTTTAAGGTCAAAACAGTTAGACTGCTGCATCAGTATCCTATTTGCAGCCCTGCACCAATATCCGCCAATCTCAGCTTATTACTTGATCTGTATCTGCTATTCTACATGTTCTTATTGCATGAATTTTGGTTTCTGAGTTGATTGTAGTATTGGCTTTAGAGATCTGAGTTTTGTTTCCACTTAGTAGCTTATTAGATTGCTTATAATTGGTCTGCAAACTACCCTAATAGGACTGTTGTGACCTGCTTCAATTGTAGACCCTTAGATTGCTTATTTGTTTGATTCAGAGCTTATTTAAGTGCTTTTGTGGTTTTTCCAGTTACATCTCAGCTTATAATTGATATTCTAGCTTAATTTAAGTTTTGCTCTAGCTTAATAGTAGCTTGTCAGTTTTAGTTCTTGGCCTTTTGGACTTATTCTATTCATTGTTGACCTCTGATCTATTTGTTAGCTTATAAGTATGTTTATTTAAGCTTTTCAAAATAGCTTTAGTTTTAAGTATTGCTTAATTGTTAGTGCTTAATTGGATTTCAAAAAGAAATTAAAAAAAAAAAAAAAAAGCAAAAAAAGGTCATAGCTGGGATTCGAACCCTGGCCACCCAGCACACCACACACACTACTCACCACTGCGCCCTAGGGTCTTATCTCGTTAACCCTTCCTTTTCTTTTTCTTTTATTATATTTCTTTTCCTTTTTATTAAGCTATTAAGCTGTTTTAGCTTAATGCAGCTTATCTGTTTAAGCTTTTTCTAAATTTTTATTTTTCCTAGCTTTTAAATAGTTTTAAGAATTTACTGAAAAAATTTCATAATTTTCTAAATAGTTTTGCTATTTTTCTTGATTTAATTTCTTTTACATAGTTTTTAATTCATAAAAAAATAAAATAAAAATCAAAAAAATATATTCCTTTTTTTCTAAAATTTTCTTTTAATTTTTAGCACCTAGGAAAATTATTTTTATATTTTTAGGACTTATAATTTAGGATTTCACTATTTAGGTGCGTATTTAGATTTCGTAACGTACGTTTTTAAGTTTAAATTGCGTTTTAGATATCGTGTGCTTTGATTGCTTGTACTCTTAGCTTGAGTACTTATTTTTTATTGTTATTTCATTATCCTTAGTGTAAACACCAAAATATCACTTTTATTCCACCATTCACTTCACATTTCGAAGCCGTAACCGACAACTCGACTTCAACCTTCGTTGGGACTACGACCCGGGGAAATACATCCGTTGTATTCCTTTGGACTTATAAATATACTAATTGGTTGAAAAACATCAATTAAATGGCACCGCTGGCGGGGAAGGCTTGAGAAGAGTTAGTTAATTTCATTCGTTGATTCGTGTTTTGAAGACCCTTCCCTCGGAAGTTACTTGTTTTTGTTATAAAAAGAAAATACAAAAAGAAAATAAATAAAACACTTTGTCTAAAGTGTTTTCAAAAATAATAATAATTAAAAATAATACATCCTCACTTTATTGAAAATGTTGTAAACCATTCCAATAAACAACAAAAGAGATCGTTAAGCTAAACGTTACTCGGATTATTTCTTTACTACAACCTATACACGGGGTTCTAGTTAGGCTTTGACATTAAATTGCAAGCCGAAAAGAGATCCATTCTTCTCTTACGCCACGCTGCGCGTAGTTTTGAAAGAAACGAGTACGGTTGATCAAGCGATCACCAAAAAGATTGTAATTTTAAATTTTCCTTAAATATAAAAAACCAAAAATATTTTCTTTTTCAAAATTTGTTTTAAATTTGTTTTTCTTCTATCTTCATTTGTTTTCCATTTTTCCTTTCTTTTATAAAAATCCTAAAAAAATCTTCGCTATCCTCTTTAATGTTTAATTCTTATCTCTTTACCCTCTCATCGTTTAATTCTTCACAATGATCGATTTTTCACCATATCATCCCATGATCTTCGGACCATGGAGGATTTTTATCGTCCGTCACTTATCGGTAGAGGAGGACCGATCGCTCCAAAATCCGTTCCGGGAACCGATTTTGAATTGAAAAATTACATGGTTCAACTGCTTCGACAAAATTGCCAATTCTACGGATTTAGAGATGAAGATGCAAACGAGCACCTAAACAAGTTCATATCTATCACTCAATCCATGAAGCAGAAAGGAGTTTCTCAAGATAGCATTCGTTTGAATCTTTTTCCATTCTCTTTATCCCACAACGCTGAATCTTGGTTTTATACTCTTAAAACCCACTCAATTCATACTTGGGAAGAGATGTTCCTCAAGTTTCTTTCAAAATACTTTCCACATTCTAAAACGGTGCAGCTTAGGCAAGACATTCTGAATTTCCGGCAATTGCCCATGGAGTCAGTATTTGAAGCTTGGGAACGATTCAAATCTTTGTTACGGAAATGTCCTGATCAGAAAACTTTGCTTCTCGATCAAATCCTAACCTTTTATAGTGGTATAACTACGATTGATCGAGACAAAATCATGTTGGCTGCCGGAGGCAATCTCATGCGGAAAACTCCTCAAGAAGCTTATGATTTGATCGAGAATATGACAGAAAATCACTATCAGCGGGATGCTGGAGCCCTTTATGACTCTACCATTGTTTTGAGTGATCATTATTCCGATTACATTCTCGCTGAGATTGCACAAATTGGGGTCCTTGGCAATTACAAAAGTTATATAAATCAAGATTGCCAGCAAGGATAGGTCATCTTAACACTATCTACTATTCATACTTCGATGAAAGTGATGATGATGACCCTTTTGATGAAGAGAAATCAGATGAGGACCATTCAGATACCTTTTTAATGGGGGACAAGGAAGTCAGAATCAATCCTCTTAAGGAAATTGACGACCTTGTTCCAATCCCAAGGGTATCCGAGGAACCTCTCGATCTTCCTGATTCTACTTCTTAAACATTTGATATGACCATCAAAAATCCTGTTACTCTAAATTCAGACAATCACAGTTTTGATAACAAGGATGAGAGTGATAAGGATGAACCTTTAGTAGAAGAAGACGATCAGAAATCAATTCCTCCATTGAGTGGCAATCCCACTCCCTCTTTTGATTCTGTTATCGCGTCTCTCACCTCCTTCGAGGATTGTGATCTTCTCTTAAAAGAGACCGACGCTTTTCTTGCTCTTGATGATTCAATTTCACCAGAAATTGATGATACTTATCTTGATCCGGAGGGAGATATTCTTTTGCTTAAGGAATTGCTAAGTGATGAGTCAGATACGGAGACAATAATGGACGAGGTGCAAACTTCTAGTACACAAAGTACAACACATGTCCCACCTCCGTATATCCTTCTTGAGCCCAAGCTCAAAGACGTACTTCATAAAAGTGATTATCTTCTCGAGGAGTTCACCGATGAACTCACTCACATTGATCCCATCCTACCGGGGGATGAAGATAAAAACTTCGATTTTGAGTCAAATCTGAGAGAATTGGAGTTTTTGCTAATTCATGATCAGTCAACTAATTGTGCCTCTAGTCTGGGGGAGTTCGCCGATGAACTCTATCACATCACATCATATCTCCACCAGAGTATGATTACTCTAAGGACTTGGAGGGAGACGTGTTCTATAATGAGCAATTGCTTGTTAAAGACACAATCCTTAATCTCCCTCCCGAGGTGCTTTTAGATCATGACTTTAAGAGCTTAAACGACAAACTTGATAATGATGGAGATTTTCTCCCAATTACTATCAGAATCTTTTCTCTTTTAATCACATATAATGTGATTTCTCCTCTTCTTCACTCCTTCGGGAGTGAGGATACCATCTTTGACCCCGGTATCACCACTTATAATTTCTATTTTAAGCCGTGGGTATCTCATCGGAGTGGAACTTTCATGTGCTTCAATGTTTATCCAAACCTCTTGAACGAAAGTCCGATGGAGATTTTCTTTTCCACTTGCTCCCCCAAGAACAATTAAATTCGGGGTCGAGTCAAGCTACGTGACTCGGTTATCAAAAACAAAGCGCTTCGTGGGAGGCACCCCATGCTTATCCATCTATCTTCTTTCTATTTTCTTAATAAAAGTGAGAAGGGCTACCTCTTCCATATCTTGTGTTTCGTGGTTTTCTGTGATGTGTCCAGGATTTGCCCGAATAATGAAGACTCTCGTGCTCGTGGTTTGGCCTTCTCTCCACTCGAGTTTCATCATTCGTTGCTCATCCGATATCCTAAATCTTATCGTCTAACGTTTATCTTTGGCATAATTAATAAACGGCCCTAGATTTAGTTAGGAAAACCCTTACCTTTAAGACATTGGGGACAATGTCTCGTTTTAGTCTTAGGGGGGGGGGGTAATCTTTCGATTTGATTTTTGCCTTGCATTTTTTGCCGTTTACTCTCGCAACCCCGTTTTTCCTCAAAAAAATTGAAAAAATCCAAAAAAAAGGAGAAAATTTAAAAATTTGTGCAAAAATAGAGTAAGAGTTTTGACACTTTGTTGACTTTCCGCTGGAAAGAGTAGGAATAAAATTCTGACTTGACCGGGCGTGTTGAGCCCTAGCTTGTCTCCTTAACCTTTATAATCTATAAGCTTTTGCTAGTCTTTTATACAAGGAGCTATAAAACGCGAATTCTTTTTAAGAGTTTGCAAGTTCCCATAATTGACTTTATATATGCATGGCTTGATTATTTGGCTAAGCATTCGCGGATCTTATTATTTAAGATTTTAAATTTGCGAAGAACGAGAAATGATAGAATTGTTTATAAGTTAGATTGCTAAACATGGAGTAGATGGATCTCTTTAGAGCTCATCGAAGTTACTTGTGGCCTTTTGCTCCCACAAAATTGTTTCACCATATATAACTGTAAGAATAATTAAAGATGTTAGGTTTTGCCGATGATTAGTTCTTGGTCTTCTTAAAAGAATCATTGCTTTAAAAATTGGGTACTCATCAAGGTTCCTTAATAAATACGTTTAATAATAATAAGTTAAGTGCTCTAAGCTACGGATTCGAGATCGGGCCTTGGATCCTTATTTCTGGAAGGCGTTTAGGTCTTGGCTACCCTCTTGCACCGGCCCTTGGACCTCTAGTTCAGGAATGTGTGAGGTCTTGGTCTAACCACCTTGGATCCTCATTTCAGGAATGTCTAGAGTCTTGGAACACTCCGTTGTAACGGCCCTTGGATCCTTTATTCCGGAAAGTGTAAGGTCTTGGAACTAAACCGTGAAGCTCCGTCGTTTAGGGTACGCAAGTGAAAAGTTAGTGAAAAAAAAATAATAAAAAATAAAAAATAAAAAAATAATAATAATAATAGAAAAAAAATTAAAATAAATAAAATAAATAAAATAATGCAAAAGTCAAAAAAATATAAATAAAAGCCTGGACCTCATTTTCAAAGCAACGGTTCTCGAGAGAAGATTGAAAACTACTTAGCGTCTTAATTTAGTATCTTTATCAGACAAAAACCTATCGAAACGAGAAAATATGAAGCAATTCATTTCTCACCAAAAATAAAATAAATAGAGGTAAATTAGAAAAATGGGAGCAAGAGGTAATTACACAAGTAACTTCCATGAGTAGTGTTGGCATCTAACTTGTAAATAACAATGATTTCGTTTTTAAGCTTGGCTTGGGAACTCGTGAAAAATCAGGGACGACGAATTTTATCCGTATGGTCACTTCTTTATGAGTTGTGTTTCCTACTCGTTGACCCTAAAAGTTATTGATAGATAATGATTGTCAACAAAGCCGTCACATGATAATGAGAAAACTACAAAAATAGAATAAAAAGGAAAAACGGGGAGTTTTTAGAACTTAAAATTTCTTAATCTCTTTTGAAAATTTTGCTACTTTTCAAAGTTAGTAAAAAGAGGTTGGAAATTTTTAGTTTCAAAAACGTGTTTTTATAACATTGAGTGAGGACACTGCAATATCTTAGTGTGGGGGATTTTGGTATATGCTTAAACATATACCTTTGTTTGACCAAAATCAGACTAAAACGACCAAAAACTAACCAATATGCCAAAGATATTTGTATTTTGTGTTTGTTTATATGCAGGTACGGATATCATGAAATATGGACAAAATCAAGCAAAAACCAGAAAAACGAGCACGAGATTTGGAAAAGTGTCAAAAGCCGAAGCCGGGAGAGCAAATGATCAAAGTTTATGCTCAAAATGTCACCAAAGATCCTAAAAATCATCAAAGAATTACAAGACAAGCCCTTGGATCAAATTTGAAGAATGGCAGAACTAGTCCCTGGAATTTCAGATTATACACATTTGGTCCTTCATTTTAAATACATTAAATCCTATACTAAACTCTAAATCCGGATTGTATTTGCACTAAATAAACCCAGCCCAAAATATAAACCCAAAGCCCATTTAATAAACCCACAGCCCACCCCATATTTCCACAACCCGATCCACCTTTTTTATATAACCCGAAGGTCAAACACAACACCCGGTCAACCCCATAATTAATTACCCTTTTAAATTACCCGCGCCCCTTTTCCCCAATAGTTACTATTCCTAGAACCCTAATTTACCCATCCCCGAAATTACCACAATTAAGGGCAATTATGTACTTCACTCACACTTCTAGAAGGATTCTGACATGTCAGGAATCCCAAGTAAATTTGAGGCTTGTGATTGGTGGATGATGCGTGGAATGATGATCCAAGGGCTGAGGTTGATGGAGTGATATCCAAGAGTGATCAAATGGCTGAAATCGACTCAAAGAATCACAAAGAAGGTGAGGATCGATGACATGGCAGCCCTAGAAGCATCCAAGCTCGGCTATAAATAGAGGCTTTTTCTTCTCATTTCAGGAGTAGTTCTTAGGTAGTTTTTAAGTAGAGTTATGCTGTAATTTTCATTTATTAATTGTAATCTCAAGTTTTCCATAGTGTAATCAAGCTTTGTTAATGAAATTTTAGTTTTACTCTTTTATCCAATTTGCTTATTCACTCGAATTTTCATTTAAGTTGTTAGTTTAAGCTCTTTTACTGTTACATAAGCTGTTTCTTCATTAGTATAAGCTTTTCAAACATCATTTACTGTCATAATTATTGTTCTAAATCAGAAATTCCAAAAAAAATACAAAAATATGCTTTCAATTCTTAAAACTCAGCTTTAATAAGCTGTTTTTCATTAGATTAAGCTCCTACTAGCTTCCATTAGCTTTTGTGAAGCTTATTAGGTACTAAATCAGATTATTACTCAAAAGCTCCCTAAAGTCAACAAAAGTCAACTTATTGGTCAAATAAGCTGTGGAAGATAAGCTAATACTGGAAGAGCTTATAGGACATTACCTAGCTTATCATTGATAAGCTAGGAGCTTGTAGCTGCCATAATTGGAGCCTCTTTTAAGCTGAGGTCCCAAGTGAGTTTTAAAGTTCAATTTTAGCTTAATTTAGCATAATCATTTTCAGTTGGATTTAGTGCTTATTTGTTGTTGAGATTTGCTGTTTAGTTGATAAGTAACTTAGGTATTCATAGTTAAGTCAGTATTGTAGCTTATTTTGCAAGTTCTAGTTCTAATTAGCATAAACAGTTTTTAAGGGAGTGTTTGTAATAGTGGCTGATTTGATCACATCAGCTCAGTACTATTCATTTGCTACTTGAGATATTTTGATCCTGCTAAAATTAGTTGGTTTAAGCTGTTTGTTGGATCTTATAAGTTGTTTTGAAAGTTTTTGAGGTTTTGTATCAATAGGGGAAATTTTAGAAAGCATACTGCTCATTTAAGCTTATTATAAGCTGAGCTTGTTTTGGTGATAGTATTTGGCATCTATTGGTTCATTTCAGTGGTTCTAGTGTATGCTCAAAGTTTGGTTAAGTTCTATTGTGATTTGAAAGATTTAAGGTCAAAACAGTTAGACTGCTGCATCAGTATCCTATTTGCAGCCATGCACCAATATCCGCCCATCTCAACTTATTACTTGATCTGTATCTGCTATTCTACATGTTCTTATTGCATGAATTTTGGTTTCTGAGTTGATTGTAGTACTGGCTTTAGAGATATGAGTTTTGTTTCCACTTAGTAGCTTATTAGATTGCTTATAATTGGTCTGCAAACTGCCCTAATAGGACTGTTGTGACCTGCTTCAACAGCAGACCCTTAGATTGCTTATTTGTTTGATTCAGAGCTTATTTAAGTGCTTTTGTGGTTTTTCCAGTTACATCTCAGCTTATAATTGATATTCTAGCTTAATTTAAGTTTTGCTCTAGCTTAATAGTAGCTTGTCAGTTTTAGTTCTTGGCCTTTTGGACTTATTCTTTTCATTGTTGAACTCTGATCTATTTGTTAGCTTATAAGTCTGTTTATTTAAGCTTTTCAAAATAGCTTTAGTTTTAAGTATTGCTTAATTGTTAGTGTTTAATTGGATTTCAAAAAGAAATAAATAAAAAATAATAAATAGCAAAAAAAGTTCATAGCTGGGATTCGAACCCTGGCCACCCAGCACACCACACACACTACTCACCACTGCGCCCTAGGGTCTTATCTCGTTAACCCTTCCTTTTCTTTTTCTTTTATTATATTTCTTTTCCTTTTATTAAGCTATTAATCTGTTTTAGCTTACTGCAGCTTATCTGTTTAAGCTTTTTCTAAATTTTTATTTTTCCTAGCTTTTAAATAGTTTTAAGAATTTACTGAATAAATTTCATAATTTTCTAAATAGTTTTGCTATTTTTCTTGATTTAATTTCTTTTACATAGTTTTTAATTCATAAAAAAAAAATAAAAATCAAAAAAATATATTCCTTTTTTCTAAAATTTTCTTTTAATTTTTAGCGCCTAGGAAAATTATTTTTATATTTTTAGGACTTATAATTTAGGATTTCACTATTTAGGTGCGTATTTAGATTTCGTAACGTACGTTTTTAAGTTTAAATTGCGTTTTAGATATCGTGTGCTTTGATTGCTTGTACTCTTAGCTTGAGTACTTATTTTTTATTGTTATTTCATTATCCTTAGTGTAAACACCAAAATATCACTTTTATTCCACCATTCACTTCACATTTCGACGCCGTAACCGACAACTCGACTTCAACCTTCGTTGGGACTACGACCCGGGGAAATACATCCGTTGTATTCCTTTGGACTTATAAATATACTAATTGGCTGAAAAACATCAACCCTAAACCCTAAATTCTAATTAATTCGATTTTACTAGTATGTTAAAAACATAAACCTAAAAAATCGACCCAACATGTATGTATTAATCAAGAATTGATTTTTATTATGCGTTTAGGTAATTACAATTACATGTTAAATTGTCTCTTGATGCCACTGTTGAAATTTAAATAGCATGACACGCATCTAAATAAATAAACACATCAAGTACGCATAGCGGAAGCAGGATCTTAATTTAACACATATAGAGAATTACCGAATAATAAATAAGTTACATACCTTAAGATCCTAGCAAGAACAAGGATCAATCTTCTCTTTACTTCACTTGATCAATAAATATGATTAACATGGAGCCCCTTACCATTTTGTTCCACAATCCAAGATTAATTACTAAAGTGAGTAATTACCGAACTCTTGTACACACGTACTATAACCAACCAAGTATTGATGCTAGTGAATGAACACGTAAAACCAAACAATTTTGCTACACAAAAAATTATAGATCGACCCTTATAAAAGTGTACGATCGGTTTTATGAATAAAGAGGAGAAGAATGCAAATTTTAGGGTTATAGTAAATGTACAAGGTAACCAAAACAATAACCCTTCAATTTGTATATATAGTGAATACCTAACTTGGAGCCTAAGTTGTAACATGGATTGACAATGGGTTGTGAACCCATAAGCCCAACCGGCCACCCCTTAGAATGGGGCTTCTAGATCCTTCTTTGGCAATTTCAATAACGGTCCTCTCTTTATTCCCTAACGGTCGTTAGTACATTCCGTTAATTACTTAACGTCCGTTAGTTATTATTTCATGTCCAAATAATTAATATACATAAATATTATATACATTAATTATTTACTTGGTCATTCATACGTAAAGTGTGTAATCCCTCGGTCCCGTGTTCGATTCTAGTCATATACACTTTAATATTTTTCCATAACTCTAACACGCCCTACTTCCCCTCCACTAGCCTTTACTCGCTCCCTTCTGAAACAACACAACAGCAAAATCAACATCTTTCTTGTAAGCAAAAGAACACTATACTCTACAGGAACAGGGGATCCCCTTCAAAAAGGGCAATTTGCATGAAAAGTAACCAACTTTGATCTAAATTGTTTTTCAGTTGCAGGTACCCAACTTTGTTTGCCCCAGATAATCCCTTAAACTGACAAATTTGATGTAAGGTACTGTTTATATCTTCGACCTTGTCAGCAGGAACCAGTTTCTCACTGGTACCTCAAAAAAGTCAACATGACCAACATTACAAACATTTCAAAAAGTTTTGGTGTAACGCCGTTGATACATCAAATTACATTCTAAATAGAGTTAATTAGGCCATTTTTGATGAGCTTTATAGAGGCAAAAAGCCTACCTTAGGATATTTTAGAGTTTTTGGAAGCAAGTGCTTCATTTTAAACACTAAAGATTACCTCACCAAATTTGACTCAAAGTTTTATGAAGGTGTATTCCTAAGATATTCACAGAATAGTAAAGCATACATTATCTTGAACAAAGAAACCTCAAGAGTCGAGGAATCGTTGAACGTAACATTCGACGAAAGTCCACCTCCCTCTAAGACATCACCTTTGGTAGAAGATGACTTAGTCGAAAGTCAAATGGTTGAAAACCAAGTTAATCTAGATAAAGACAAAGAAGATGAACCGGTAAAAAGAGAATTAGTCAACATCAAAGAATCTAGAAGTCACCCATTAGATAACGTCATAGGAGAAATTAACGAAAGAACCTTAAGATCAAGAGTTCAAAGTCAAAGTAATTTCTTTTGTTTTATTTCAACAATTGAGCCCAAAATATAAATGAGGCCATAAAAGATGAATCTTGAGTCGTAGCTATTCAAGAAGAACTAAATCTATTTGTTAGAAATGACGTTTGGATATTAGTCCCTCAACCTAAGTGTCAAACCATAATAGGAACAAAATGGGTGTTTAGGAACAAAATGGATGAAAATGGTGTAGTGTCTAGAAACAAAGCTATGCTAGTAGCACAAGGCTACAATCAACAAGAAGGTATAGATTACGACGAAACATTTGCACCTGTCGCTAGGCTCGAGTCAATTAGGATACTTCTTGCATATGCATGTGCACATGACTTTAAATTATTCCAAATGGATGTTAAAAGTGCATTTCTAAATGGTTTTATTAATGAGGAAGTGTACGTTGCACAACCTCCCGACTTTGCCGATTTTGAAAAACCAAATCACGTCTATAAACTCAAAAAGGCTTTATACGGACTTAAGCAAGCACCAAAAGCTTGGTATGATTGACTTAAGACTTTCCTAGTTGACCATAAGTATACCATGGGCCTAGTAGACAACACTCTTTTCACCAAAAAAAAGGGATCACATATTATCATAGTCCAGATATATGTGGATGACATTATATTCGGTTCAACTTGTCAAGAGTTATACGACGATTTCTCAAAAATCATGCATGACGAGTTTGAAATGAGTATGATGGGGGAACTAAACTTTTTCTTAGGTCTCCAAATAAAATAATTAGAAGATGCGATATTCTTCAACCAATCTAAGTATATCAATGATATGCTTAAGAAATTTGGTCTTGAAGACTCAAAACCTATGAAAACACCAATGTCTTCCGAAACCAAACTCACCAAGGATGATGAAAGTGAATCCGTAGATAGCACTAAATATAGAGGAATGATTGGTAGTTTACTCTACCTCACGGCTAGTAGACCGGACATTATGTTTAGTGTTTATCTATGTGCACGCTTTCAAGAAGATCCCAAAACATCCCATCTTGAAGCCGTTAAACGGATCTTTAGGTATATTAAAGGTACTACACATTTAGGATTATGGTATCCAAAAGGAACGGGAGTAGAAACCATAGTGTATGCCGACTCAGACCATGCAATGTCGATAGAAAAAGTACAAGTGGTATTTGTACTTTTGTTGGGCATTGTCTCACCTCATGGTTTGCCAAGAAACAAACGGCCCTAGCAATATCAACAACTGAAGCCGAGTACGGGTCTGCAGGAAAGGCGTGTCAACAAGCACTGTGGATGAAACAAGCTCTCGTCGACTATGGAATTGAACTCAACGACATTCTCATTCTTTGCGACAACAAAGGAGCTATCGACCTTAGCAAAAATCCAGTTCAACACGCTAGAACCAAACACATAGAAATACATCACCATTTCCTACGCGACAATGTTCAGAAGGGAAACATCTCAATCGAGAAAGTATCCTCAGAGGACAACATTGCCGACATTCTCACTAAACCTCTTAAGAGAGCACCCTTTAACTTTCTTAGACTTGGTTTAGGACTAATGGAACCTAATGAGTAGATAAAATCTTAGCTTGAACCTTAGATTAACCAAAAACCTAAGCCTGATCCCACGGAACCAAATGACAACAAGGACGGACCCCTTGTTTTGGTTCCGCCGAATTCGCGGCCCCCTGAGTCAGTCTTTACAAACATCTAAGGGCATACTTGGTAGGCGATTATGAGGGTGAGGAATGAGAAATATAATGATAAAAGATGCTTGGTAGAGTATAATGCCATTACATATTGGGGGGAACTTGTTTGGCAAATTAGTTTAAGTTGAAACTTATTATTGTAAAATTACTAAAAAAGACATATAATTAAATTAACATATGTATATATTAGATATTTTTGTGGATAATTAAGTTATTTAACATATGAAGAGGAGTGGAAGATTGCAGATGTTCAAGTCGACAGAGGCTAGTCTTGGTTCGGTGCAGAGGTTGTACGGTCACTGTTTATATTCTTTTATAGCATCTATTTCGTTTCTTAGGCGTTGGTTGTTATGTTTTGAGTATGTGCAAAACATATTGTTTTGAGTTTAAGGTGGCTCATTACCATCCTTTTTTGTACCGAACCTTTATTCTTTTTTAATGTATTCACCGGGTATAAACCATTTACCCAAAAGAAAAGTAATTTAACATATTAGAAGTCTCCTCTAAAAATTTTAGCCACACTTTCGGGCTGGAGCTTATTTTTGGGCTAGGGCTTATAATTTCAAAAGCCTCCCTATAAATCTCCACGCCAAACGAAACTTATTTTTGAGTTGGGGCTTATTTTTAAAATTTGAGCCTCATATAAGCTCCTCCTAAACACACCCTTATCATTTGAAAAAAAGCTCACACTAAGGCTGCGTTTGTTTTTTGTTTTTTGCCTCTGAACAGGGTCTGAACGGACAAAATGTCTGAATCGGTCAGACATTTTGTCGTTCAGACCGTTTGTTTTTTTGCATCTGAACAGCGTCTGAACGGCACTATTTGATCTTAATGGTCAAGACTTGAGAGGGGTGTCTTAATGCGTCTGAATGCCTCTTGTTGACACAAAATAACCAAAAAAAAAAAAAAAAAAAAAATTCCGTTCAAACACGAGTTTTTTTTTCCCGTTCAGATGCGTTCAGATTCAGACATTTACGCCTCAGATTCAGATTCAGACGTGCGGTTCAGATTCAGATTCAGACCCTCTTAATAAACAAACACCACCTAACTTTAGTGTGTGATGTTTTCTCTATGTATTTAAAAAAATTAACAAAAACATAAGTTTAGGATGAATTGGGCTCTTTTCAAATAGCTTTTAACCTACTCTTTATTCCTCATCTCTTTTCATTCTTTAAAACTATGATTCGATCTAAATTCTAAACCCTTGAGCTGAAGAAACTTATTATGTGATTTTGATCTATTAATTCAGTTTATTCAGTTGACAAATTCACATCCGTCACTCTCTGTTTTATTTTTGAAGCTATTTTTTTTTCGTTTTCATATTGTTGCAAATTTTGTTTTGGGTTAGCAGCAGTGTCTAAATCGACCAAATTAGCACTTTTTTATTCTTTTTTCTGTTTAAAGATTGACAAATAGTTTCTTTAAAAAGTTAATTAGGATATGTTTGTCTTTTCAGACGTTTTATTGCATGATCTGCAAAACCATGTTTATAACAGAAGGGCATTGATAAATACACATACACTTTTACTTGATACACATGCATTGAATGCATTGAATGCTTGTACTCATGCATTGAATGCTTGTCTTTTTATGTGTATCAAGTAAAATGCTATGTGTATTTATCAATAGCCTAACAGAAGAGAGAATTTGAAGTTTTAAAATACAAGAAGTAATAATCAAAAAAAAAAAAAAAAAAAAAAAAAAAAAAAAAAAAAAAAAAAAAAAAAAATCTACAAAATCTACAAAATTAAAGAAAAAAAATGTCATTTTCGTCTTTATGTCTAAAATTAAACAAACAACCCCCGCATAAGAGCAGTTTTATACTCTCGCTTGACAAAGGTTTAACATTGTTGTACACAAAATCTAGGCAACTCCATATCTTATGTGTAATAGTTTATCATTGTTGTTGTGATAGCATTATTTATCTTTCTTATCAGTGTTTTAAAACTCGAGTTGAACCGGTTGAATCATGGATCGGTTGGATAACTGAAAGTCTGTTTAAGAAAAAATCAGTTGAATCGCGAACCGATAGTTTAATGGGTCAATCAAAAAACTGGTTTTTAAACATTGCTTCTTACTTGAGGTAAAAAAAATAAGAGTAATATACAATATTAAACATCTTAATATCTTATATGGAATTATAGACTTATGCCACGTGGCATCATTTTTCACCATCAAAAGCAGCTCTCTCTTCACATTAAAAAACAGTGTGTTTATTGTTTCGAGATAGCCACGCAACAACCACAATTCTATTTTTTTTTTCCTTTATTTTTTACTAATTTTTATAGTTTAATTTTAAATATAATTTCGGAAAAAAAATGTTTTTCTAAAAAAGAATTTCAAGAAAAAAATTTATATATATTTTTTTTCGAAAAAAATTTCTAAAAATTTTTTTTCAGAAATTTTTTTTTATGAAATTTTTTTGTTACAATTTTTAATATATTTTTTAAAAATTTCTAAAATTATTTTTTACAATTTCTATTAATTTTTTTTAGATTCTTTTTTCGAAAAAAAATAAAAAAAATTTAGCAATTTTTTCAAAAAAAATAATAAAAAAAATTAGCAATTATCCACGTGGCACGGGCTGCTGAGTTGGACATTGACACGTGGCACGGGCCGCTGATTTGGCATGGGCAGCCAACAAGTACACATAATTGTCGGAATTAGAAAGTTTGTTACTTTATTTGGAAAAAAAATAAAAAAATCACTACATATAATTGGAAAAGATGTCAAGTTTAGTACATTTTGGTGGTATTAGCCCAATAATATTTAACAGCTTAAATACACTCCAAACCATCAATTTAACATTATTTAACAGCTTAAACTTCATATCTCCATGTGGCATAGTTTCTTGATCACGAGTCATGACACTGAGCTATCATAAATTAAGAGAACAACATCTGCAATTGTTCAGTAATTTCTTGATTACTTCATATCGGCAACGTACATATCATGACGGTTTCCTTCTCCTTGATCTTTCAAATCTTTAAAGGCAAGTACCGGTGGACAATCTTGTGATTTCAGATACCGTCTAATCCCTTCGACCACCGCTGTGGTATCCTTGAAACCCTTGTTCCTCGCAAATTTATCGATTCCTTCTCGTAGTACCTCGTGAAGTCGTGAATATTTTTTTCTACATAGTCAGCATAGTCCATCTTTGGTGGACTATTCATGATTTAAACTTTTTAAAATAGAAACGATCGATTAAATTTTGAAAACGATCGATTAAATTTTGATACATAATATAATCGTGGATATTATGTATTTGTTATAGTAAAAGTGTTATTATTATCTTTTTGTGAAGACATGAAATTATAGTACTAAAAAACTTTGTTATAGTACTAAAAAACTTTGTCTTGAGAATTGCATAGTGTCCACATAGCTCTAAGATGATTTGCATACTATGATCGATATTTTACGTACAATTTAAGTGTAAAACATTTTACAAAGCAAAATGTTAGTTGTTAATAAATATTGTAATGCTTAGCTCCTAAAAAGGTTAATTTTTCAGTGATTGCCACGAAAACCGTCAAACTCACATTACAACAAATTAGCCTTTTGTTCACGCTTTTTTCTTCACACTTTATGAACCGCGAACTTGTATTTCATAATATTCACACTTATAAGTGTGCAAAAAAAAGTGTGATAAATATCATAAAAACCTTCACATTTTTTGTTGTGAAAACTAACGTTCACACTTAAAATAGAGAGCTAATTTAGAAATTTTGGTTTTCACATATTATAGTGTGAAGAAGTAAATAAAAACCTTCACACTTTTATTTATGTGTGAAAAAGATATAAATTTTATCACACTTTAAAATGTGAAAACTTAACATATTATGGATATGTTTGGCAAAATGGGCTTAGGGCTGAGGCTGAGGCTGAGGCTGAAGCTGGGGTTGGGGCTGTGCGGGGGCTTATATTATAAGTTGAAACTAGAATTTTTGTTTTCATAAACTTGTTTGGCAAATTAGTTTAAGTTGGAGCTTATTATTTTAAAATTACTAAAAAAGAAATATAATTAAATTAACATATGTCTAAAAATTTTAGCCTCATTTTCGGGCTGTGGCTTATTTTTAGGCTAGGGATTATAATTTCAAAAGCCTCTCTATAAGCCTTTACGCCAAACGAGACTTATTTTTGGGCTAAGGCTTATTTTTAAAATTTAAGCCCCATAAGGCTCATATAAGCCCCTCCCAAACACACCCTAAGACTACCAAGTCACAGCTTATTTGACTAATACTCCCTCCGTCTCAATTTAATTATCAGGAGAGAGAAAATACAAAGTTTAATAAAAGTGATGTCACTTTAATTTTCAACCACTAAAATGGAATATTCCTCAACTAGATTCTCTAGTTTTTACTAAATAAGGAAAGTGGACAATTAATTTGAGACATCCATAAAAAAAATATAGACAATTAAATTGAGACGGAGGGAGTAAATAAAAAGGAGTTTGAATTAATTGACAAAGATGCCACAAGAGTACGTCGTTTAAAAACATCTTGTCCATTATCCTATATACTAAAAATGGGAAGTTTGCTTCCCTCAAAAAAGAGTCCCGTTACAGGAAAAAAAAAAAACAATCACAAATGATACATTTGTTGGGCTTTTACTATTGGATGATATTTTTTAGTGGGACAAATGGCACAGGATATCCAAATAATTCAATTTTTCCCATTCTGTTTACTGTACATTTCCGTAATGCTACTGTTTAGTCAATTGTAGCAACCGTAATACAACTGTTTCGAGCACTGTTACTCCGTTATTTGGCCTAAATAAAAAAATACACAAAATGAGACCTTATCCGAGCCTCTCTCACAAATTCTTGAATCCTCATTCATCTTCTCCCACATCTCATTGATCTTCTTCATCTCATCAAACCCACCAAACTAACACAACAAAAATTGCAGGTTCATTGCAAAACAAAGCCGAAACTTTTGTACTAACTTTTTTTCATCAAACCAATGCCGGCGGTGGTTTAATCGTAAGTCATGAACCCATAAAAAAAAACACGGCTTCAAATTCCAAAGGTTGCAGGTATGAATTTATTGATGAAGATGGAGAAAAAAATTGCATGCAACAACTTCTACCTAAATCGAATCGGTTATGTAATTTTATTAATCCTAATTAAGTTTTCTATTTTAATTGTTCTTACATATTTTTAGGTTTTTTTTTGTTTTTTTTTTGGATTTTGTAAATGAGGGGAAAATGGATGCAAATGGTGGGTTTGTTTCAGAAATAGGCATCATTTGTACTTCTGATGGACGGTTTTTTTTATTTTTTTTTTTTTTTTTTTTTTTTTTTTTTTTTTTTTTGGCTTTATGGTGGTAGAAGTGTTTTTATTTAGGTGGTTTATAATAAGATACATGATGGTGAGTTCAAGGATGATCATAAAGTTTGAATATCTCTTTAAATGGCGTAACTGATGTAGAAAAGTGTGCACAATAGAAACAATCAGAGATGATGAGTGTCTAAATACTCATCATTTTTACCTAATCTGAGCTGCCAAAACATCTAAAAACACTCAGAAATGCATCATAATACTGAAATTATCCCAAAATTGTGTTTTATATGTTTCAGATGCAAAATGTTTAAAAACAGATAAAAAACGAACAAAGTTTGCATAATTGGCAGTTTCAGTCCCTCAACTTTCAAAAGTTGTCAAAACTAGTCCCTGGTTATTCTAAAAACAGGAAAAGTCATCAAAGGTCCTTTAAGAATCATAAAATTACATAATAAGTCCTTTGGTGCAAAGTTTCATAAAATTACAAGTTTAGTCCCTCAACTTTGCAAAATGACATAATTGGTCCTTAAAGTTTTAAAATGATAAAAATATACAACTTTGGTCCTTGTGTTATTGTTTTGTGGCAGGTTTAGTCCCTTGAAGATAGTTTGGAAGTTTACAAGTTCAGCCCCTCAACTTTCAGCAAATGGCAAGATTGGTCCTTGTGCTTATTTATTATATAAACCAAATCCGGACCCATCCCAAAAATAAAACCCAATCACTAAATATTACCCAACCTTTTAATACAAACCCAACCCAATCCTTATTATTACCCAGCCCAACTACCCAAGCCCATTTCCCTTTGTTTTAAATAAACCCAGACACAAAGAAACGTTTGACCTTAGTCAAACGCTTCTTCTACCTTCGAACCGCCAAACCACACCACCTCACCCCCATCACCAGCTGGCTACACCACCTCATTTCCCCTCTAAACACACTACCTAACATGCCAAATGCAATTAATGCATCCTCTCCACTCCCACTAACTAAAACAGACAAATTCCCACATGTCCTGTTTTCCCGCCAAAAGTGAATTGGACGATTGAGATGATGTCAGGAGCAATCAAGGGTGCAGAAAGATGAAGGGATGTCGACTAGGGTTTTCCCATTTCAATATTGTATATATAGAAAGCAATGTAATAGATAAAAAGTAGTAGTTAAAAATTAGTGTAATCGTATTTTAATTTAATTAGTTGTAATCTTGTAATTCTCCTTTCCAGTAATCAATATAAGTTATATTCAGTCATTTTGATCTCATTTACATACATCTTGCATTTAAAATTAAGTTACTTAAAAATTTCAAGATTTCTGCAATTCGAATTAAGCCAATAAGCTGATAATAAGCTACCACAAGCTCAGAAAGGAATCACATAAGCTCTTAAAAGCTTTCTAAAGCTTTTCTATAAGCTTGTACTTAATCTTACAAGATTTCTCAAGAAAGTCAACAGAAGTCAACCATTGAAGCTAATAAGCTATTTTTGGGTGAATAAGCTGATTAGGAGAGTTTTCTTGGGTTTTCTAGCTTGTGTGAACAAGCTAGGTTGGTTCTGATCTGTTCATGCTATCCACATAGCCACAATATCAGTTGTAAGCTTTATTGAGTTTTTAGCTTAAATTTCTATTAACTATGCAACTGCTTATCTACTGCTTATTTCTAGATGATAGTTACTTATTAGTTCATTATTAAGATAAGTAAACTTAGTTCAGTTCATGTCTCAGCTTAAATAATTCTTATTCAGTTCAAAAATCCAAGCAGTCACCTTTTAAGGGGTGTTTGGTTTAGCAGTTCAAACAATCCAAACAACCTAGTTACTGTACATTTGCCAAGCAGTCAACTTTAGTCCAGCTTATATAAGCTATATTAAGCTACTTTCAAGACCAGATAAGCCTTATAGATAGAAAATCCAATTTTGCTTGGGCTGTGATAATTTTAGCCTCTAAAAAGCTCTAATAAGTCATTATAAGCCACAAGCTTGTTTTGACCTTTTTCTTAGCTGGTCTGAGTCACAAATAGTCCATTTAGATAGAACACAAGTGTTGGTTTAAGGTTGATTTGGCTTGTGCATTTTCTGCACAGAACCTGCACAACAGCAGACCTGGTTGTTTTTGGTTGCTGATCTAGGCTCCAATTGGAGCTCAATTGGGCATTTAATGATGGGGCTTTTTGTGTTTTCATGTACTCAGTAGTGCTACCTAAGTTTTGCCCCCATTAGGTTGCTTTTCTATAGCTTATTTCACCCCTTAATTTGGTCTGCAGTATTGCCTCATTTCTGAGTTTCTGTCTTAAATTCCACAACTGCATAGGTTCTTATCTTGTTAATCTCTTGTTCTTATTTGTGTTTTTCAGTTGTTTTAAGCTTATTTAAGTGTACTAAACCTGTCCTAAGCATTTGGTTGAGTTTTGAGCTGTTTAGCTTATTTTTGGGCTTATTCCAAACTGCTTATCTGCCCAAATCTGCTTATTTGGCTTATTCAACTTTTCATTTTATTTTTCCTAGCTTTTTAATAATATTTTAGATTTATCTGTAAATTTTCATAATTTTCTGAATAGTTTTGATATTTATAATCTTTTTAATTAGTTTATGATAGTAATTAAATCATAATAAATATAAAAATAATCAGAAAAATATAAATCTAATTTTCATAATTTTCTTTTGTCATTTTTAATCTAGGAAAAATATAATATCATTTTTAAACCTTAAGAAAAACCAAAAATAGAAATATAGTGATAGCTTCTATTTAATAGAATTTATCTTTTTAAATTTTAATTAAGTAATTTTCATTTTTATAATTTTCTTAGCTTTTTCTCATCTTATAATATTTTTAGAAAAATTTTTAGAATTTTCTTTGTTCATTTAGTATTTTTTATAAATTTAAATAGTTTAATAAGTTATTAAATAATAAATAATTAATAATAATTAAATAAAAAGTATAAAAAATATAATTTAAGTTTTTAAATAAGTTTTAAGTCATTTTACATTTTTAGGTTTTAAATTTCATAAATTTTAGTTTTTGTCCCGTTTTAGATTTCCTGTTACGCATTGTAAGTTTATTTTTTCGCGTTTAAATTTCCTGTGTATATCTGTTTTCATTTGTTATTTAGAATTGTTAAATAAAGCAAAATCAAAAATCTGATTCATCAATCACTCTAATCCAAAGCTTTTCACAGTTTTCCATTCATACCTCGTTGGGAAACGACCCAGGTGATCACTTGCCTGGTTTCACACTACACACGAGTATTCGTTCTGAGACTGCATATATTTATATATACGTTTTCAGACGGATCAAATTTTGGCGCCGCTGCCGGGGAGGTTGTGCTGCGACAGTTGTGTAAGTTTTAGCGATTAGTGATTCGAGATCCTTCTATCAGAAGTTCCTATTTCCCATAAACAATATAAAATACCAAAAATATTTTTTTTTTCTTTTTTATATATATTATTATTATTATTATCATATAAAAAATAAAAAACACAAAAAATTAAATTCCATTTTCTTTGTTTAAATAAATAACAATAAAAAATTACCATCGAGAACCAAGACAGAGTACTACCTAACTGGGGGTACGACCATAATAAGTTCCCAAACCAAAGATTTAAAACTTGCCTTTGTATCACTTGCGAATATCGGCTCACCTTTGATTGATAAACAAACTCTAACGGAGGTTCTAGGATAGTCTGACATTAAATTGTCGGACTGAAAGAAGCGGGTCTTTAAGGAGCATTTAATTGCCCACCTTTGCTTCTCCGCCACTCTGTGCGTTTATCTTTTAGAGAGCTACCGTACGCTTGTTGATTATTGGTTTAAGTTCACTTGTGTTTTGATTCGTTCTTGATTTAATTATAATATTTTACTTAGTGCATGCGCACTCGTTCTTCCACGTCATCAAGCCCTTTACGTGAACTCGTAGAAATTCCGAGAAGACGTAATCGTAGACGTGCTGCCCAAATAGTCGAACCCGAGATTCGTACTGTTCTCACTGATAATATGGCAGACGAACGCACAATGGCTGAAATGCTCCAGGCACCCACCGAGGGTTATGGAGATGCCATCGTTTTACCAGTCATCGATTCTGATCATTTTGAACTGAAAACACATTTGATTCAGCTCGTGTCCACAAACCAATTTCACGGGTTTGAACGAGAGGATCCATATGCACACATTCGTTGGTTCAACAAGTTAACCTCCACAATCAATTACAAGAATGTGCCGCAAACAGTTATCAAATTGATGCTATTTCCATTCTCACTTGAGGGGGCTGCCCGGATTTGGCTGGATAAAGAACCCCCTCGATCCATTGAAACCTGGGAAGATCTCGTAAAGAAATTTGTAAATTATTTCTTCCCTCCATCAAAGACGACTAATCTAAAAAATGAAATTGCTGGATTTCGTCAAGGTTTCGATGAAAATTTCGGAGAGGCGTGGGACAGATTTAAAGATCTCCTAAGAAAATGCCCACATCACGATTTCAATGTGTTATAACAGATAAATACGTTTTATAATGGGTTGACCCAAAACGATCAAGATGCACTTAACGCAGCCTCCGGTGGCAATATCTTGAATCGTAAACCTAGAGAGGTGGTTGAAATTTGTGAAAATAAATCAAAAGTTCCTATTTCTAGAAACAAAGTGAATGTTCCTGTCACTCCTGTTGCTTCTTCATCCGGTAACTCATCAGAGTTAGCTTTCCTTACGGATTCAATGCGTTGTATGATGAAGGAAATGAAAGAACTGAAGAGTGAAATTCATAAACCGGAACAAATCAAAGCAATAAACAAAGTGTGTGAAACTTGTGGTGGCCCACATGCGTATTATGATTGTCAAGCAACCGATGCTTCTCTTTACCCAGCTCCCGTAGCTGCAGTAAACCAAAATCAATACCGTCCGCATGCTGAGACTCAGTACCGAGCACCGAATGCTATGGTCCCACCTGGTTTTCCACCCGTGCCAAATCAGAATAATCAAAATCGCTTTGTTCAAAATCAGGGACAAAATTTCAACAATTCTCAAAATTTCAATCAAAACCGAGGTCAGAATCAGGGTAATTTTAACCAAAACCGTGGTCCAAATTTTAATCAAAACCAAGGTTCAAACCGAAATCAGACGTCCTCAGATGAGTTGCTTAAGCAATTCATGAAAACCCAAGAGGAAACAAATAAGACACAATATGAGACAAACCAGTTATTGATTGCCCAATTAAACCAGATCAAAAAGTCTTTAACTGATATACCTTCTACCTCGGGAGGTCTCCCAAGTAACACTGTTGTCAACCCAAGGGGTGAACTCAAAGCTGTCAGTACACGTAGTGGTAAATCTCATGTTGAATTCAAGGTGATAAAGGACCCGGTACTTCCCACTAACAATGGAAGTGCTAAATACGTCCAACCTTCTGTCATCCAACCTTCGGTCATCCAAAAATCTACACCCACAATTGCTCCTCAGCCGTCTAGAATCGATCCTACTCTTTCACGATTTACGGTTAAAAGTTTGTCAACCAAACTTAGTGAGCAAAGATCAGCCAGATATTATTCCGAAATGCTCAATGCTGTTCCTGTCAGTGTACTTGATGATAGTGATGATGATGAAGATACCACTTTCGTCAAAGCTATCACCACTCGGAGTGGTGCTGCTTATGAAGGGCCAGCTGGCCCTATTCCTCCTCCGTTATTTGAAATGGAAAAAGAAATGGAGGATACAACGGACAAAGTGCCAATTCCAAGCCCACAAAGTACAGCACATGTCTATCCTCCGGTAGTCCCGAAAAAACCCAAACCAGGAGTTGTCTTTGAATCTGTTAAGACTCCTGAAGTTGTAGCTCCTAAATCCAAACCTTATATTCCTTACCCATCGCGCTTAAATGAGCAAAAGCTCCGTGAGAAAGCTAGTCAACAAATGGACAAATTCTTTCAAATCTTTAAAGAATTACATTTTGACATAAGTTTTGCGGATGCTATCATTCTGATGCCCAAGTTTGCATCAACAATCAAACACTTGTTAAGCAACAAGGAAAAACTGATTGAAATGGCTAAAACTCCAGTAAATGAGAACTGCTTAGCGGTTATCCTGAAAAAGCTTCCGGAGAAGCTTGGAGATCCTGGAAAATTTCTATTACCTTGTGTATTTCCGGGAATGGTTGAATGTTATGCCTTAGCAGATCTAGGTGCAAGCATCAACCTGATGCCTCATTCAGTATGGAAGAAACTTTCTCTTCCGGCTCTTACTCCTACCTGCATGACTCTTGAGCTTGCAGATCGAACCATAACTCATCCCTGCGGCATTGCCGAAGATGTATTTGTGAAAATAGGAAAGTTCCATTTTCCAGCTGACTTTGTGGTTGTTGATTTCAATGCTGATCAAAAGGTTCCTCTCATTCTTGGAAGAGGATTCCTAAAAACGGGCCATGCTCTTATTGATGTATTTAAGCATGAGATCACCTTGCGTGTGGATAAGGAAGCTGTTACCTTTAACCATGATCAAACTTCGAGGTACTCCTCAAATTTTGATTCTGCTTCGGTTAGCCGAATCGATGTCATTGACATTACTTCAAAGGAATACTCTCAAGAAAATCTTGGTTATTTTCATAATTCTGTGAGTGGGGATCCCACCACATCTTCTCAACTTATCATAACAGACTCTTCCCCTTCTCTCACTACGGTTGAAGGAAGTGATCCCTTTTGGGATGAGGTCGATGCTTTTCTTACTCCAGATAGTTCACTTCCGTATGAGGTTGATGACAACTATCTTGATCCTGAGGGGGACATTCTTTTTCTAGAGAATTTGTTAAACGAAGATTCATCTTCCCCTCTTCCACCAAAACAACTTCATAAAAAAGAAATCAAGTCAGTTGAGAAAACTGATAAAATTCCTGAGATCAAATTTAAGGACTTGCCTCCTCCCCTTAAAAATGCAATTCTTGAGGAAGAAGTTCTTATATTAATTGCTGTTCAGATCTCTCTTCTTCCCTTCACCTACCCGGTGATTTCTCCTATCCTTCACTCATTCGGGAGTGAGGATGTTACTTTTGACCCTGGCATTGTCCATATAACATTGGTTTAATGCCAGATATATCTCTCTTGGTGTGGAACTTTCATGTACTTCAATGTGTATACAAACATCTTGAATGAAAATCCGATGGAGATGGTCTCTTCCACTTACTTCCCCATAGACTTTTAAATTGCTTTTTCTCTCGGGCTGTTCAGGAACCCTTTGTTACGGTTGACCGTTCACAAGCGGTTAGCTTGCGTGATAAACCTAACTGTTCGGGAGGAATCAACTCAATTCGGGGTCGAGTCAAGCTAGCGACTCGGTTAATAAAAACAGTAGCAAAATATGGGTTTTCACCCATGTCTCACCCTAGTGTGGGGGAGATGCCCCACATGTTGTATATATCTCAAAAAAAAAAAAAAAATGTGTATATAAAATAATGGCTATTAATATTTCCCTTTCACGTTCTAAGTGTTGGTGTAACAGCCGGTTCTTTGAATATTGAGGGCAATATTCAGTTCTAAGTGTGGGGGGGAATTCTTGCGAATTTGATCAAATGTACCATCTAGTACCCCCATTTTTGGCCAAAATTTTAAAATTTTTTCTCACTTAGAACTCAATAAATGGTTATCAGTCCGCCATGTCTAACCCACATAAGGATTGGCTAATCCGAGAGCAAACGGCTCTTGGTAAAGATATATCAAATCCGTTGATGGCTTGCAATTTGCCAAAAATTGTATGGTATTCGACTCGCCATATCTTTATAAGTGAAGAGTTGGCTAGCCCGCAAGGTTATGGCTTGTGGTTAAGGCAGTGAAAATCCATATTGGTAATCAGCTCACCAAAGATAATATTGATAATTTATCTAAGAGTTGGCTAGTCCAGAAGCAAACGGCTTCTGGTAAAGACAAATCAAACCCGTTGACAGCTGATGGTTTGCTCAAAATCATTTGGTTATCATTGTACCAAAGTATCACATACTAAAACATTGGCTACTCCAGAAGTAATGGCTTTTGGTAAAGAGAAAAATCCATTAAAAACTTCATAAAAGATTGCTAGGGACTAGCAATAGTTTAGTGTGGGGGATTAATGAGTGTCTAAATACTCATCATTTTTACCTAATCTGAGCTGCCAAAACATCCAAAAACACTCAGAAATGCATCATAATACTGAAATTATCCCAAAATTGTGTTTTATATGTTTCAGATGCAAAATGTTTAAAAACAGATAAAAAACGAACAAAGTTTGCATAATTGGCAGTTTCAGTCCCTCAACTTTTAAAAGTTGTCAAAACTAGTCCCTGGTTATTCTAAAAACAGGAAAAGTCATCAAAGGTCCTTTAAGAATCATAAAATTACATAATAAGTCCTTTGGTGCAAAGTTTCATAAAATTACAAGTTTAGTCCCTCAACTTTGCAAAATGACATAATTGGTCCTTAAAGTTTTAAAATGATAAAAATATACAACTTTGGTCCTTGTGTTATTGTTTTGTGGCAGGTTTAGTCCCTTGAAGATAGTTTGGAAGTTTACAAGTTCAGCCCCTCAACTTTCAACAAATGGCAAGATTGGTCCTTGTGCTTATTTATTATATAAACCAAATCCGGACCCATCCCAAAAATAAAACCCAATCACTAAATATTACCCAACCTTTTAAGACAAACCCAACCCAATCCTTATTATTACCCAGCCCAACTACCCAAGCCCATTTCCCTTTGTTTTAAATAAACCCAGACACAAAGAAACGTTTGACCTTAGTCAAACGCTTCTTCTACCTTCGAACCGCCAAACCACACCACCTCACCCCCATCACCAGCTGGCTACACCACCTCATTTCCCCTCTAAACACACTACCTAACATGCCAAATGCAATTAATGCATCCTCTCCACTCCCACTAACTAAAACAGACAAATTCCCACATGTCCTGTTTTCCCGCCAAAAGTAGATTGGACGATTGAGATGATGTCAGGAGCAATCAAGGGTGCAGAAAGATGAAGGGATGTCGACTAGGGTTTTCCCATTTCAATATTGTATATATAGAAAGCAATGTAATAGATAAAAAGTAGTAGTTAAAAATTAGTGTAATCGTATTTTAATTTAATTAGTTGTAATCTTGTAATTCCCCTTTCCAGTAATCAATACAAGTTGTATTCAGTCATTTTGATCTCATTTACATACATCTTGCATTTAAAATTAAGTTACTTAAAAATTTCAAGATTTCTGCAATTCGAATTAAGCCAATAAGCTGATAATAAGCTACCACAAGCTCAGAAAGGAATCAAATAAGCTCTTAAAAGCTTTCTAAAGCTTTTCTATAAGCTTGTACTTAATCATACAAGATTTCTCAAGAAAGTCAACAGAAGTCAACTATTGAAGCTAATAAGCTATTTTTGGGTGAATAAGCTGATCAGGAGAGTTTTCTTGGGTTTTCTAGCTTGTGTGAACAAGCTAGGTTGGTTCTGATCTGTTCATGCTATCCACATAGCCACAATATCAGTTGTAAGCTTTATTGAGTTTTTAGCTTAAATTTCTATTAACTATGCAACTGCTTATCTACTGCTTATTTCTAGATGATAGTTACTTATTAGTTCATTATTAAGATAAGTAAACTTAGTTCAGTTCATGTCTCAGCTTAAATAATTCTTATTCAGTTCAAAAATCCAAGCAGTCACCCTTTAAGGGGTGTTTGGTTTAGCAGTTCAAACAATCCAAACAACCTAGTTACTGTACATTTGCCAAGCAGTCAACTTTAGTCCAGCTTATATAAGCTATATTAAGCTACTTTCAAGACCAGATAAGCCTTATAGATAGAAAATCCAATTTTGCTTGGGTTGTGATAATTTTAGCCTCTAAAAAGCTCTAATCAGTCATTATAAGCCACAAGCTTGTTTTGACCTTTTTCTTGGCTGGTCTGAGTCACAAATAGTCCATTTAGATAGAACACAAGTGTTGGTTTAAGGTTGCTTTGGCTTGTGCATTTTCTGCACAGAACCTGCACAACAGCAGACCTGGTTGTTTTTGGTTGCTGATCTAGGCTCCAATTGGAGCTCAATTGGGCATTTAATGATGGGGCTTTTTGTTTTTTCATGTACTCAGTAGTGCTACCTAAGTTTTGCCCCCATTAGGTTGCTTTTCTATAGCTTATTTCACCCCTTAATTTGGTCTGCAGTATTGCCTCATTTCTGAGTTTCTGTCTTAAATTCCACAACTGCATAGGTTCTTATCTTGTTAATCTCTTGTTCTTATTTGTGTTTTTCAGTTGTTTTAAGCTTATTTAAGTGTACTAAACCTGTCCTAAGCATTTGGTTGAGTTTTGAGCTGTTTAGCTTATTTTTGGGCTTATTCCAAACTGCTTATCTGCCCAAATCTGCTTATTTGGCTTAGTCAACTTTTCATTTTATTTTTCCTAGCTTTTTAATAATATTTTAGATTTATCTGTAAATTTTCATAATTTTCTGAATAGTTTTGATATTTTTAATCTTTTTAATTAGTTTATGATAGTAATTAAATCATAATAAATATAAAAATAATCAGAAAAATATAAATCTAATTTTCATAATTTTCTTTTGTCATTTTTAATCTAGGAAAAATATAATATCATTTTTAAACCTTAAGAAAAACCAAAAATAGAAATATAGTGATAGCTTCTATTTAATAGAATTTATCTTTTAAATTTTAATTAAGTAATTTTCATTTTTATAATTTTCTTAGCTTTTTCTCATCTTATAATATTTTTAGAAAAATTTTTAGAATTTTCTTTGTTCATTTAGTATTTTTTATAAATTTAAATAGTTTAATAAGTTATTAAATAATAAATAATTAATAATAATTAAATAAAAAGTATAAAAAATATAATTTAAGTTTTTAAATAAGTTTTAAGTCATTTTACATTTTTAGGTTTTAAATTTCATAAATTTTAGTTTTTGTCCCGTTTTAGATTTCCTGTTACGCATTGTAAGTTTATTTTTTCGCGTTTAAATTTCCTGTGTATATCTGTTTTCATTTGTTATTTAGAATTGTTAAATAAAGCAAAATCAAAAATCTGATTCATCAATCACTCTAATCCAAAGCTTTTCACAGTTTTCCATTCACACCTCGTTGGGAAACGACCCAGGTGATCACTTGCCTGGTTTCACACTACACACGAGTATTCGTTCTGAGACTGCATATATTTATATATACGTTTTCAGACGGATCAAATTTTGGCGCCGCTGCCGGGGAGGTTGTGCTGCGACAGTTGTGTAAGTTTTAGCGATTAGTGATTCGAGATCCTTCTATCAGAAGTTCCTATTTCCCATAAACAATATAAAATACCAAAAATATTTTTTTTTCTTTTTTATATATATTATTATTATTATTATCATATAAAAAATAAAAACACAAAAAATTAAATTCCATTTTCTTTGTTTAAATAAATAACAATAAAAAATTACCATCGAGAACCAAGACAGAGTACTACCTAACTGGGGGTACGACCATAATAAGTTCCCAAACCAAAGATTTAAAACTTGCCTTTGTATCACTTGCGAATATCGGCTCACCTTTGATTGATAAACAAACTCTAACGGAGGTTCTAGGATAGTCTGACATTAAATTGTCGGACTGAAAGAAGCGGGTTTTTAAGGAGCATTTAATTGCCCACCTTTGCTTCTCCGCCACTCTGTGCGTTTATCTTTTAGAGAGCTACCGTACGCTTGTTGATTATTGGTTTAAGTTCACTTGTGTTTTGATTCGTTCTTGATTTAATTATAATATTTTACTTAGTGCATGCGCACTCGTTCTTCCACGTCATCAAGCCCTTTACGTGAACTCGTAGAAATTCCGAGAAGACGTAATCGTAGACGTGCTGCCCAAATAGTCGAACCCGAGATTCGTACTGTTCTCACTGATAATATGGCAGACGAACGCACAATGGCTGAAATGCTCCAGGCACCCACCGAGGGTTATGGAGATGCCATCGTTTTACCAGTCATCGATTCTGATCATTTTGAACTGAAAACACATTTGATTCAGCTCGTGTCCACAAACCAATTTCACGGGTTTGAACGAGAGGATCCATATGCACACATTCGTTGGTTCAACAAGTTAACCTCCACAATCAATTACAAGAATGTGCCGCAAACAGTTATCAAATTGATGCTATTTCCATTCTCACTTGAGGGGGCAGCCCGGATTTGGCTGGATAAAGAACCCCCTCGATCCATTGAAACCTGGGAAGATCTCGTAAAGAAATTTGTAAATTATTTCTTCCCTCCATCAAAGACGACTAATCTAAAAAATGAAATTGCTGGATTTCGTCAAGGTTTCGATGAAAATTTCGGAGAGGCGTGGGACAGATTTAAAGATCTCCTAAGAAAATGCCCACATCACGATTTCAATGTGTTACAACAGATAAATACGTTTTATAATGGGTTGACCCAAAACGATCAAGATGCACTTAACGCAGCCTCCGGTGGCAATATCTTGAATCGTAAACCTAGAGAGGTGGTTGAAATTTGTGAAAATAAATCAAAAGTTCCTATTTCTAGAAACAAAGTGAATGTTCCTGTCACTCCTGTTGCTTCTTCATCCGGTAACTCATCAGAGTTAGCTTTCCTTACGGATTCAATGCGTTGTATGATGAAGGAAATGAAAGAACTGAAGAGTGAAATTCATAAACCGGAACAAATCAAAGCAATAAACAAAGTGTGTGAAACTTGTGGTGGCCCACATGCGTATTATGATTGTCAAGCAACCGATGCTTCTCTTTACCCAGCTCCCGTAGCTGCAGTAAACCAAAATCAATACCGTCCGCATGCTGAGACTCAGTACCGAGCACCGAATGCTATGGTCCCACCTGGTTTTCCACCCGTGCCAAATCAGAATAATCAAAATCGCTTTGTTCAAAATCAGGGACAAAATTTCAACAATTCTCAAAATTTCAATCAAAACCGAGGTCAGAATCAGGGTAATTTTAACCAAAACCGTGGTCCAAATTTTAATCAAAACCAAGGTTCAAACCGAAATCAGACGTCCTCAGATGAGTTGCTTAAGCAATTCATGAAAACCCAAGAGGAAACAAATAAGACACAATATGAGACAAACCAGTTATTGATTGCCCAATTAAACCAGATCAAAAAGTCTTTAACTGATATACCTTCTACCTCGGGAGGTCTCCCAAGTAACACTGTTGTCAACCCAAGGGGTGAATGATGAAGCGAAAAGTGTACCGCTTTTAAGGGGTCATTTAAGCCCTAAATCGTATTTATTTGATCAAATATTGCCCTAAATCGTTCCTTTTGTCATTTTAGGTACTTTTGAGGAGAAATCTGGAAAAGGAGGCATTTTGGACATTTTTGGAGCATAAAAGTGAAGAAAACGACAAAGTCTCAAAAATCGGCTAAAAGTTACCCTTGACGGCGTCAGATTCTACTCTGGACGGCGTCATGGCTTGGCAAGAAAAGGTGGACGTGAAATTTACTCATGATAAGCCAGTGAAAATTGCATGTAAATTCTGACGGCGTCACGCTTTAACCTGATCAAGGGCGTCACGGCTTAAATCAAAGAGGGACGGCGTCACGTTCAATAGCTGACGGCGTCAAGCCTTGATAAGCCAGAACGGATTTTGGAGAGCTAAAGAGGGACGGCGTCAAGAAGGTCATCCGGGAACCCTAGAAGCGGCGAGGTGACGGCGTCACACTCCATAAGGTGACGCCGTCAGATGTAAAAATCTATATATAGTTTTCTAATTTTTTGTCATTAAGAGAGAGCTTAGTGTGGAATTTTTGGGAGAAAACCCTAAGATGATTTTAGCATCTTTTTCAAGGCTTTTTGCCTTGAGATCTTCCATGTTACATTGAAAGATAAGTTATCAATTAATCATTCAATATGTCTATGTGTTGTTTGATTTTATCTTGTTCTTGTCTTTTGTTTAACATGTTAGGCTAGATTTATCTTGTGTTTGCTTAGATCTAATGAAACCTAGCTATTGATTATTGGTTATTAGTGTGTTATTAGTTGTATTGGATGATTGTTTATCTATGTTAGGCTTAAGAAAACTGGCTAACTTCCTATTCGGTAACTTGCTTGAACGTCTTAAGAAACATGAACCAAATGCGTACTAAAGGTTTTTATGGTTGTATTTAATGCACAAGCGAATTCTAGTGATCCCATGTTAGGAGCTTCCTAGCCGGCTCGACATAGGAGTGAAGTAGGAGCTTGTAGAGTTGGGGAAGTACGTACGCCACCCCACAATTGGTATTAAGGAATACACCCGTCATCCACGCGACTAATACACACTAATCAACTGGTAAAAGATAGTTAGGGAGTAAGGAAATCTAAGTAAACACATTTCTCTACACATAAGTTTCTCACCAACATTTTATTTTCAGTTATTTATTTTATTTGCATTTGTAGTTATTTGGGTTAGTTGACTAGCAACTAATTCCGCCCTGTAAAACCCTAAATTTTTATTCATTTGAAATTCCCTTTTTGTCCCTCAAAAAAAAAAAAAAAAAAAAAAAAAAAAAAAAAAAGCTAAACTATACTTATCAAGAAAACGATATAACCAAATTAATCTAAAACAAATATTACACGTTAAAAAGTATCTCATGGGACCTTTTGTTTTGTACACATTTTAAAATTTGAAATATGTTAAATATAGATGACAAGATTGCTTCCCTAATAATGTTCCCTCTATTCTCGGCAATCACTCCCACGTTGCGACCGATTACCCTTAAATCACGTCCCTAATTGATTCCCCTAATCACTCCTATATTTTACAAATATTCCCCCAATTCATTTATCTTAACGACGTACACCTCTCATTTTCTTTCACACATTTAATTTGATTCTTGTAAACAAAACACACAGCATAAATGACAACAACACCCAATCCACTTTTGATGAACAAAGACACGATCCAACTGTTCGCAATAACTAGAAGTCGACAAGAAGGAAGGCCGATCGTGGGACGTGTAGTTTGAAGGTTTTTGTGATACGCATGGCTTGGCGATCGCGGCTATATCTTCTGTTTTTGTTCCATTCGTATATCCGATCATAAGAAAGAAGAGGAGAAGACTTGCGGTGTGGGGATCGATTACGTGTACAGCTTGGTATTCTTTATAGCAGCATGGTGTTTCACTTGTTGCAGCCTTGGTACCTTTTTAACAGCTTTGGGGTATTTTGTGTGGTGATCATATGAGCCGGTCCTATCGTTTTATCCTTAGTCGACGTACTTGTTTCAGTTTAAGGTAACCATCATTCACTTCCTTGTCATCAGTATATTAAACGACATAAACCATAAGTAAAACCTAAACCTAATCGGTTATGTAAATCAGGTTTGGTCTGTAGTTCTGTATCTCGCTACATAGTCATGAATATATAAATTAAACGTTACTTATGGTGAGGGCTCTGGTGTCGTTGTGTGGGCATCTTCTTGAGGTCGAATCTGCTAGTTAACATGTCGACCTAAACAAGCGCTACTATGATCCTTAAATAACACATTAAATGTGACACTAAAATAGAAAATACTAGGCGTGATTATGTTTAACGAGAGGCATGAAAAGTCATGATTCGATGTGTAGTTCTTTTGGTGCGTGGATCATCAAATCTTGTGGTGTTGTTGTGTATGTTTTGGTGTCGACTTGTGATTAAAGTGTGCGTTACGTATGTGTCTAATCTGGTTCGTTAGTGTGAGTTGGGGCATTTATATGGTATCTAATAATATGTTTTAAACCAGAATCAAACCTAAACAAAATGAAGGATGGACGAGTGTGTTCTAAGTGGTGAACGAGAATCAGTTTGAATGTGATTTCATGTATTCTTTTATGGGGCGCTAAGTGGTATTTTGTGTGTGAGTCATGTGGCAGTAGGTCTAGAATCATGCATGATTGTTAATAAATAAACGTGTGTGTGTAATTAGAAATAGAGGAGCTTAACGTCAGAAATTGTAAAACATGAAACAGTTGTTTATATTTGTATGTTCATGCATGAGACAGTGGGGCAAGGGGAAGAATTGTTCTAGTTGGGTTCGTTATTGCATGAGATCACGCAGGAGTTGAATCGTAGCATACATGTTGTGTCGTATAGGTGGAAGTCGAAAGAGTATAAACGAGGTGTGTTTTCGATGGTTATTCTCATGTGGATATAGGTGTCGAGATTATGAATTTGTAAAAAAGAAAACATGAGTCGAATAGGGATAGTGCACAAAAGGGGTCTCGGGTTCTTTTGGTGTCGAGATCGGATTTTCAATTAATCGAGGTTGAATATTTTACATGCATGTGTTTGTTGAGTTTATTAACTCGGCAAGATTAAGAAATTGGCATATAATTATATAACTTACATTTTAGACCCTAAACCTTGCTATATCGACACTTTAAACCCTAAACTATTATAATGGTTATTTAACTCTTAAATATTATTAATTGTCAATCATAACCTTAAATTATTAAATTACTATTCTGTAAAACTTTCTAATTATGGAAACTTACCAAATATGTCGCCACTAAAACGGGAAAGTTACTTAAAAATGGAAAGGCAATTAATTAAGAATGAATTATAATTCCCTTCTACTCCTTTAGGTGTGAAGAAGGAGAGACCTTGAGCCGTTTTCCATATTCTGTGCTCGTTTCTGTTTTGCTTTCGTCATAAGGTACAGATATTCTGCTTCTTTAGTAAGAGGCCTTCATTCTCTTATTATGATTCATATTAGGGTTTCCCTATACCATTGCTATGTTCCCTTCATGCATGAACTCCGATCATTTGAACCATCATGATATTGAACCTTTTATGATTATGAACCTTTCATTCATGAACCTTTAATTATGAACCCTTGACCATGAACCTTTGACCATGAACCTTTGCTTATGAACCTCGCTTATGATCCATGATTATGAACCTATGATTATGAACTTATGAAACAAGATTTTGACCTATGCAAGTAAACTAAAAACATGATTCATGATACTTGACCTTTACCCTCAGTTTGATACTACGAGCCACTCACTAGGCATGAGGGTTTCATGTCCATGTCAGTCGATGCACCGATGGCATGACTCTAGGGCAGGAGAGTGATGACCTGTCCCGTCCCTGCATGTTATGTTTATGATTCATGTTTACGTAGAGGCAGATTATGGCCACCTGGGGCGTATGGATGCATCCTAGATTTGTTCATGTTCATGTTATGTTATGTTATTCATGGTGACTGATGGTGTGTGCGATACACGTCTTTCACACTCCGGGAGCTAGCTACTCCAACCCATGATTGAGGACACCCCTCATATTTACAGGATACCCATGATTGAGGACACCCCTCATATTCACAGGATACTAAGAGGTCTCCCCTCTGCATGTTACGGTTATGATTATGATTATGATTCATGTTATGTTATGGGCTCGTAGTGGATTTCTGACTTCCTTTACCATGTACCCTTTTACCTTTCCTTATGATACCATGTACTCTTACCTTTCATATTGATACCATGTATTCATGCTTCACACTCTTTACTCATGTAAATTATACATTATACTACTGCTTGTTACGTTATATCTGTTCACTGAGCTCTAGTAGCTCAGCCGCGTTTCTTTTCCCGCGGCAGGTTTTAGTTGGAAGCTGGGTAAGAGTGAAGAGACTTTTGGACTTAGAAGACTTGATAATTATTTTTGGCCTAGAGACGATTGGAAGTTACTACATTGTTAGAATTTGTATTCGCTTTTGTAACCTTGTAATTTCAGTATATCTTCTGTACCTTTGAGAATATTTGTATTACTTTTGAATGTATGCTTTGTTATATCTGATACGAAACCATTTGCGTGACATCTTTACCCTTGTCGGGTTGGGGCGTTACACACCCACTCCTTCAAACCCGAGATTTTACTTGCTTTCATAAAAAATATAAAAACATAAAAAAGAATCTTCCTCAACTTTTAGACCTATTAGAGTAGTTTTTCATACCTAACGAACACTATTCCCTGTGGAGAACGATCAATCCCCCGTACTTACCACTACACTATACTACATCGGTCAGGTACACTGCCTGGTGGGGTTGTAAGCCTCTTGAGATCCCTCGAGAGGTAAAACCTGTTGTAAGGTTACAAAACCACGCATCAAGTTTTTGGCGCCGCTGCCGGGGAATAGTTATTGTTTAGGTTGAATTTTTATTTTATAGGTCTACTCGCTAGATTCCTTTCTAGTGAGATTTTTGTTTTATTTTTCTAGGTTTTCTTTAGTCTATCTATTTTCTTCGTGTCTTTGTTCGTAACCATACCATCCGACATCATGGAAGATGGTAATATCCTTAATCCCAACAACCCACCACCACAACAACCACCACCTCCTAGAGCCCGCACTTTAGGAGGATATTCCCTAATTTTGGATGATGACCCCCCTAATCTTAGAATCACTAGGAGCCGAAGCTCGATAAAGACTCTTGCCACACCCTATGCTGAACCCGAAAGGGAAATGCATAAATTAAGGCGACTCCGCCAAGTGGCTGAACCATCCACGATCAATTTTGATGATGCCCTCTCCGAGGAAGAATCCAATCATCATTCTACACCTCCTAGCCCTCAACCCAATCACGAAATGGAAGTTCCCGAAATCCCAATCCCTAAATGTCTCAAGGACTACTCTTCTCCCACCTCTCGTGGTTTTTCCAATGCTATCGTTTTTCCAAATGAGCGCACGGATGGGGTCTTGCGTGCAACCGATATCTGGCTTGTCCAAAGTGTATGCAAATTCCACGGATTGAAAACTGAAGATCCGATCCAACACATCAAGGACTTCCTGAAAATAGTGGATACCCTTGATGCGCGTGATGTGTCGTTGCGGTTTAGCAGTTTTAATGCCTACTCAAGTTTTAAATTTATATTTAGCCGACTTATCAATAACACACACACTTAACGAGCAGTGTACCCGGTCAGTATGAAGATAATGGTAAGTAGAGTGTCGATCACTAAGAGTGGAACGTATTATCTCGTTAATCTAATCAGTATTTTAATATCCTAACGCAAGGGGGTTTCAGCCTGAGAGACTGGCACGATTTGTTGTAATTAAATAATAAAATAAACCAATAGGCACGAATCAGCAAGTAGCACACACGTACACAGATAAATACTCGAGACAATAAGAGGGCTGTCCTTATGATTAAGTAGTTTGTCACTTGTTTTATTGATAGCTTTATATGAAGTGTATGTAGTTAATCCTTTCTCGTTGGTCCTATTCTTATCGGCGAGTAAACCCTTAATGATTACTTATGTCTAAAAGTTATTCCTAAGTGATCAATTTAGAAACAACCGTGGGAGCCACATTATGTCCCGCAGTCAAATGCCCGCAAGCCACTAACAAACACAGAGGTTATCAATGCACTAATAAGTAGTAACCAAAGACATCAACATATAAACTTTAATTGATGGGAAAGCAAGTATTAAAGGGAGTGCAATCTTTCCGTTGTCACATTACACAAGCCACCAATCCTGATGAATTAAAGTTTGCTAACACAATAAAACAAAACTACTTAATGAATTAAATACATGCAGCACCTTCTTACAGCTCTTGTATCTTTGATTTGGGTGTGTCTTGTGCTGCCTCCTTGACTGAATTCGTCCTTTGTTCCTACTGTTCGGTCTTCGGTTTTAGGGTTTTGGAACTCTTTAATTCGTCTGGTCTACGGGGTATTTATAGTTTCTGTCTGAGGGAAGATGCGGCGCATCTACTAAGTAGATGCGGCGCATGTACTTAACTTCGCGTGGGGTCCAAGATTATAATATTCAGGAATATTCGTACACCGCCAGAAGATGCGGCGTAACCCTTGATTAGATGCGGCGCATGTCCTCTTGTATCTTGGATCGTATCTGGTGATATCTTGATAGAGATGCGGCGCATCTGGAGCAGAATTGACTTGATCTTGTCCATGTCAGTAGACTTTCACTTTATGCACGTTTTGCTCCATTATTAGTCCAAAATCGCTAAGTTTCACCAAATGCTTGTTTTTACCTGAGAATTACAAAAGTAAACAATTAAGTATCAATCCTCATACATAATATAGTAAAACAAGTCAAATTAATAGGATAAATGATAGTAATAAAATGTACTTATTTGAGTTCATCAAGGACTTCCTGAAAATAGTGGATACCCTCCATACGGATGGGGCTACTAGAGATACCTCCCGGCTTCGATTCTTTCCCTTCACCCTTTGTGAAAAAGCCGGAAACTGGTATAACCAACTTCCCTCCGAATCCATCTTCACATGGGAACAGCTTATCTCAAAATTCTATGAGAAATTCTTTCCCATAGGAAGAACTTCAACGTTGAGAGACGAAATCCTCCGCTTCCATGTTGGACCAGCAGAACCTATTCACAAATCTTGGGTTAGATTCAAGGATCTAATTAGACAAGTCCCTCATCATGGCATTGAACTCTGGCTTCTTGTCCAAATCTTTTATGACAGTGTCTCCAAAAACGACCAATTGGGCATTAATAGTTCATCAAAAGGAAAAATAGCCAAACTAAGCGTTGAGGAAGGATGGAATAGAATTGAGGAATACGCGAATGATCAAGACGATACCTGGGATGAACCCGATTCGATCATGAGCGTTTCCAAGATCATGAAAAAGCCTCCTTTTGCTAGCCGGGTGAGTAGATTGAATGATCAGGTATCTTATCTAGACAAGTCGCAACCAACTAAGCGGTTATCAAACCCATACTTGATCTGTGATCAATGTGGTGGCCCGCATGAAGTGGAGGAATGCGAGGATGATACCACCACCGAACAAGCATGCTTGTCAAGCCACGATATCTTCGATGATCCTTCGCTCTTAACTTTCTACCAAAACAATGATTTCACCCCTTGGGGAAATCTTGTGAGAGAAGAGGGAGGAGGAGAATATCCTGACTATAAGGTCAGGAGCACCTTTGAGGATGATCTCGGGCATTTCACGTTTGAAAAGAATCTGCAACTAAATGGTCTCGACAACCTTATCATTAGCCAACAAAACGACGTGAGGGCCAATTTCGCAGAGCTCAACGCCACTCTCGACAGCCTTGGCGAACCTCAAAGAGATCCCTTACTCGCCATCACCACTCGTGCTGGAACAACTACTATGGATCCACCCTACCCAGCTCAACCATCTAACGTCATGGAGCCCAACACCCCTCATGAGGAGGAAGATAATGTGAACGATGAGAATCCCGAACAAACCCCTCCGGTAACTCCCTCTCCACCTACTCCAACCAAACAGCCCATTAAAGTCCTATACCCGTCCCGTCTCAAGAATCAAAAGGTCGAAAACGATAATAAAAGATTCTTGTCATATTTGAGGAATTCGGTCGTCACAATACCCCTTCTTGATGCATGTTACCATATGCCCAAATATAGTACATACTTCAAGAAGTTGCTAACCAACAGAAAAGGGCTCGAGGGTCTTGTAACCTTAGGAGAGGAATGTTCTGTGGTGACTCAACGAGGGCTACCAAAGAAGGTGGACGATCCAGGTAGTTTTACCTTGCCCTGTTCAATTGGATCTCTTTCAGTCAAAAATGCTTTAGCCGACTTAGGAGCAAGCATCAATCTTATGCCGCATTCCATGTTCCTCAAGCTAGGGTATTCTGGGTTGAAACCAACCCGTATGAGCATCCAACTCGCCGATAGATCAGTCAAATACCCCTTAGGAATATGCGAGAATGTGCTGGTTAAGGTAGGGAAGTTCAAATTTCCAGTTGACTTCGTCATCCTAGAAATGGAAGAAGACGATCTTGTGCCCATCATTCTAGGAAGACCATTCCTTGCAACTGCTCGTGCTGTTATTGATGTTCATGACGGCAAACTAACCTTACGAGTAGGGGCCGATAGCTTAACCTTCGACATCAAAGACACAATGAATCTTTCTCTCGAGGCAGATAATCAGTTATATTTCATCGGAGAAATCAATGAACTATCCGACGAGATTGAAAATTGTGTAGATGAACAGGTGGAAGCTGGTTGGTTACGAGATGAAGCTTTCTTACCCATCCTAGAGGAGGAGAAGACTATGGATGTGAATGCAGTCTCCTTCTATCCCAGACAAGAAATCGAACAGCTTGAGCTTCGTAAACCCGAGAACAAACTTAAACCTTCCATCATCGAACCACCCACGTTAGAACTCAAGGAACTCCCGAACAACCTTGAATATGCCTTCCTTCAAGGAAAAGATCAACTTCCGGTAATCGTAAGCTCTTCTTTGAAAAGTGAACAAAAGGATAAACTCTTAGGAGTTTTAAAAAAATATAAAGGAGTTATAGCATGGAGTGTAGCCGATATCAAGGGGATTGACTCTACCTTTTGCACGCATAAAATCCTCATGGAGGAGGATTATAAACCCTCCGTGCAACCTCAAAGGCGAGTAAATCCCAACATAAAGGAAGTCGTAAAGAAGGAAGTCATTAAGCTCCTAGATGCAGGGCTAATTTACCCGATTTCGGACAGTCCATGGGTAAGTCCTGTACAGGTTGTACCAAAAAAGGGAGGAATGACGGTGGTGAAGAACGATAAGGACGAGTTAGTGCCTCAACGAACGGTAACTGGATGGCGTGTATGCATTGATTATAGGAAGTTAAATGATGCAACCCGAAAGGATCATTTCCCTCTCCCATTTATCGACCAAATGTTGGAAAGGCTAGCAGGGCATGAGTACTACTGCTTCCTAGATGGGTTCTCAGGGTATTTCCAAATCCCTATCGCTCCTGAGGACCAAGAAAAGACTACGTTTACATGCCCTTATGGCACCTTCGCCTACAAGCGAATGCCCTTTGGACTATGTAACGCCCCCGCCACTTTCCAGCGCTGCATGACGGCAATCTTCCATGAGTTAATGGAAGACAGCATGGAGGTCTTCATGGATGATTTTTCAGTCTTTGGAAACTCTTTTGATCGCTGTCTTGCTAACCTTGAGAAAATGCTCAAACGTTGTGAGGAGACCAACTTGGTTCTAAACTGGGAAAAGTGCCACTTTATGGTAAAAGAGGGGATTGTGCTAGGGCACAAAATTTCAGGAAGTGGAATTGAAGTAGATCGGGCAAAAATTGAAGCTATATCCAAACTTCCCTATCCGACGACTGTCAAAGCAATCCGTAGCTTTTTAGGTCATGCTGGCTTTTATAGGAGATTCATTAAAGACTTCTCAAAGGTAGCTAAACCAATGACTCAGTTGCTCATGAAAGATGCCCCGTTCGACTTCTCTCAAGAGTGCAAGGACGCATTCGATCTATTGAAGCAGGAACTTACCCAAGCTCCAATTATGGTTACCCCTAACTGGGAGTTACCCTTTGAAATCATGTGCGATGCTAGTGATTATGCTGTTGGAGCAGTATTAGGCCAAAGGCTTAACAAACACTTTCAGCCAATATACTACGCTAGCAAAACCATGAATCCTGCTCAAGAAAACTACACTACCACTGAAAAGGAATTACTAGCCGTGGTATTCGCTTTTGATAAATTTCGCCAGTATCTGGTCCTTTCTAAAACGGTTGTTTTTACGGATCATTCAGCCATTCGATATCTTTTTGCTAAACAGGATGCTAAACCACGGTTACTTCGTTGGATCCTACTATTGCAAGAGTTCGATGTTGAAATTCGTGATAAGAAAGGAGCAGAGAATCTTGCGGCTGATCATCTCTCTCGTCTCGAAAACCCCAGCCTCGCTGAATCTGACAAGAGTGAGATTCGGGAAACATTTCCTGAAGAGCAGCTCATGTCAATAAATGATTCTGAACCTTGGTATGCGGATTATGCTAACTACCTGGCGAGTAGAGTCATTCCTGAGCATATGAGCAGGCATGAAAAAAGGAGGTTCTTTAATCAATTAAAGTACTACTTTTGGGATGAACCCTTCTTATTCCGAAGATGTCCGGATCAGGTAGTCAGGCGTTGTGTTTCGGAAAGAGAGGCTGTCAGAATTATGAAAGAGTGTCATGCCGGTCCATCGGGAGGACATCACGGAATGAACACTACTGCACGAAAGGTCTTCGACGCAGGATTCTATTGGCCTACAATATTTCGTGATGTGAAGGGAATGATACAAACCTGTGACGCATGTCAAAGAGCTGGGAATATCTCTAGGAGGGATGAAGCCCCACAGAATTATATACAAGTTTGTGAGGTTTTCGATGTTTGGGGAATTGATTTCATGGGACCCTTCCCATCTTCAGGTGGGAATGAATACATCTTAGTGGCCATCGATTATGTTTCGAAATGGGTGGAAGCACAAGCCCTTAGGACTAACGATGCTAGGGTAGTAATTCATTTCTTAAAAAAATTGTTCGCTAGGTTCGGAATTCCGAAGGCTCTTATTAGTGACAGGGGAACCCATTTTTGCAATTCGCAAATGGAGAAAGTTATGAAAAGATATGGAGTCTCTCACCGATTCTCCACCGCTTACCATCCTCAAACCAACGGTCAAGTCGAAAACACTAATAGAGCCATAAAGAGAATATTGGAGAAAACGGTTAATCAAAACCGAAAAGATTGGTCTTTTAAGCTCGATGAAGCTTTGTGGGCATTTCGAACCGCTTATAAGACGCCAATCGGGACAACCCCGTTCCGTATGGTATATGGCAAGGCATGCCATCTTCCAGTAGAACTGGAACACAAGGCATATTGGGCACTTAAGGCTTGCAATTTGGATTATACGGTCGCGGGAACAAATAGATTCTTACAGCTCCAAGAGCTCGATGAATTGAGATTAGAGGCTTATGAATCTTCCATTACATACAAAGAAAGGGCAAAAAGATGGCATGACCAACGGATTAAGAGACCAAAGGAGTTCTCAGAAGGAGACAAGGTCTTACTATATAATTCTCGCTTAAGACTATTTCCTGGAAAACTTAAATCTAGATGGTATGGACCCTTTACCGTAAGAAGCTCCTCTAAAACCGGAGCCGTTGTGTTGATTGACGACGAAGATAGAGAATTCACTGTAAATATACAACGAGTCAAGCATTATCAAGAGAATGGTAATGAGATGATCAATGAGGAAGATATAACTTTTGATGAAGAAGTCATGTAATGTACGAGACTTTGAGTCTAGCTACAAGACTCGTTAATAAAGAAAAGCGCTTCTTGGGAGGCAACCCAAGCTTTATTTTGTTTATTTGCTTTGTGTGTTTATTTGTTTGTTTGTTTGTTTTTATTTGTTTCCGTATGTGTGTTTAATTTTTATTATTATTGATTCATGTTCAAAACTAAAATTGTGAAAATGCTTTATTTTGTTTTTAACTTCGTCTTAACTACATATAAAGGTATTTTGCAAAAGTTAAGTGTAAGGGAAATCTAAATCGGTTTATTAGAACACAAATTAACATGAATCATAATAATAATAAATTAACATACATATTCGTATGTGTTTGAGTCAAATGCTTGTATCGAGTCATAATGATGTTTTGCAGGATTTCCAGGAAGTAAGGTAAAGGTTTTTCCAGAAATTTTCCGGAAACTTAAAATGAAAATTTTTGTCAGGTCATTTCTGACGGCGTCAAGGTTTATAACCTGACGGCGTCAGATTTAATTTTCAGAAATTTTTGAAAGTTTTGTTTTTAAAAAGTTTTTATTAAAATCTCCAACTTATAATCTCCAGGAATCTGCAAAATTATCATTCCACAAGCATTATATCCTTATATATAGATTTTATCCCGCCGATGTTATGCAGGTTTTCGTGTTTGTTTTCTCAGGTTTAACAGGTTATTTTGGACAAGGAAATGTTTTGAATCAAGCTTATGGCGATGCATTAGTCATGGAGCTTCAACATTACTTTGGAAGAAGATTTAACCGTGTTATTTCATTATCCACCGAGCGAATCAGGGGAGTATTTGATTTCATTCTTTTACTTTTTTCTTTTACATCTTGTTATTTGAACATTGGGGACAATGTTCATCTTAAGTGTAAGGGGAGGGTAAAAGTACGATTAGAGAATACTATTACGCTTGATTTTTGTTTGTTTAATAGTAGATGTGTAATAAAACTGAGAGAAATACTTGTTAAGGTAATTTTAGTGCCAAATTTAATTTTTTTTACAACATATAGGAGTGAAACTTTGATCTTAATGAGCGTCTCACGGATAGGAGTTATATGACTAGCAAAAAAAACCGTACCACTAAAAAATTTTCCACCCCAAATATGTGAGGTTCGCCCCTAGAATTGGTAGGAAAAGCATTTATGCTATGATGTGTGTACCGGTAGCACTTAGATTCTATAACTTGCGTTAGGACCATTCCAAGGCCACAAGTGAGACTACATTCGTGTAGTTAGATTTACTACATGATAAGAGGCATTAGGATTAACCCATTGTTTTACACCTGTGTTTTTGTTATAATTACTTTGGCTACATTGGTCAAGTAATTCTCCCACACCCTTTGCGTTGTACTCATTTTTAGTACACGATACCCCTAGTACACCCCTCAGAGCCTATCTTTTCGTTTCGACCTTTAAGCATTTTACTTAAAGGAAGAATTTGTTACACCCCACTTAAATGTACACCCAAATCGCCTTAGCCTACCTTGTATGCACTCATCTTTAGTGCATTATTGTTACAACATTTGTTTAAACCCAAGTTAATTATCTAGTTGATTACATGGTTGCTAAGTCGAGTCATATCTTTGTACATATTGTTTTAGGACGATTGGGACTCATGGGTAAAGTACTAGTGTAATGGAGTAATGGGGAAGAACATCATTTATTACCCCCATATGTGCTAAATGTTTTAAAAAGTACTCCAAGTTTTTCAATTATCTTAATTCGAGTCATTAGATTAGTATTTGTAAAGTTATGTAAAAGTTCAAGTGTAAGGGGGATGCAATGCCCCTATGATGTATTATTTTGGATGGTAGGGCAAGAGTGTATGTCAAAAAAAAAAAAAAAAAAAAAAAAAAAAAAAAAAAAAAAAAAAAAAAAAAAAAGAGAAAAAGAAAAATAGAAAAAACATACGGACTACCATCCCGTTTCATTTTATGTTTATTTTTATGTTTTTGTTATTTTGTTATTTTCTTTCATTAGCTTAGATTGAGTCGAGTCTTGGCTTAGCAACATTGTATAGTACATGTAATTGATCAAGATCTTTAACTCGCCACCAGTAAAATATCCTTTATCCAACAAAACCGTGTTTTCCTTTTCCCTACACCTAACGTTATAACCCATTTAAAAGCCCTCTTTGATAGTTTATCTTAGGTGCTTACGCCTAGTGGAGGAGGTTTTCGATCCTTTCCCAAGCCTATGGTAATCTATTTGCTATGACAGGTAGTGAGAGATATTATCCGTTTTCATTTATGAGATTTATTTTGATGACACTTGAGAGATGTGAGTATCTAAACACTACTTGTGAGGTGCTAGTTTGTAATCTCCGTGCTTATTATGATTAAAGTGGAACGATTATTTGTTGTAATTACTTTTATGTTTGCATTAAATGACCCTTAACTTGTATTTTGATTAGAATAAAAGCGCATTTGCTTGGGGACAAGCAAATCTCAAGTGTAAGGGTATTTGATGAAGCGAAAAGTGTACCGCTTTTAAGGGGTCATTTAAGCCCTAAATCGTATTTATTTGATCAAATATTGCCCTAAATCGTTCCTTTTGTCATTTTAGGTACTTTTGAGGAGAAATCTGGAAAAGGAGGCATTTTGGACATTTTTGGAGCATAAAAGTGAAGAAAACGACAAAGTCTCAAAAATCGGCTAAAAGTTACCCTTGACGGCGTCAGATTCTACTCTGGACGGCGTCATGGCTTGGCAAGAAAAGGTGGACGTGAAATTTACTCATGATAAGCCAGTGAAAATTGCATGTAAATTCTGACGGCGTCACGCTTTAACCTGATCAAGGGCGTCACGGCTTAAATCAAAGAGGGATGGCGTCACGTTCAATAGCTGACGGCGTCAAGCCTTGATAAGCCAGAACGGATTTTGGAGAGCTAAAGAGGGACGGCGTCAAGAAGGTCATCCGGGAACCCTAGAAGCGGCGAGGTGACGGCGTCACACTCCATAAGGTGACGCCGTCAGATGTAAAAATCTATATATAGTTTTCTAATTTTTTGTCATTAAGAGAGAGCTTAGTGTGGAATTTTTGGGAGAAAACCCTAAGACGATTTTAGCATCTTTTTCAAGGCTTTTTGCCTTGAGATCTTCCATGTTACATTGAAAGATAAGTTATCAATTAATCATTCAATATGTCTATGTGTTTGATGACATCAAATAAGTATATTTTATTAGCATCATTTATCCTATGCTATTCGCTTGTTTTGTATTATTTTATATGGGAATCGATACTTAATCGCTTACTTTTGTGATTCTCAGTTATAAACAAGCATTTGGTGAAAGTTGACTATTTTGGACGTAAATTGGAGCAAAATGGATCAAGTTGGAAAAGTCTACTGAGCTGACGAAGAATACGCCGCATCATTCTTGATAGATGCGCCGTACATAAAGACTTAGATGAATCTGAGACCATTGCCTGACTTTGAAGAATGCGCCGCATGGATTTATCCCATGCGCCGCATATGAAACCTTGGTCAACGAGAAGAACCAACTTGTTTTACTCCAGATGCGCCGCATGAAGCTCCTGATATGCGGCGTATCAATCTCAAGACTTCACCAGATATCCAAGATATTGAAGAATATTCGCAAATATTATAATCTTGGGCCCCACGCGAAGTTACCTTGATACGCCGCATCGGACCAATCCGATGCGCCGTATCGGCCATATACAATCCTTACCAAGAATTCAAGAGATCAAGTGAAGATTAGAAGCTTAATGAAGAAGTCAAGATTACAAGTCGACACTTGAAGATGCTTTCGTATTTTGGCCATAAAATCTTCATCCGGACTCCGATTTAGTTGATTCAAGCGGCCACGCGAAGAGAAAAAGAAAATCTATCTGAATCTGAAGGAGATGCGGCGCATCTGGTCCTTAGATGCGCCGTATTGGGAGATGAGGCGCATCTGGTCTTTAGATGCGCCGTATTGGGTCAGTTTCAGACTTGGAGGCTACGTTTACTTATAGATGCGGCGCATCTAACTCTCTAGATGCGCCGTATCGACCCAGATTTCAGAATCTATAAATACCGAGCTCATTAACGAATTAGGGTATCATTGGGGACCCTTGGGATCATTCCCAGACGTCTGAAAACATCCCAAAACAGCAGAAGACGACATTGAAGATCCATTCCACCCACGAAGAACATCTCGAGCCAATTTACTTTGTTTAAATCATTCGGTTAGCGTGTAGTTTTCATTATGATTTCTATCTTTTATGCTATGATTCAAACATTGTGTATTGTTACTGAGATTATGGGCTAACACCCTTAGGTGTTAGCCAAGTTTATGAAGTCTATTTAGTTTATTTGTGTTCTTGATTACATGTTTGCTTTGTTATTGGATTGGGTGCTTATCGTTAAAAACTCGTTTATTGCTTATCACTAGTAGAAGTCTATGTAACTAGGTTATGATCTTATTGGTTTAATTGGTGTAATTTAACTATCTGAAACTGTGGTTACTTTAATTGAATCATAAGTGTAGTAATCCGAATCCTATATAGACGGGCTTAGATGGAACACATCGGAACCGTGCCTTATGCCACTATTAGGACTAGTAGCGCGTAATGCCAAACTAGGTTAGATGGTGATTATGCAATAAGTTAGTATTGATGCTAGATAGGTCACTATGATCTTGGCCAATTTCCCGCTCCGTATAGCAAGTTATTAAATCGTGACAGGGTTTAGTGATTGGATCTTTGCCTTAACTTTTGAATGAAGTAAAACAAGTAGACATTAGCACATATATAACTATAAGATGGATTAGACTTGGCTAGCATGTTCTTCTATCATTGAATTCACCTTACTTTAATTTGCTTTTAATTAGTTTAATATTTATTTTCTCGTATTTAGTTTAATTAAACACACAAAATCGTGATAGCCTCTCAGGCTAAAACCCCCCTTTTTATTAGTTGCTTTATAGTTAGATTAAATAACGTCACTCCTAGTGAACGACCCTTGCTTACCTAAAAACTATCTACATTGATCGGGTACACTGCTCGTGAGTGTTTAGAGTCTATAGGTTAGTTCGGCAATAAATAAATTTAAAACTTGGTAGTTTATTATAGACTAAAAAAAACACATCAAGTTTTTGGCGCCGTTGCCGGGGAGTGAAATTTAATTTGATTTAACTAGTTTAGTAGCTTAGAGTTGTTTTTATTTGTTTTTGTGTGTTTTAGTTATTTTAGTTGTTTTTCTATCTGTTAGAGTCAATACGACGTATCCACTTTGTGAATACGCTGTATCGTATCTGTTATTTACTTCTTGTTTGTGTCTGTCGTATTCTGTTTACAATCTACATACGCCGCATACACCTTTGTGAATACGACGTATCCAGTCCGGAACCAATACGACGTATCAGTTTACTGAATACGCCGTATCGACTGTCTGTAACAGAACACTTTATTTTTTATTTATTTTTTATTTTTTTATTTTTCGTTTTAGTTTTAGTTCTTGTTTGAGCATATACTACTAATAATTCTACCTTTATTTTCAGTTATGATGGCTGGAAATAGATTCATGAATGCAACATATGAATATGACGAATGGAGAATCAACGATATATTGGAAAAGCTAATCAAAGTTCAATTGGATGAACATGAAAAAACAGAGATATTCATTAAAGATTTCCGCAATACCAACGAAGTTTTATTAAAAGAAACTTCGAACATGATTACTGGATTAGCAATAGAGGTACATGAGCTTGCAAGGAATCTGAAAAATGCTCTTTATATACAAGATGTTAAGGGTGTTACTACAAGAGGAGGAAAGAATACAATTGACCCGATTCCTAGTACTGAGGAAGCAATTCAGGATAAAGTGCAACCAGATGAGCAAGATAAACCTGAGGAGGAGACCGTTAACATTGAACTTCCTAAAGTTCAAGGGCAACCGAAAGAACCTACATTTGTTGAACCTTACCGTCCCCCAATTCCATTCCCAAATAGGCTTAGAAAAGAGAAAGAGGAAGCTCAACAAAAGAAGTTTTTGGAACAGTTTAAGCAATTACACATTAACATTCCTTTTATTGATGCTCTTGTGCAGATGCCGACATTTGCTAAATATTTTAAGGATTTGCTATCTAATAAAGCAAAGCTGGTAGAAGCATCAACCGTCATGATGAATGAAAAATGTTCAGCAGTTCTACTCAACAAATGGCCATCAAAAGAAAAGGATCCAGGAAGTTTCACTATCCCTTGTCAAATTAGCGATTTATTTATTCCTAATGCTTTAGCTGACTTAGGTGCTAGTATTAGCTTGATGCCATTTACTATGTTTGAAAGATTAAAATTAGGTGAACCTAAACCTACTAGAATGAGTTTAGAACTTGCTGATAGATCAATACAATATCCAAGAGGAATAATAGAAAATGTACCTATTCAGATTGATAAGTTTGTTATTCCTGTGGATTTTGTTATTTTAGATATGCCTGAAGATTCTAGGATTCCTATAATTTTAGGAAGGCCCTTTTTAGCTACTACTCGTGCATTAATTGATGTATTTAATAAAAAAATTACTCTTCAGGTAGGGAATGAAAAAGTAACATTTGATATGGAAAATTCAATAAAAAAACTTTTAGATAAGAAGGACGAATGTTACAATATTGATGCATTAGATGAAATAAATACTGAAGAAGCTGTTAAGTCATTAGAAAATGATCACTTAGATTCCTTTTTAGTGCACGATTTAGAAAGAGAAATTAGAGAGACAGATGAGGCTTATGAAGAAGAACCTAATAAGGAATTTGAGTCTATACAAATTACCGAAAATTTTAATACAGCTTATTCTATTAATCAGGAAAATTTACATAATGATGAGGAAAATTCTGTTAAAGAAAATAAAATTAAAACTGAATTAAAAGAACTGCCCTCTCATTTAGAGTATGCATATTTAAATGATGACAAAAATTTTCCGATAGTTATCTCTTCTAAGTTAACTAAAAATGAGAAGAAAATGCTGGTACAAGTTTTAGAAAAACATAAAGGGGCATTTGCTTGGAAAATGTCTGATATTCAGGGTATAAGTCCATCATTTTGTACTCATAAAATTCTTATGGAAGATAATTTCAAACCTGTCATTCAACCACAAAGACGTTTAAATCCTAAAGTACAAGATGTGGTAAAAAATGAAATTATCAAACTACTTGACTCTGGATTAATATATCCTATTTCTGACAGTCCTTGGGTTAGCCCTATTCATGTTGTTCCAAAGAAAGGTGGGACAACCGTTGTTTTAAATGAAAATAATGAGCTTATCCCTACTAGAACTGTTACTGGATGGCGTGTTTGTATTGACTATCGTAAACTTAATGATGCTACTCGAAAGGATCATTTCCCTCTTCCATTCATTGACCAAATGTTGGAAAGATTAGCTGGAAATGAATATTACTGTTTTCTTGATGGTTTTTCAGGATATTTTCAGATTCCCATAGCACCTGAAGATCAGGAGAAGACTACGTTTACTTGTCCATATGGGACGTTTGCTTACAGAAGAATGCCATTTGGACTATGCAATGCACCTGCAACCTTCCAACGTTGTATGACCGCAATCTTTCATGATATGGTGGAGGATTTCATGGAGGTTTTCATGGACGACTTCTCTGTATTCGGTAACTCTTTTAATAGATGCTTAGGAAATTTAGATAAAATGCTTGCTAGATGTGAGGAAACTAACCTTGCACTTAATTGGGAAAAATGTCATTTTATGGTTAAAGAAGGTATAGTTTTAGGACATAAAATTTCTAAAGCAGGAATTGAGGTAGATAGAGCTAAAATTGACGTAATTGGGAAACTACCTTATCCTACTAATGTTAAAGGAGTTAGAAGTTTTTTAGGACATGCTGGATTCTATCGTAGATTTATCAAAGATTTTTCCATTATTTCTAGACCTATGACCCAGCTTTTATTAAAAGATACCAAATTTGATTTTTCTAGCGAATGTAAAAAGGCCTTTAACATTTTAAAAGAGAAATTAACTACTGCTCCTATCTTAATCTCGCCTAATTGGGATTAATCTTTTGAACTTATGTGTGATGCTAGTGATTACGCTGTGGGAGCAGTGTTAGGGCAAAGAATAGATGGTAAATTTAAGCCTATTTACTATGCTAGTAAAACATTAAATAATGCTCAAGAGCATTACACTACTACTGAAAAAGAACTTCTTGCTGTGGTTTTTGCTTTTGATAAATTTCGTTCATATCTTATTTTATCAAAAACTATTGTGTACACTGATCATTCTGCTTTGAAGTATTTATTTAATAAACAGGATGCTAAAGCTAGGCTTATACGTTGGGTCCTGTTGTTACAAGAGTTCAACATCGAAATCAAAGATAAAAAGGGAGCTGAAAATTTAGCTGCAGATCATTTGTCTAGGTTAGAGAATCCTAACTTGGGAATTTTAAATGATGAAGAGATAATTGACACATTTCCAGATGAGCACCTAAAGATGTTAGGAACAATTGATGAAGGACAACCTTGGTATGCCGATTATGTTAATTTCATTGTAGGAAAAATTGTGCCATCAAATATGAAGTATGCGGAAAGGAAAAGATTCTTATACCAAGCTAGAAGCTACTTGTGGGATGAACCGTACGCATTCAAACGTTGTGCCGATAATATAATCAGGAGATGTGTTGATGGACTTGAAAAGTTGGATGTTTTGAAACATTGTCATTCTGGGCCTACTGGAGGACATCATGGTGCTAATATTACAGCAAAGAAAGTTTACGAAGCTGGATTCTATTGGCCTAAAATTTTTAATGATGCTGCAGAATATGTGAAGAGATGTGATGAATGTCAAAGATCAGGAAATATTTCAGCTCGCAATGAGATGTCTCAATCAAATATTCAGGTATGTGAAGTTTTTGATATATGGGGGCTAGATTTTATGGGACCATTTCCTAATAGTAAAGGGAATAAATATATACTTGTAGCTGTTGATTATGTGTCAAAGTGGGTTGAAGCCAAAGCTTTACCAACAAATGATGCTCGAGTAGTGATTAAATTTTTAAGGGAATTGTTCTCCAGATTTGGTGTACCGAAAGCCTTGATTAGTGATAGGGGAACACATTTTTGTAATGCTTTAATGGAAAAGACTCTATTAAAATATGGAGTAACACATAGGTTAGCTACAGCATATCACCCTCAATCAAATGGACAAACTGAGGTAACTAATAGAGCAATTAAAAGGATTCTGGAAAGGTCAGTTGGGTATAATCCTAGAGATTGGTCCGAAAAACTTACAGATGCTTTGTGGGCATTTAGAACTGCTTACAAGACACCCACGGGATGTACACCATTTCGATTGGTGTATGGTAAGGCATGCCATTTACCGGTCGAAATTGAACATAAGGCATATTGGGCTTTGAAACAATGTAACATTGATTTGATGAGAGCAGGTAAGAATCGTTTTATGCAGATGAATGAACTTTCTGAATTGAGGGATTCGGCTTATGATAATAACATCATCTATAAAGAACGGACAAAGAAATGGCATGATACAAGAATCCGTGATAATAAAGATTTTCGCGTTGGAGATAAGGTATTATTATATAACTCAAAATTGAAATTGTATCCAGGAAAGCTTAAATCAAAATGGTATGGGCCGTATATTGTTAAAACGGTTTACCCGTATGGAGCAGTAGAAATTACAAATAAAGGTGGTGTAAGTTTCAAGGTCAATGGGCAACGTCTTAAAAAGTACTATGAACCTCACGGCAATGATGATAAGGAGGTTGTTGAATTGATTGAAGCAACGTAGAGCTGAAGGGAGTCGAACTTAAAGACTCCCCAATAAACAAAAGTGCTTGCCGGGAGACAACCCGGAAATCTATCCATTTGATTTTCTGTCGAGTCTGTCCCAGGCCTTCGATGCGGCGTATCCAACCCCTATGGATACGGCGTATCGAATCATCTGGAATACTTTAGTCCGAACTTTTTTTGCTGACATCAATGCGGCGTGTCTATCTTTTTAGATACGGCGTATCGACCTGCCAGAATTGAATACAGTTCTTTGTTTTTCTTTTGTTTATCGTTTTCTAACCGATGATTAATGAGATGTTTCTCGAGATTTGTTTTTCCTGTGGTCTCTATATTTTTACAGGTCCGGAATATTGAAGATGTTGATGGACTCCCGCATTTTATACGCTCGCACACTTACATTGGAAGATCATACCGAGCAAATCTCAGGGGAGTTCTCCGTTCTAATTCTTTCTATCTCTTGTTTTTAATTTTAAATACAAACAACGAGGACGTTGTTTAACTTAAGTGGGGGGATGGAGAATTAGAACGTCACTTGTCCTTAATTTTTCAAAAATATGCTTTAATCTATGCTTAATATATAAAAATTTAAAAAAAATTTAGCATGTTTTTGTTTAAGATCTAAGTTGCATAGCTGCACACATGACGTTATTTTCAAAAATTGTGATTTTTCAAAATTCACAAATCTATGAGTGTGCCGGTGACTTGTAAACTTTAGAACTTGGCTTGTATACTATTCGAGACCACCATAATAAGTATTATTTTATATAATTGGAATGACTTGTCTAAATTGGTAAAATTCTAGGATTACACCCAAATAGCCTATTATATGTTATGTGTTATTAGCTAACTACACTGGTTAGTTAACATCCGTATAAACCCTTTGTTTACTCTCATTTTTAGAGTAAGATACCCCTAGAAAAACCCTCAGAGCCATTCCTTTCGTTTCTTACACCAATGTTTAAAATGTTTCGTTACACCCTTACACCTTAGCCTACCCTGTAGATTAAAGTCCGTGGTTAGTTACTTTAGGCAAAGTGTGTTTCCTTACATTACCTGTGTTCGCGTGCGTAATTCATTATCTATGGTTAGGTCGGGAAATTGCACAATGCAATTGGAGTGAAAGTAAATATTGTATATCTTTGAGTTTATTTTTCGTGTGTTTACTACTTTCGCTATTATCGTTATTTCTGAAAGTATGAAAAGTATGGAAAAATTATCCGGAAAGAAAGTTATAGTGATGTGGTGAAATTTTACACATCTATGTTTCAAGTTAAAAAAAAAAAAAAAAAAAAAAAAAAAAAAAAAAAAAAAAAAAAAAAAAATCCGAAAAAAATAGAAAAGAAAAAGAAAAAGGAAGAGTTGGAAGTTTGTTTAACCAACTCATGTAAAGTTTTGTATTAAGTGGTCGATATCACCACTAGTTGTTGTATATTATATCTATGGATTGAATGGGAGTTGGCCGTTATGGGAACGCCAACTAAAGGATATTCTTTGATTAAGATCTTGTTGAGTCTAATTCGTGTCTACCTAAAGCGTGTGTTTCAAGTGTTAAAGCGTGAGTTATTCTATGATATGAGTCTTATTCATGGGATGGTTGGGATAGTGATTAACCACACTAGGATTTAATCTATTTGTTTTGTTTATTTTTCATTTTACACCAATTTATATCCCAAAAAATTATCCATACCCTGTATTATTCTTTATCCAACCAAACCTTTGATTTATTGAGATTAGGGATTTGAGCAATCTTAAGTATCGTAGTCGTGGATTCGGCTATGTATTTATGATTTTGTCGCCCTTTTTGATATAATATTATTGGTGAAGTTTGGACCTATCTTTAGCCTATTCGAGTTAAGGATTTGAGCAATTGCAAGTATCGTGTTCGTGGATTCGATCATGTATTTGTGATTTTGTCGCCTTTTCTGGAATTTGAGATCGATAGAGATAAAGAGAATGATTAACCATTAAACCAACAAACCCTTTTTACCGCTTTAGACTTGTTATTCCTTAGCTTTAGTGGGGGAGATGTGTATCCTTGCCAAGCTTATGATAGAATATTCGTCACGACTGGACAGTTAAACGATTAGATTTGCTTTTATCGAAATATTTTATTTTGTTTCAAATTCGTTAAGTGTTTGGTTGTGCAATTATGATAAAACGAATAAATGCTTAATTATAAAAATACATCCTATTTAGGATACATTTTCATAAGTTTAATCTAAGGTTTACTTGGGGACAAGTAAAGTTCAAGTGGGGGGATATTTGATGACATCAAATAAGTATATTTTATTAGCATCATTTATCCTATGCTATTCGCTTGTTTTGTATTATTTTATATGGGAATCGATACTTAATCGCTTACTTTTGTGATTCTCAGTTATAAACAAGCATTTGGTGAAAGTTGACTATTTTGGACGTAAATTGGAGCAAAATGGATCAAGTTGGAAAAGTCTACTGAGCTGACGAAGAATACGCCGCATCATTCTTGATAGATGCGCCGTACATAAAGACTTAGATGAATCTGAGACCATTGCCTGACTTTGAAGAATGCGCCACATGGATTTATCCCATGCGCCGCATATGAAACCTTGGTCAACGAGAAGAACCAACTTGTTTTACTCCAGATGCGCCGCATGAAGCTCCTGATATGCGGCGTATCAATCTCAAGACTTCACCAGATATCCAAGATATTGAAGAATATTCGCAAATATTATAATCTTGGGCCCCACGCGAAGTTACCTTGATACGCCGCATCGGACCAATCCGATGCGCCGTATCGGCCATATACAATCCTTACCAAGAATTCAAGAGATCAAGTGAAGATTAGAAGCTTAATGAAGAAGTCAAGATTACAAGTCGACACTTGAAGATGCTTTCGTATTTTGGCCATAAAATCTTCATCCGGACTCCGATTTAGTTGATTCAAGCGGTCACGCGAAGAGAAAAAGAAAATCTATCTGAATCTGAAGGAGATGCGGCGCATCTGGTCCTTAGATGCGCCGTATTGGGAGATGAGGCGCATCTGGTCTTTAGATGCGCCGTATTGGGTCAGTTTCAGACTTGGAGGCTACGTTTACTTATAGATGCGGCGCATCTAACTCTCTAGATGCGCCGTATCGACCCAGATTTCAGAATCTATAAATACCGAGCTCATTAACGAATTAGGGTATCATTGGGGACCCTTGGGATCATTCCCAGACGTCTGAAAACATCCCAAAACAGCAGAAGACGACATTGAAGATCCATTCCACCCACGAAGAACATCTCGAGCCAATTTACTTTGTTTAAATCATTCGGTTAGCGTGTAGTTTTCATTATGATTTCTATCTTTTATGCTATGATTCAAACATTGTGTATTGTTACTGAGATTATGGGCTAACACCCTTAGGTGTTAGCCAAGTTTATGAAGTCTATTTAGTTTATTTGTGTTCTTGATTACATGTTTGCTTTGTTATTGGATTGGGTGCTTATCGTTAAAAACTCGTTTATTGCTTATCACTAGTAGAAGTCTATGTAACTAGGTTATGATCTTATTGGTTTAATTGGTGTAATTTAACTATCTGAAACTGTGGTTACTTTAATTGAATCATAAGTGTAGTAATCTGAATCCTATATAGACGGGCTTAGATGGAACACATCGGAACCGTGCCTTATGCCACTATTAGGACTAGTAGCGCGTAATGCCAAACTAGGTTAGATGGTGATTATGCAATAAGTTAGTATTGATGCTAGATAGGTCACTATGATCTTGGCCAATTTCCCGCTCCGTATAGCAAGTTATTAAATCGTGACAGGGTTTAGTGATTGGATCTTCGCCTTAACTTTTGAATGAAGTAAAACAAGTAGACATTAGCACATATATAACTATAAGATGGATTAGACTTGGCTAGCATGTTCTTCTATCATTGAATTCACATTTGCTTTTAATTAGTTTAATATTTATTTTCTCGTATTTAGTTTAATTAAACACACAAAATCGTGATAGCCTCTCAGGCTAAAACCCCCCTTTTTATTAGTTGCTTTATAGTTAGATTAAATAACGTCACTCCTAGTGAACGACCCTTGCTTACCTAAAAACTATCTACATTGATCGGGTACACTGCTCGTGAGTGTTTAGAGTCTATAGGTTAGTTCGGCAATAAATAAATTTAAAACTTGGTAGTTTATTATAGACTATAAAAAACACATCAGTGTTGTTTGATTTTATCTTGTTCTTGTCTTTTGTTTAACATGTTAGGCTAGATTTATCTTGTGTTTGCTTAGATCTAATGAAACCTAGCTATTGATTATTGGTTATTAGTGTGTTATTAGTTGTATTGGATGATTGTTTATCTATGTTAGGCTTAAGAAAACTGGCTAACTTCCTATTCGGTAACTTGTTTGAACGTCTTAAGAAACATGAACCAAATGCGTACTAAAGGTTTTTATGGTTGTATTTAATGCACAAGCGAATTCTAGTGATCCCATGTTAGGAGCTTCCTAGCCGGCTCGACATAGGAGTGAAGTAGGAGCTTGTAGAGTTGGGGAAGTACGTACGCCACCCCACAATTGGTATTAAGGAATACACCCGTCATCCACGCGACTAATACACACTAATCAACCGGTAAAAGATAGTTAGGGAGTAAGGAAATCTAAGTAAACACATTTCTCTACACATAAGTTTCTCACCAACATTTTATTTTCAGTTATTTATTTTATTTGCATTTGTAGTTATTTGGGTTAGTTGACTAGCAACTAATTCCGCCCACTACTTCAAACCCGAGATTTTACTTGCTTTCATAAAAAATATAAAAACGTAAAAAAGAATCTTCCTCAACCTTTAGACCTATTAGAGTAGTTTTTCATACCTAACGAACACTATTCCCTGTGGAGAACGATCAATCCCCCGTACTTACCACTACACTATACTACATCGGTCAGGTACACTGCCTGGTGGGGTTGTAAGCCTCTTGAGATCCCTCGAGAGGTAAAACCTGTTGTAAGGTTACAAAACCACGCATCAGTGAACTCAAAGCTGTCAGTACACGTAGTGGTAAATCTCATGTTGAATTCAAGGTGATAAAGGACCCGGTACTTCCCACTAACAATGGAAGTGCTAAATACGTCCAACCTTCTGTCATCCAACCTTCGGTCATCCAAAAATCTACACCCACAATTGCTCCTCAGCCGTCTAGAATCGATCCTACTCTTTCACGATTTACGGTTAAAAGTTTGTCAACCAAACTTAGTGAGCAAAGATCAGCCAGATATTATTCCGAAATGCTCAATGTTGTTCCTGTCAGTGTACTTGATGATAGTGATGATGATGAAGATACCACTTTCGTCAAAGCTATCACCACTCGGAGTGGTGCTGCTTATGAAGGGCCAGCTGGCCCTATTCCTCCTCCGTTATTTGAAATGGAAAAAGAAACGGAGGATACAACGGACAAAGTGCCAATTCCAAGCCCACAAAGTACAGCACATGTCTATCCTCCGGTAGTCCCGAAAAAATCCAAACCAGGAGTTGTCTTTGAATCTGTTAAGACTCCTGAAGTTGTAGCTCCTAAATCCAAACCTTATATTCCTTACCCATCGCGCTTAAATGAGCAAAAGCTCCGTGAGAAAGCTAGTCAACAAATGGACAAATTCTTTCAAATCTTTAAAGAATTACATTTTGACATAAGTTTTGCGGATGCTATCATTCTGATGCCCAAGTTTGCATCAACAATCAAACACTTGTTAAGCAACAAGGAAAAACTGATTGAAATGGCTAAAACTCCAGTAAATGAGAACTGCTCAGCGGTTATCCTGAAAAAGCTTCCGGAGAAGCTTGGAGATCCTGGAAAATTTCTATTACCTTGTGTATTTCCGGGAATGGTTGAATGTTATGCCTTAGCAGATCTAGGTGCAAGCATCAACCTGATGCCTCATTCAGTATGGAAGAAACTTTCTCTTCCGGCTCTTACTCCTACCTGCATGACTCTTGAGCTTGCAGATCGAACCATAACTCATCCCTGCGGCATTGCCGAAGATGTATTTGTGAAAATAGGAAAGTGCCATTTTCCAGCTGACTTTGTGGTTGTTGATTTCGATGCTGATCAAAAGGTTCCTCTCATTCTTGGAAGAGGATTCCTAAAAACGGGCCATGCTCTTATTGATGTATTTAAGCATGAGATCACCTTGCGTGTGGATAAGGAAGCTGTTACCTTTAACCATGATCAAACTTCGAGGTACTCCTCAAATTTTGATTCTGCTTCGGTTAGCCGAATCGATGTCATTGACATTACTTCAAAGGAATACTCTCAAGAAAATCTTGGTTATTTTCATAATTCTGTGAGTGGGGATCCCACCACATCTTCTCAACTTATCATAGCAGACTCTTCCCCTTCTCTCACTACGGTTGAGGGAAGTGATCCCTTTTGGGATGAGGTCGATGCTTTTCTTACTCCAGATAGTTCACTTCCGTATGAGGTTGATGACAACTATCTTGATCCTGAGGGGGACATTCTTTTTCTAGAGAATTTGTTAAACGAAGATTCATCTTCCCCTCTTCCACCAAAACAACTTCATAAAAAAGAAATCAAGTCAGTTGAGAAAACTGATAAAATTCCTGAGATCAAATTTAAGGACTTGCCTCCTCCCCTTAAAAATGCAATTCTTGAGGAAGAAGTTCTTATATTAATTGCTGTTCAGATCTCTCTTCTTCCCTTCACCTACCCGGTGATTTCTCCTATCCTTCACTCATTCGGGAGTGAGGATGTTACTTTTGACCCTGGCATTGTCCATATAACATTGGTTTAATGCCAGATATATCTCTCTTGGTGTGGAACTTTCATGTACTTCAATGTGTATACAAACATCTTGAATGAAAATCCGATGGAGATGGTCTCTTCCACTTACTTCCCCATAGACTTTTAAATTGCTTTTTCTCTCGGGCTGTTCAGGAACCCTTTGTTACGGTTGACCGTTCACAAGCGGTTAGCTTGCGTGATAAACCTGACTGTTCGGGAGGAATCAACTCAATTCGGGGTCGAGTCAAGCTAGCGACTCGGTTAATAAAAACAGTAGCAAAATATGGGTTTTCACCCATGTCTCACCCTAGTGTGGGGGAGATGCCCCACATGTTGTATATATCTCAAAAAAAAAAAAATGTGTATATAAAATAATGGCTATTAATATTTCCCTTTCACGTTCTAAGTGTTGGTGTAACAGCCGGTTCTTTGAATATTGAGGGCAATATTCAGTTCTAAGTGTGGGGGGGAATTCTTGCGAATTTGATCAAATGTACCATCTAGTACCCCCATTTTTGGCCAAAATTTTAAAATTTTTTCTCACTTAGAACGCAATAAATGGTTATCAGTCCGCCATGTCTAACCCACATAAGGATTGGCTAATCCGAGAGCAAACGGCTCTTGGTAAAGATATATCAAATCCGTTGATGGCTTGCAATTTGCCGAAAATTGTATGGTATTCGACTCACCATATCTTTATAAGTGAAGAGTTGGCTAGCCCGCAAGGTTATGGCTTGTGGTTAAGGCAGTGAAAATCCATATTGGTAATCAGCTCACCAAAGATAATATTGATAATTTATCTAAGAGTTGGCTAGTCCAGAAGCAAACGGCTTCTGGTAAAGACAAATCAAACCCGTTGACAGCTGATGGTTTGCTCAAAATCATTTGGTTATCATTGTACCAAAGTATCACATACTAAAACATTGGCTACTCCAGAAGTAATGGCTTTTGGTAAAGAGAAAAATCCATTAAAAACTTCATAAAAGATTGCTAGGGACTAGCAATAGTTTAGTGTGGGGGATTGATGAGTGTCTAAATACTCATCATTTTTACCTAATCTGAGCTGCCAAAACATCCAAAAACACTCAGAAATGCATCATAATACTGAAATTATCCCAAAATTGTGTTTTATATGTTTCAGATGCAAAATGTTTAAAAACAGATAAAAAACGAACAAAGTTTGCATAATTGGCAGTTTCAGTCCCTCAACTTTCAAAAGTTGTCAAAACTAGTCCCTGGTTATTCTAAAAACAGGAAAAGTCATCAAAGGTCCTTTAAGAATCATAAAATTACATAATAAGTCATTTGGTGCAAAGTTTCATAAAATTACAAGTTTAGTCCCTCAACTTTGCAAAATGACATAATTGGTCCTTAAAGTTTTAAAATGATAAAAATATACAACTTTGGTCCTTGTGTTATTGTTTTGTGGCAGGTTTAGTCCCTTGAAGATAGTTTGGAAGTTTACAAGTTCAGGCCCTCAACTTTCAGCAAATGGCAAGATTGGTCCTTGTGCTTATTCATTATATAAACCAAATCCGGACCCATCCCAAAAATAAAACCCAATCACTAAATATTACCCAACCTTTTAATACAAACCGAACCCAATCCTTATTATTACCCAGCCCAACTACCCAAGCCCATTTCCCTTTGTTTTAAATAAACCCAGACACAAAGAAACGTTTGACCTTAGTCAAACGCTTCTTCTACCTTCGAACCGCCAAACCACACCACCTCACCCCCATCACCAGCTGGCTACACCACCTCATTTCCCCTCTAAACACACTACCTAACATGCCAAATGCAATTAATGCATCCTCTCCACTCCCACTAACTAAAACAAACAAATTCCCACATGTCCTGTTTTCCCGCCAAAAGTAGATTGGACGATTGAGATGATGTCAGGAGCAATCAAGGGTGCAGAAAGATGAAGGGATGTCGACTAGGGTTTTCCCATTTCAATATTGTATATATAGAAAGCAATGTAATAGATAAAAAGTAGTAGTTAAAAATTAGTGTAATCGTATTTTAATTTAATTAGTTGTAATCTTGTAATTCCCCTTTCCAGTAATCAATACAAGTTGTATTCAGTCATTTTGATCTCATTTACATACATCTTGCATTTAAAATTAAGTTACTTAAAAATTTCAAGATTTCTGCAATTCGAATTAAGCCAATAAGCTGATAATAAGCTACCACAAGCTCAGAAAGGAATCACATAAGCTCTTAAAAGCTTTCTAAAGCTTTTCTATAAGCTTGTACTTAATCATACAAGATTTCTCAAGAAAGTCAACAGAAGTCAACTATTGAAGCTAATAAGCTATTTTTGGGTGAATAAGCTGATCAGGAGAGTTTTCTTGGGTTTTCTAGCTTGTGTGAACAAGCTAGGTTGGTTCTGATCTGTTCATGCTATCCACATAGCCACAATATCAGTTGTAAGCTTTATTGAGTTTTTAGCTTAAATTTCTATTAACTATGCAACTGCTTATCTACTGCTTATTTCTAGATGATAGTTACTTATTAGTTCATTATTAAGATAAGTAAACTTAGTTCAGTTCATGTCTCAGCTTAAATAATTCTTATTCAGTTCAAAAATCCAAGCAGTCACCCTTTAAGGGGTGTTTGGTTTAGTAGTTCAAACAATCCAAACAACCTAGTTACTGTACATTTGCCAAGCAGTCAACTTTAGTCCAGCTTATATAAGCTATATTAAGCTACTTTCAAGACCAGATAAGCCTTATAGATAGAAAATCCAATTTTGCTTGGGTTGTGATAATTTTAGCCTCTAAAAAGCTCTAATCAGTCATTATAAGCCACAAGCTTGTTTTGACCTTTTTCTTAGCTGGTCTGAGTCACAAATAGTCCATTTAGATAGAACACAAGTGTTGGTTTAAGGTTGCTTTGGCTTGTGCATTTTCTGCACAGAACCTGCACAACAGCAGACCTGGTTGTTTTTGGTTGCTGATCTAGGCTCCAATTGGAGCTCAATTGGGCATTTAATGATGGGGCTTTTTGTGTTTTCATGTACTCAGTAGTGCTACCTAAGTTTTGCCCCCATTAGGTTGCTTTTCTATAGCTTATTTCACCCCTTAATTTGGTCTGCAGTATTGCCTGATTTCTGAGTTTCTGTCTTAAATTCCACAACTGCATAGGTTCTTATCTTGTTAATCTCTTGTTCTTATTTGTGTTTTTCAGTTGTTTTAAGCTTATTTAAGTGTACTAAACCTGTCCTAAGCATTTGGTTGAGTTTTGAGCTGTTTAGCTTATTTTTGGGCTTATTCCAAACTGCTTATCTGCCCAAATCTGCTTATTTGGCTTAGTCAACTTTTCATTTTATTTTTCCTAGCTTTTTAATAATATTTTAGATTTATCTGTAAATTTTCATAATTTTCTGAATAGTTTTGATATTTTTAATCTTTTTAATTAGTTTATGATAGTAATTAAATCATAATAAATATAAAAATAATCAGAAAAATATAAATCTAATTTTCATAATTTTCTTTTGTCATTTTTAATCTAGGAAAAATATAATATCATTTTTAAACCTTAAGAAAAACCAAAAATAGAAATATAGTGATAGCTTCTATTTAATAGAATTTATCTTTTTAAATTTTAATTAAGTAATTTTCATTTTTATAATTTTCTTAGCTTTTTCTCATCTTATAATATTTTTAGAAAAAGTTTTAGAATTTTCTTTGTTCATTTAGTATTTTTTATAAATTTAAATAGTTTAATAAGTTATTAAATAATAAATAATTAATAATAATTAAATAAAAAGTATAAAAAATATAATTTAAGTTTTTAAATAAGTTTTAAGTCATTTTACATTTTTAGGTTTTAAATTTCATAAATTTTAGTTTTTGTCCCGTTTTAGATTTCCTGTTACGCATTGTAAGTTTATTTTTTCGCGTTTAAATTTCCTGTGTATATCTGTTTTCATTTGTTATTTAGAATTGTTAAATAAAGCAAAATCAAAAATCTGATTCATCAATCACTCTAATCCAAAGCTTTTCACAGTTTTCCATTCACACCTCGTTGGGAAACGACCCAGGTGATCACTTGCCTGGTTTCACACTACACACGAGTATTCGTTCTGAGACTGCATATATTTATATATACGTTTTCAGACGGATCAAATAGAAACAATCAGAGAAAATGAAGCAATGCAATTTAGTATATAGGATAATTTATCCGATTTTTTTTTTGGTTTTTTTCAGTGTACGATTTAAAGAGACATGGAAATTCAATCTTTTGATCACACACACCTGATATAGTCAAGAGCTTACTGTATTTGATAATTTTTGGTTTATTTATAATTGTTATTATTAGTAGTTGCAGGTAAAAAGTTTGGATGGACCACAAAGGTTAGGAAACTAGAGGTGGTGATTGAGCAACTAGACAACAGATTCGTGCCTTCATTCCAAGGTAACATGTATATTTCTTCTGAGAGGAATGGTTACAGAAATAATTTAGTAGTGCTTTGTTCATTAAATTAATTAAGTCGAAAACTTGATTCTCAGGGGAGGAAAATACTTTGAGGATGATGCTAAAGTTGTATCAATACAAACATTAAACGTCGTTGCATTTTGCCACCTTCAAGGCATGGTCCACAGGGATTTGAAACCAGAGGTGAGTGCTTTATTAATTTAAACATGTAACATGCTTTCTATAGCTAATTATCAGTTTGAGTATTTTCCCTTTAACTGAGCAAGCTTTAGATGATTTCATTTAACTAACAGAAACTCTTAAAAATTTAGTATTGAGAATTGAGATAAGAACTAGCAAAGTACTTTGTACTAAAAATATATGCCATTTTGGTTCATAATAATATGCATTTAAGAATTTTGCAATCGGTTGAAATGTTAAATCACCCTTGCGGGAAGTTCCAAAACAAAACCCAAACAACTGTTAAAAGCGATCAAAATGAAACTTTGTTTTCAGTTAACAGTCTATAGCATTTATGTTCCTTTACAAAAAGGAAAAAATTAACTTGATATTTGATGATCGATTTCTTATGAATGATTTTATCTGAGTTGCAACTAGGAATTTGATGATGATTATGATCATGTTATCTTAATGAAATGGGATACTGATTTTTCAGGTTGCAATCTGATCTATTGGGTTAGCACATAGGGTAAGCAGATAAACACTTTTTGTTTTTTGATACAAAATGTTAGAAATGTCTCTTGCCTACAGAAATGGCAAAAGCAAAATGTGCTTGAGAATAAGCAATTCGAAACACCCTCTTATGTCAAAAGACTATAGTCTCACATGTTATGATCTAATCCGTATAGCCAAAACTATTTTGTAATACCTATGTTTTAAGCAGGGGCCATTTTTGTTCACTTCTTCATTTGAGCCATTACATATATTCTCAGTACCATTCATAGTTAATTTCATATTTGGCAAGTTTGATCCTGTGAGACGAAATATAACAAAACCCGACCACGAAAATATGTCAAACTTGACACCTTGACATGGTTTAAGTAAAAATTGTGGTACTTTCTTTCTAATACATAGCAGTAGTTTACATCTATGAGATATCATGTTTCATGAATCATGAATTCTTTGGTAAAAATAAAATAAAATAAAATCTGTTTTACTATGATATTGGTTTCATTGGGTAAAAATTTTGTTTCCGATTTTGAATCTTTAAAATTGAAACTATAACGATAGTGTTTATGTGGTTCTTTAATTATAGTTCTTTAGAAACTGGAACTTGGTTGGGCTATGTTACGATGTAGATCGTTTTTAACCGCTATGTTCATCTTTTGCAGGTGAAGATCATTCAATCTTTGTTTGGATCATGTACTTGATGGTATATTTGTCGATAAGCAGGGTATGTGCTTTCAATTTCAGTTTTTTAGATTATGTCTTTTAGAATGTTGTTGAGTACATCTTTTCTAGAAATGTAACCGCAGCATGAAGGGTGGGTCGGAAGGGTTTGTAACGGGTCAAAATAGGCCAGACCTGGACAAGACTACGCACATATGCCCTGATAAAGCCGGAATTTGATCATTCAATTAAGATTTAAAGAGTTTTGATTCTGATGCATCCTCTAAACGGTTTGTTATGATAGTGCATGCCCTAATAAAAAAAAATTACCACATCTGCGTTGATCTAGCATGACAATTCATGTGGCCCGTAGTCATCTTACTGTGTCGGGTTGGGACAGGGATTAAAACTAATACCTTTAAAAAGTTTACAAAACGAAAGTTTTGCCCCCAAAAAAACCGCACATATTCCTTCACGTTAATCTTAGCTAAATGATACACACTTAAAATTTGTGAACAAATGGTGATGCAATTTATTTTGTTGATGCAGAACTACGATCACAACCGTTTTCAAAAGCAGTTGTTATCAACAACCAATCGAATGACCTGATCAATCGAGGTTAGTGAACTTATTTGTACACATTTTCTATTTGCTCCATAGTTTATGTAAGTCGTTTTTTAAGTTGTTTTGAACGACAATGTAACACCCCCAAAATCACAATATTCGCGGAAGCATACACTTTGGGGTGCTACGTGGTTGATAATCATCACACAAGATATAGTGAACGGATTAAAAATCCGTTTTAAAATATATTACATAAGTCAAGTCATGTAGCGATACATAAAAACCATTTCAGATGAAAATGAAGCCCATTTAAACAAAAGGTCCAGTTGTCAGAGTAAACGCATTAAAAACATTTCCATCATTTATTGTGACCGACGCCATGCACTGCACCCGGCTAAACGCACCTCAGTTTCCTGAGAAAAACATGCTAGTGAGTTCATAGGTTTAAATAAATAGCACACATGGACCAATAGCAATATCATAAAAACAAATCAGCAGATACACACTATCAGTAATGCAAACACTAAGCCTCATCCTACCGAAACTAAGACAATGCAGCACGACTAGCGTTAGCAAATAAATAAGGGTGCCCGCGAGTGTTAATCCCTAGACACCCGGCTAAAAACCCGAATGGTATACGTTCGCCTTGGCTATGCCGAGCCAACCGAACGGGGACGTCACTCCCAATAGATCTATTTATAACAACCGGCTTCCCATCAGGAATTAACGGCAGATGATAGTGGACACAAAATGGGATTTAGTAAACTTAGGTTTCTGCATACTAGTGTGATCTTAAAAGCAACATCAATTCTGGTCCATGAAAACAGTTTTGCATGTTTCTCACCCCAAGCTTATAAAACCAAAATCTTATAAAAAAAATATGGGGCTATAAACTCACCTTTCAAATACAGCAATTCAGCAATCAATCAAAATAATGCAACCGCGCCGATCAGCACCCTAAATTTGTACGGTAAGTCTTAGCAAAACGTTCGTGTCTCAAGTGTCTTTATTTCATTTGAAAAGTTTTACGTTTGACCTGTGCTCGTGTATTTCTTGCTTGCTGTGTGGTAAAGTATATTTCGAAACAATTTATTTTCATAACTCTTTGGGGGTAGCTCATGGTGAAAGTGCATGGTGGGAATACGTAACGGAACATCCGTGCTAGTATTCGCGATTTAATGTGCATGTGTTATATATATATATATATATATATATATATATATATATATATATATATATATATATATATATATATGTACTTTATAAATTTATTTCTCATACATTGAATTATGAAGATCGATTGAATACGTTTTTGAAGAATGGTTAATAAAATATAGTTAGCGGAAAATCATTGTGTTTGAAAACATCGTTTATTATTTACATTATAAGAAAACATGTTTTGTTAAGTAATTCCATAAAGTTTTCTTAAGTTAAGCGTTTTCACAAAATATTCTAAGTGTTGGATTTTTAGAAAATTTGGGCATGACCCATTCGTTTATACAACGTTTCCATTTATCTCACGTGTTGCAAACTTTACTCAAATACTTCGCTAACTATTTATAAGTGCAAAATACTTCTAGTGACATATATGTCAAGTGTCGTGAATATATCTTCGTCGTTATATTATTCGTTATCTTCACTTTTAAATATTTTCACTTGATTTCGACACAAAGTCAATATTTCTTCAAAAGTCAACAAAAGGTCAATCTCAATATCATTTTAGTAAAAATGTCAATTTTTACCCTTACGGAGACTAAGCGTCTCAAAACAAGTCCAAAAATAGTTATCGTTATATTTCTCGTTTCATTAAACATTATTAACTTCGGCGGGTCGGAAAATATTCCAAAAATCAAATTTATCATTTTTATAGCTCATTGGGCCGAAAACCATCTAAAAAGCCCAATAACTCATTTTTAGTCCAAAACACATTTTTAGTTATAACGTATATATCGACACGTTACTAAAAATCATTTTACTCGCTCAACGGGTTCGTTTGGTCAAAAAGTCAAAATTTCAAAAATACTTATGGGCTTTGGCCCAACAGTAATTTAGTGGGCTTTTTGGCCCAAAAATCCATTTGGTCCAATTTGTATTTATTTGTTACTTATTAGCGATTATTAGTTACCGAATACACTTTTTACTTATCAATAAGCTCTTATAATTAAGCCCTTTAGTCAAAAGTCAAAATTTGACTTTGCTACTGTTCATTCGACCCATATTATGCACCTCAACTTATTTTCACCTTTTAACTAATTATTTTTAGTAACTTATAACTTATTAAATAAGCCAAACTAAATAAGCACTTCACTATATTTTTCCACCATTTCACCATTTGAGCCAAAATTTTATGTTTTTCAAAACCCCAATAATCTCATATTTTTATTCATAGCCGAACCATATATATACTCCAAAAATCATCATAGTGCTTAAATTAGTGTAAAAACCGTAACTAATGTTTGTATTATCAAATAAGCACTATATGCAACAAGATTTACCACACAAGCAAGAAATCTACAAACTAACTCATAAACAACCAAAAATGTCGAGCACTACATTTAAAAGATCAAACCTTAGCTTAAATCATATTATCAAAACATACTCATTTAACACTTTTAAACATCACTATACACCATATGAACAAGAGATAAATAAATTTAGAAAAGTTTTAAGAATCCTCACAAAACTCTTGAAGTTAACGTGGCTAGAAGGAGAAATGAACACCCAAAGCTTCACTAATTTTATCCAAAACAAACTCCAAATTACCCAAAAACCTTATGTAAATCTTTGTGATCTTGATCTTTTAATGAAAATTTTTGTAAGAATGATATTTGTGTGTGTATGTTGGCGTCTAAATGAAGCCTTAAGAAAGAGATGATAACTTCTATTTTGGGTAGCAATACAAGATAAGGTCTTGAAAAAAATCTAAAGGAATAACACCATTTGTAGTAATTTTAGGATTTCATTAAAGATAATGTATAAATTTTGTCCCATGTGACTTGGTGAGGGTATAGGCCGGTTATGGCCTTATTTAGTGAAGGGTGATTTTATTTTTACTCCGCTTTGGTGTATAGTGTGTCGGTTAGAGTTTAAAAGTTACCGTAAAGTCCCGGTTTGACGTTTTTGGACCCGATAACGTAAAATAAAGTTTTTAACCACGTTTTCGTCAGAAATATAATAAAATGTCATTACTGACTCAAAAACATATTTATTTGACTTTTACCATATGTACTGTGCTGTCGGTACGCGCGTGCGGTTGTTTTTCAGAAAATGCGAGAAAGCTCTCAGTAAATTATAATACTTGTCAGTAACCATCAGAAATGTGATAATTTAACTTTACTGACAAAAATAAACTTTTCTGCAGTGACTGTAAGCTACAGTATGCTGGGACAGCTCCCGAAAATGCTCAAAAATACTCAGAAACATGCAAATGCGCATAGAAATGCTTAGCTTAAAAATAATTAATACTCATATAATATTAATTAACAACGTGAAAATTACCATTTGTCACAGACAATAAACTACTTTAAAAAAAATATTGATACACACATACAGATTCTTGATTGTGCTACACTGTCATGTGATCCACAATCCAAACGATCTTGCAAAGCAAGTGTCCTTAAGCTTTTGTGTTTGTTTTCAGAGTGAAAGAACAAGAGTAGCCTATACAAATATACAAGCAGGGTGCATGTGTAATAGAGGGGGTTCAGGGTGACCAACCGCAACATTGTTCATACCTACCTTGGTCAGCAAATGCCAGCAAACCCAATCGCATGAAGATATTCGACATTCAGGTTCAAGGTGAATGCGATTCGGGATGTCATAAACTTTGATTTGATTTCTCTTGATACGTTCTGCATGTATGAAAACAACTTCATTCTACCATTATATTTTACATTATGCACATTAGTGCATCATTTTAGGACAACCTCGCCCTTTTTATTGGTAATTAACTGAGCGATAACTTACTGTTGCAGCATCAGATGTGCAAATATCCAGTATGTGTAGGAGGTTGGCCAAGACGCGTAACTGGATGGTAGAGAAGATCCAGGTAAAGTTATAAAATACATAAGGATATTGAAGTTGATATACATCTTCGAAGGAGCTAATGTGAAAGAAATTTCATATGAAGACACACCAGAACCAACATATGAAGCTAATGACCAGCATTTGTGCAACTGACATGTAGTTTTTTTGCTGCAATGCGGTAAATCATTTCCGATCATGGGAATATGAAATGTATCAATTGTGCTGCAGTGCAAAATCATTTCTGATCAACGGACTATGAGGTCAGTGCATAAATATTTCAGAAGTCTCTTCTTTATGTCTCTCCCGACTTATAATGGCCGCATTCTGATCAGTTGCTAAACGGTAACATAAAGGCTTTTTTTATTTTTCTTTTTTTATTTATTTATTTTTTAGTAAACGAATAGGCACATGGTTGGGTACCTCAAATAAGCTTAGCCAAAAACCCATTATGATTATGCTACCTTGGATTCGTATTTTTGATGTGTATATTTAGTGTTATGCCTCATGATCTCAGCCAAGATTTTTTGCAACTACGGTTCAGAACGGGGTACGGATTTTTGTATACAAAAGTTGGTGTTTATGCAAAACCAGCAGCTGGTACTTCTCTGCAGACTTCGAACACTGGAAATGTGTAGTTAACAAGTCATGTCCAAGCAACTTTCATCACCTGCTCATTATCGTTCTCTTAAAAGGTTGAACGGGTAAAATGTATCTCATATCTTAAAAAATACTACTTTGAATAGAAGTTTAGCAACAATGTAAACGTAGTTTTTTACCAGTAAGCAATAACAGTGTTCAAGTTCCAACTCAAATGTACATCTTCTCTCTTATTAATGGAATTTAGTCATTTACGTAATTGCTAAGACTTTACAATTAGCCTTTTTAGTAGGAAATGTTGACCATGCTCAAGTATATGCTTATTTTTTATTACTTAGATATGGTATTGTGTTTTTATTAGATGTGGTTTCTTTCTAAAGTTGCCTAATGTCAGTGATTAGGATATAGTTTTCTCACATACAGTTCACGGTACCAACAATACTTCGTAAAGAAAAATATATAAAAAAAAGTGATTGCTTACTCCAAAAACGTTAACATATTTCTAATAAATATAAACACGGCCGCCCTGTAGCAACGCGCGTGCTATCAACACTATCAACAAGGCAATCCCGCGGCAACGCGCGGGCTACCACACTCGTTTGTACTAATAATAATGCTTTGCTAAATTAAAAATGCAAAAGCTGCTACAATCATTCACCGTACTGTAAATAAATAACTTTAGTTACTGACTGACTCTAACATTTGTGGACATATGCGTACTTTATTTGCATGTGGTAAAAAAAGGATCCAAATTTCTAAATAGTGGCACAATAAAGTATGAAAATGAAAGTCATGTTCTTTACAAAGTCCTTGGGTTGGGTCCTTTAAGCATGGGGAGGGTTCCCAATGGGCTTGACTCGTCTCCCTCCACCAAGGCCCACTTGATATCTTAGATTAAATAAAAGGTTTTTGGGTTTGTTTGGTAAAAGTAGCAGTGAGCTGTGATTAGTGAGCGGTGAGCAGTAGCCACAGCTTACAGCCTACCGCTCACAGCTTCTTAAAGAAGCATTGGAAAAAGGAGCATTCCTAAAAAATCGCAAAGATCACCGCTCCTTTGCCAAACGAACAATAAAAATCAAAAAGCTCATTGTTCACCGCTCATCGCCCCAAAAAGCTCCGCGTGTAGTTTAAGGATATGTTTACCACTTGGACACCTTTGAAAGACACCATCACGTTCCAAGGTAGCAAGAACTAATTCAAAAGTCTTGCTCTAGTCGAATACAATAATTTTGATAGTAATGGAATTAGATTCTTTGTTACAATCGTAAACATGATCGATACCTGTTACTGTGACATTATTATGCCCTTCGAAACGGACAACCTTCTAGCAATCCTGTCTCCGTCTATGGTAACTAGTGCGACATTATTGGAGTCGATTGTTGTAATAACTTTACTACCACTAGAAGAAATTTTAAACATGTGAATATGAAAAGAACATTTTTATTCAGTTGTGAATGAGTCAACTGCTAAAACTGTATACAACAAAGGATTGGATAAATCGATAAAGAGTAAATTGCAAAAATCGTCCTTGTGGTTTGGCCAAATTGCACGTTTCATCCTTGTGATTCATTAAGTGCAAAGATCGTCCTTATTTTGCACTGTTACGTGCACTTTTGGTCCTCCATCGTTGCAAAAATCGTCCTTATGGTTTGCCAAATTTCACTATTGAAGGACCAAAAATGCACATAACAGTGCAAAATAAGGACGATCTTTGCATTTATTGAACCACAAGGACGAAACGTGCAATTTAGCCAAACCACAAGGACAATTTTTGCAATTTACTCAATCGATAATAGAACAAAAGCCATGTGCATGGATACAAAAGAATACAATCGAGTAAGGTACAAAACATGGACCAAAATCGAAGCTCAAGATATTCTAAGCACACCATCCTATCCAATACGCACACTTACAAGATTCCAATTTAAGATCTTGTCTCTTGTATATGACTTGTCTTTCAAACCCAATGATATTAATTTTGGCAAAATACAACATTAATCCAAGAAAAGACACAATTTTTTAGTAGTTTGCTTCTTGGGGTTGACTAAAAAGATCCTCTAAACACGACTCTCAACAACCTTAACAATAATAATGGTTGATAGATAGAAAAGACATATATCTAACTCACTTTATAAAATTATGTAGCAGATACTTGTATAATAATAATGTCAGCATACAATGTCCTAAAATGATCTTCATGAATAAATTAATCAATGTCATTTTCCGTTTCTCATTCACAAATTACATGTACACTTGTATTGAATTCCTTGGTATATCTATGTCGATAAACCAAAATATTGACAATTTCAAAGTTTACATATTTCAAACAAATATCATATTATTGTAATTTTCATGTTATGGAAAAGTAATATATTGGAACGAGGCAAGTACCATATTTGTCACTATGTTACATTTCCATGATAAGAAAAAGGGATCTTTGTTCTTTAACCAATGAGTGAGTGATTTGTGACAAAAGAAAAGACAATGGAAATGAACCAAGTCAAACTTCTCAAAATGTTCAAATTAGTAAAAAACTAGCATCATATCACCCCTCTTGAATTTCCAATTCAAAGCACTTTATGCTCACCTAGGGGGGGCTTAAAAGCCATATAGAGTTATCATCAACAAGAACAAATGTTCAAAGACAAAACCAACAACTATCACAAACCCTTTTCACTTTGACCCATAATCAAATAATTATAATATTCAAACACATAAAAGAAGACTTTTTAGTTGACCAAATAGACCCTAAAAGCCAAACCATAACCATTTAAAGACTATTCCAAATTACAAACAAACTAATCATAAAGGGTTACTATTTGGGGAAACATTTATAAACCCATTGTTGCTATGATACCTGCATATGACTTTGCACTTGACCACATTTCCATAGATATAGAACCCCGGTTCAACCATGACTCGAACCATAGGCGACGTGAACTTCTTAGCCTTGTCTCCACCCATATCCTCCATGTAAATCGAATCAAACTGCATCCCTTTATCAACTCTAAATATAGGTAGTCCCGGATGAACCGAATTAGCCAATAAATGAACCAACCAGATTGCTTTAGACGCGCCAAAAAACGCTTGTAAAAGCGGTTCGGGCCACGCACGAGTCCAGCCCAACATACTCACAACTTCACTCATTTTCCTATCACAAAATTTACTAAACTCCTCACTAAACTGTTTAGTCCCTTTGTTTAAAACTTCTTCCCAACTTAACTCCTTTAAACGTAAAAACGACTTGAAATTCTCTTCACATCGATGGATCGGGTTAAGGGTCCGATTTGCCCCGGACTTTTGAAACCCGGGTGACTCAAAATCCTCGAAAAATGCTCTGTTCAAAAGAGCTTCAAGATACAAAAGCACGATTCTCGGGTTTGTTGAAGCCGTAATCTTGATATCATACGGTTGAAGAAGTAACTGTATACGATCATAAAGCTTCCCACCAGCTATCTGCGGCAATTGTAGCGTTAACGAACGACTCAGATGCCTCATTGTCGACCTAGACTCCGAAACCGACACAAGGAAATGCTCGATCACCCTATCGTGATCACCTATCTTAATCGGTTCATGTTTCATACCATTTGTTTTATTTGCACAATCATCAAGTCCCGACTTCAAACTATGACAATAAACTTCAAGTTTATTAAGCTTCTTTTCGAGTTCGCCCATCGAGAATTTCAATCTAGACGCTTCTAAAATCGCCTCGTCGCGTTTCTTAGTAGCATGAATAAGTTTATGAGACAATTCAGCTACAGCACTTTTCCATTGGTCATCTTTTCCTAGCCCTTCAGAGGAAGCTGATGTGGATGCTGATCTCGGGCTTTTAATTACTCTAGAGAAAATAGACTTAAATAAACCATTTGGGCTCGCATTAGAGTGTCGCCCCACGGTCGAGGTATCGAGTGGGACGACCGAGAATTTCTCTCGTGCACTTGGCCTGCATTTGTTGCACGAGATACCTCGGTCGTCGTATGATTCGGATCGTTTTTTCGAGGGTTTGGTCGCGTGTTTCGGGGTGTGGTTATGAAGTGGTGTAGGGTTATGTATGTAGTATGAATCTTCGGTACTTGGTGTGGCTTTGACACTACTGTTTTGTTCACATGATTCATCATCTTCTTTTCCTTCTCTTTCACATTCCTGAATCTAATAAAACCAAAACCGTTACTATTTAACTTTTCACGAGATGATACAATTATTTAAGCCATAAATAGTACTCCATCAAATATGATGTAACGTATTATATTTCATAATAGTATATCTTTTAGTATTAAAGTAAATAAAAATAGAAGGACCGACAGATAAAAACATGTAAAATCAGTGGAACAGGAACCTTAACATGTTTGGAATTATGTTTCAAAACAGATTATGTCTTTACAACACAACATGTTGACAAAAAAACATGTTACTATGTGATGTGTAAAAAAAACTAAGTTTTCTCACATGATTACAGTACTGTTTTCCAAAACTACTAGTAAGTTTTCTCACATGATTACAGTACTGTTTTCCAAAACTACTAGTAAGTTTTCTCACATGATTACAGTACTGTTTTTCCAACACTACTTTACAAACAATATCTAAAATCTAGAACTAATAAAGAGCTCTGAGATGTGTAAAAAAAACATGTTACTATGTGAAAAAAGGTACTTACAGGAGTGAAAGGAGGATGATGATGAGGAGATAGTGAAGAGAAAGAAGCAGCCATATATGTAAATATTTAACTGAAAATGATATCACTTGTTAGCACATCAACTAATTCATTGCACCGTTTGATCTGCTAGAAGAAACTTTTCAAAAGCACACAGAGAGAAACAAGCACAAGTGTGTGTGTGTATGTGTGAAGGGGTTGGGTTGAAATGAATGTGGTTTGGTGTAGTAATGGAGGTGTGATCGGTTAACTCGTCTGCTAGTTATTAATGTAGGGTGTGGGGTCCACTTTATTTGACTCCATCAGTATTGCTATATTTACTTACCTCTGCTGATATTGATTTTGGTGTGGGGTACACTATAAAAACCACTCGTGATGTCACAGTTTTTTGTCATTTTCTGTTTCGTATTTTTAATAGTTTTAAGCGTTTAACTTATTAAACCTTATATTTTCTGTTCCGCACTTTCAAGTTTATAGTTTTTTTATATAAACAAAATTATAAAAATAAAAAAAAATAAAAATAAGAAAAGCAAGAAAATATGAGGGGTCCTTTTTGTATTTTTGGGGTGGAAATAGGCGGTGCCTTTGGTGTTGTTGTAATTTGTGAATCTACGTCAACCCTAACTAAAATCAAGTTACTCTACTAGTATTTTATAATTTAACTGTCGACTTCCAAAGTGTTTGAATTAAAAAGTATACTTTTCTTGCTTAATGGGTAATTTATTAACAGGGTTTATGGATGGCTTTATTTTGACTAAAAGATGTGTTTGATAGGAAAGTTTTACTATTTTTTTAAAGAAAAAGAAGCTTCGCTTTCAATGATAAAAAGTATGTGATCTGTTTAACTTTAATTTTGACTAAGAAACTAATTAATGAAGCTTAAATTTAGACTACCATAAAAGAAATATCTATCATTTTTTTGATGACATTTTTTGATGATATTGTTCAAATTTCATTTACGTGGTGTGCTAGTCGATGTAAATCCAATTTCAATTGGAACTCTTGGTTGAAAAACCTTAGATACATTAGTTTGTAATTTTTCTAGTTTCTTGCTAGTTCTTTAATTATATCCGCGGGTCAAACAAAAAATGTCATCATCTTTTCTTGATAAAACATTATAATTCAACATGTATTTTCGCCATATAACTACGCCAGAGAGGAAGTCTAATTTCCTTTTGACCGATTTTCTTTATACTAAACGTAATAAGACCGCACCATTTGGTTGGTCTAGTTCATATGGACGCGTCTCCTCTATTATGGAGACCACATGGAACACGTCCCCCCTACCCCCATGATTTGCAATGAGCACAATATTTGAACGTTGGGGTGTCTGTGTATATTCAAAGAAAAATTAAACCTTCTCTTTGCCTATATAAACCTTACCATTTTTTTATTTTTATACGCACATACTCTATAAAAAATACAGCTTCTTTCTAAAAAAAATTATGCATTATTCACTTCCACATACCGTCGATGAAATCAAATCTGATATTCAGAAACTAATTGATGGGGACACCATTTGTAAGCAAGCAATTATCGACTTAGCTCTGCAGTTTGACATCACACAAATAGCTAAAGGTGATCTGAAGAAAGCATACGCGAAACGCAACGACATTCCGCAAGAAAAACTAGCTTTTATTGACACTATTTTAAAAGACGAAGCTTGAAAAAAGTGGAAGATGAAGATGTTTTGTTTAAAATGGCTGAAAAGTTATTTGGATGCATTCAAATAACAAATAGGACGATTATGTTTTTCTTTTCGTGTAATGTTTTTTTAATTGTTCGTATTGTAATTTGTATTTTTAATTGAATGAATGAAATTTAATTTTTTTTTTAATGTTTGGGCACATGTGTGGACGCTAATGTGACAGTGCTATTGTGATCTTAATGTGGTTTTATTACTATTAGTCTTAGTAATGTGGTTTTTATAACCATAACTTTACAAAAACCGATGATTTTCTATTTCTGTGTTTAAACAATAATTTCAAAAACTCATAAAATTTGACATATATGAGTATTATCTTTATTTTAATAACATCTTATTTTTAAAACTATAATGGATAATTATTTCGTAGTGTTTAAGATTGTTATCCATTTGTCTTTTTTAAGTGTTCTAAAATAATTATCTTACTTCTACTTTCAACCAATCATAACTTTTAAAAAAATTAAGAGAAATTCTTATTGGTTGAAAAGTTTAATAGTTATAGTACGCGCAAAGAGTAATAATTTTGAGACGGGTAGAGTAATAAATTTGTTATGCAGTATTTTAGCTTTTAGATTAAAGAATTAAGCACTAATATTTTTACTACCTTATATTATAAAATTTCATTAAGATGCTAATAATTAACTATAAGATACATCATTTTCAGGTAATTGGATGATAAGTATTTAGATGTTTGTTTCTACGTTTTGTTGTTTTAGTTTCAGAGTAATATTATGCCATCAAAGAAAGTATAAAACTTACATTAAAGAGATGTTTTTCTATGATTATTTTATTGCAAAACTATACTTTTCTTATAATAGAAACTTGTATATCCCGAAGTATGATATTGTCACGCAAGTTCTATGAAATTTATGAAATTAATTGCATTGGGATTAGTTTGGTTGGTGCAATGAGTTATCGTCACATTTTCAGCTAAACTGCACACCTTACGTCTTCTTATTACTATTTTCTTATGGGAATAAATTATAATTAATAGAATGAGAGATTAGCATCTTTAACTTGTATGTTTTTCTAGCTCCTTGCTAGTTTCATTTAAATAAAATTGAATGTTCAAAAAAAAAAAAAAAAAAAAAAACCCGTGATACCTTTCTCACTAAAAAAATTAAGAAAATGCATATTTTACTTACTAGTTATAATAAGTCGCGTGCACGTACAATGTTTACACATAAATCAAATTTATTTTAAATTATTTTTTTAATATATGGACATATAAGAATTTGACATTGTTTCGTGTTTTGTAAATTTTGATATTATACGTATGGAGTTCAGATTACAAGTACAACTAATAACTATATTTTAACTTAATTTGTTTGGTGTATATATACTTATAAGTCGTGCTTTTATTTTTACACTTATAATCTCGTGCATCTACAAATTATGGGTATTACAATTAAATTAATTTATAGTTATCCATATTCTAGTCACCGACTGTATCAATAGTTTGACCAAATAATTCAATTTTGACTTTTATTACAGTAGTTAATAAAAGACTTGATTTTGCAATAGAGCTCTTTTATTACTTTCTCCGTCTCAAAATAAGTGTTCAGTTTGACTTTTTGAATTTTTTTTGTTCAATTTTGACCTTAAATTATACAAATGAAAAATACATTTAAAACTCAATCTATTTTATATTTTTGCATCAAGTATTATATAACACAAATAAAAGTTTTTTTTTATCAAAGTTGAAAAAAAATACTTCAAAAAGTTAAACTGAACACTTATTTTTGGACGAAAGTAATAGTAAATAAAAGGACGATTGCCTCACAATTAAACATTTTACACTTATTATATAAAGGTATAGTAAGAGCATTTGCCTACTTAGAATTTTCATTAGGAAAGCATTATGTGTGAATTTTGTTTTATTGATTGTTGTCATGTTTTTGAAAATAAGATAATGATTGTATTATGTCTTTATCTTTAGTGTCTCAATTTGAATATTACGGAGTAATTTCTTGTCTCTCTTGTAATTGACTTGCAAGCTATCTCAATTTTGTTTTGTAATATAATGTTTAGCAGGACCATAATCTACATAACTTTAACCCTGAAGTTTTGTTTTGTATAATGATAACAAATCCAAAAAGAATATCATACGGAGTATCAAATTTCAGTTTGTCTTTCAGAATTTGAATTTTTGTTTGTACCACAGTGTCTTTGAGAAGAATATATGATATATTCACTTGTTTTTAAAAACACTACAATATTTTATGAGCTAGCTTTTAATTCCTTTTATTTTATTAATTAACTCTAATTAACTTGTTTTCACATTAATGACTCATGTTTTTTTCTCTCTTTGTTTACAAGAAAAACATAGAATTTACAGTTGGGTAATGAAGTCTCAAATAATTACCTACTTGCATTTTATTTTAATGGAATTGAAGGTGCCCTGCATGAAGAAAGTACATGGTACCCATATATACGAAATACGAGCAGTAGTTTAATCATTTTTCAAGGAATTTCGAAGCATAAATGTTAAGCCTATTTAAGAATGTACTACAAAACATTATGGCATGTTCATCACAATATTAGGTAAGAAATGACCATTTGCTTTATGACTTTATATGGGTACTGCTAAAAAAAATAAAAAAGGAGTATAGCAGCATTTTATTATTATTTTTTGAGTAAATTACATGGATGGTCCCTGTGGTTTGTCGAAAATTTCACCTATCGTCCCTCAAACTTAAAAGTTGCAACATTTTATTATTATTTTTTGAGTAAATTACACGGATACTTTCTTGTTTCTTCGTCTCAAATTAATATCTCATGTTTCTTTTTCGGGATGATACATTTTAATTGTCTACTACTAAATATTTATTGGGTGATAATTATTTTGAAGACAAAGGGAGTACATAATATCTCTTACGAGTCTTTAGTAAAACTTAAATCCACATCATTTTAGTTGATGAGCATCTCACATAACGCTAAGCTAAAAACTCTTTGATTCAATATCGACGCACACATAACATGTTATATCACCTAATAATCTAATATATCTTACACATCTCTAAAATAAAATTTTCATACAACGATTTTGAATTGTTAGTCGCTCACATACTGCAAAATCAAGTAAGCTTTGGCAATATAGCAACACGGGGCAATTTCATATCTTCGCTTTTTAAATTTGAAAATTTCATATATACCCGAACATGTTTTAAAAATATTATACATTATGCATTCAATGAATTTACTTTGAGACCTGCAACTTGGCTTTTCTTGGACTAGTCGAGTAAACAATCAAGCTGCTCATTGGACTTCTCAAGTAGCATTTTCTTCGAATCAATGTATTTTGTGGGATGTTTCGTTTCCCTCTGAACTCACCTCATTATCGAGGAGTGATATGTATCGTTCTTAGTTTGTTTAATCTAAAGTTTTATTTCAAAAAAAAAAAAAAAAAGAAAAAAAAAATTTACTTTGAGTATTTATGAAATTAATCATGAAAATAAGAGGAGATATGAAATTCATCCTAGCAACAATCGGTAAGTAATCCAACCGTTTAATCACTTACAACGATTGTCATAATCTCGATATAAACACCACATAAAAAAGAAATTGGCAATTCAATATAGGGCTAATTCCATAAAAAAGCGTTATAGTTGTCAAAAAATCAACTTTAGAGTAGCCAACTAAAAAAAAACTATTTTGAACACTAATGTTGACATTTTTGTCTTCAAGTGAGTAATAAAGATAAAAAAAAATTCTGTGATAACCATTTTACCCTTGAAATTTTGAAAATTGCATCCACCGTCCCTAGGGTAAATTGCATAAATGGTCCATGTGGTTTAGCGAAAATTGCATCCACAGTCCCTAATTTTTTTTTTGGATCCGTTACATCTTTATATACTTTTTTCTACGTTTTAATCCACATTTTTATACGTTTTAGTCCATTTTTATACATTTTCATCTGTTTTTTTTTCACTTTTGATTTTTTTATTGTCAAAAGTGAGCTTTTTTATCGAAATTTTTTTTATTAGAAAATATTACAAAAAAAATTCAAATTTTTTTTTTCACATGTCACGAAAACAAATTTTCTAAAAAAAATTATTTCAGAAAAAAATTTGAAAAAAAAAGAATTTCGAAAAAAAATTCAGAAAAAAAAAGAATTTCGAAAAAAAATTGGAAAAAAGAAAATAGGGACGATGGATGCAATTTTCTTCAAACGACAGGGGTCATTTATGTAATTTAGCGTAGGGACGGTGGATGCAATTTTCGCAAACTCACAGGGACCATTTATATAATTTGAAAGGGTAAAATGGCCATAATACTTGATGAAAGACAAAAATGTCAACATTAGTGTTTTACAAGAGTATTTTTTTAGTTCGTTACGCAGAAGTGCCATTTTTGACAACTATGGTGTTTTTTTTAGAGAATTAGCCCTTCAATATACCCCTTAATGCTTGCGCAGGGCGAATTGTGACCCGTACACAGGGGCGGAGGAGATAGGGGGACAGGTGGTGCTGAGCCTCCCCCGACCTATCCAACTACTTCAATGGTGACGAGGGCTAAAGCCCGTATCTCATGCAATTTGGCCAATGGGCCTCCCTTTCACTCCTTTATGCGGCTATAAATTAAAAAGTTTACAATTAATCTAAGACTTCAACTTTCCACATGCTGTTTATTTAAATGTTATACTTTTGGTTCCTATTTTCTTTGATCTTCAACGTAGATAATCAATTATTCGTCCTCAATCTTTAATATTTCCATGTTCTTGTTTTATTCTTTTAAATATTAAACTAGTAGTCCAGTATAGCTTTGTAAATATTTATAAAGAGTAACTAGCTTAAAATTTAGAAATATTCATTTACACATGTATATTCATTTTAGTTATACATGCCTGATGCAATAACATAACTCAAAGAATACAATAAGAAAAGTTTTCATGCTAACTGCAACAGTTACAATATCTTCAATTAACTATATTCTCCATCTTTTCTTTTGAGTATATTCTTTAAAGCTAGAACAATGTAACTAGCTTAGAAATTTACCGGTAATCTGTAAGACCAATTTTTTTTTTTTTTTTTTTTTGTATGAATTGAAAAATCTTAGCATTATTTATTTTTGCCACACATATAAATTTATGAATAAGCACATATTAGTACTAGTTACTACTAGCAGTACACAAGAGTTTTTACTCTTATATAGCTTCAAAAATAGAACATGAACAACATAAGGAAAAAAGATCTAATCAATATTTATGAACAAAGACACGCTGTTGTTTATAACCCTATAATTACAATCACAGCTGCGGCACGACCTATAGGCTAGAGAATTTATATTGGGACTACAAACTACGTGACATGGTAACTTTTATACATATCACAACTTTATTAGAAAAAAGTCGGCACCCCTAACTTTAAATCCTGGCTCCGCTCCTGTGTACAATCGTGCCTTCGTGCCAGTTGAGCAACTAAACAATTACTTGTACTTCGTGCTTAGTTTGGATACCGAACAACATAAATTCGAACATTTCATTCAAAATCGGTACCTGCTTATGATAGATGATCATATAATTTAGTGTTACTAATCAACATGGCCGTCCCATGAATTTATAAAATATTTGAGGGCCCTGAACGAAATTACATAATAAGGCCTTTCGAGATGGAATGTTATATACAAAGTGTCACCGTTTATAAGATATAATGCAATTAGTTATCTAAACGTTATAAAATATTATCCATTTTAGATATATATTTTTTCTCATCTAAATACTTTTTTCTTCGTGAAAAATATGTGTAGACATGCATATAATTATTAACGGGGCGAATTTTGGTGCCTCTAAAAATTTTAGGGCCCTGAACGATCGCCCACCTTGCACACTCTAAAAAACGGGCCTGCTAATCAATGAAATAGTCCATTGATTTACTCATTTAATATGCGTTTTTTTGCGTGTGCTTTTTACTATGAGTAATAATGATAAATTGTCTATTTTAAATTCTAGATGTTTTTTAAACGGTTCAAAACACTCGAAACACACGTACAATGGTCTTAACGATGTTGAATCTCATACATCACAATCATTGATCGACTGATATTAATTGAAGTAAAGGCCATTAGTATTTGGCTTGTTTTTATAATGTCCTTTTTTTTGGGTAAATCATTTCTTTTTTCACATCGCTACGTATATGGTTCCATATGTTTATTATGGTATCCACTATCCAATTGTTCGTATGAACATTAGCAGTTTAGTTCAACAAACAACATAGTTACCACCTGATTTTGTTACATGAGTTTTAGGGTTCAAATCTCATTAGGTGTATATTTGGGGTGCCTATGGATAATGTTCGAAACAGTCATTAGAATACTTAGGTTGAGTCACATATATATATCAAAGTCAAATACTCGAATAACCTGAATAGTGAAAACCTCATTCGGTTGCCCGTTTTGTAAAATATCATCCTCGATTGTGAAGGTAATTTCCGAAAGTTTATACTATATGGTCATTATATCTTTTTTAGGGTTAAAAGTGTTGAGATGGAAATATAAAGGCCCAAACATGGGTGACGTATAAAGATTGGAATGTCTTGGTTACTACCAATAAGAAAGATATGAATCGAAATAAATGAGTGTTGTTGCCGGTTGGTTCTTTCGTTTTCAATATTTACACCCAGTGTTGGCTTTTAGCCATAGCATTTATGGCTTTATTCAACTACCTTTCTTAAATCGTATTTAATTCACACATAGGTCTCACGTAGACGGATGTTGAAACCTTGAAGGTACCACCAACCCTTCAATCCTAACTAGACGTGACATGTATATGTGGAACCAATCCATGTGAGTTCACTAAATACGTACCAAAGCTTCTAGGTATTAATCATCTCATAATGTTATGTGCTTGCATACGAGTATAAATCATCTTAGTTTGTTACAAGCTAATTAATTGATCGTTACGATGTCCACAAATGTAATCGATGCTACTTACACATAATTAAAATGAAGTGTGTTTGGTTTCGGGAACTAATTTATCTAATTTTTTTCTTTCAGAAGGCATCAAAACTACTTTCGTGAGTGTTTAATCTCCTTGGGATAATGCCTGATTCAGTTAAGTGGTATCAATTAGTTTTTGAGATATAGAATATGAAAGAAACATTTCAAGTTAAGCCAAGTAAACCAATCACAAACCACTCATGGGTGGCCTATGGGTAAAATCCTTGTGATTAATACCATTAAAATGTGTGAGATCTCATTTCAATTTCTGTTAGGTGCAAGCAGCCTGAAGTGGTCACGCCAACCTCCTGAAAATGGAGGACTTTACCTGGTTTGAAGCTGTATGGCGGTGAGTTCAAAACCCGTGGATAAGTCGATCAAAAAGTCGAAAATCATGGTTACCATAAAAAGAAGTAAACCAATCACATTACGTTTTCGTACAGTAGATCTTATGACTGTACGTACGTTCCTACGAAAAAAACAAGTATATATGTAATTATAGTATAGTACTATAGTTATGTTACTGTTTACGATCAGTGAATGCATGTGATTATGTTTATAGGGTAATATCGTGAGAGGTATCGACATGCATGGGCTAAGTGGATGCGCAAAGTTTTGTAAATTGGCCTCGTGCATGATCGATGAATGAATAAGCTAGCTAGTATGTTACTTGTTGGGTAAAAAGTTACTTGCGTGTTCGGATTAAAAAAAGTTACATGATAGCTCAACATCAAATTTATGTTGTAGGTCATCATGACCAATTGTCAATAGTCGTCTCTTTGGTCTTCCCCATTCTCAAGGGCAATAAGCTTCATTAAGTTCCTTTGAATTTTTTAGACATCCATCGGCCAATTCTCAACTCAATCATCGCAATATTTCACTAAGACCATCTCCAACGGAGAGGTTTTCTTTGGTTCAAACCAAGTTGTGTGTTTTGTAACCATTGGAGTGCTTGGTTTGAACAAGCATGGTTTGAAAATCCAAACCAACAAAAACCAAAGAAAGTGGGCCCCATAAAACATTCACTCTCACACAAATATATATATACCTATATTTATATATATAAATATATTAAAATAATGGAGTTTGAGAAGAGATATTGTTGGAGTAAAAAATGAGGTTTTTAAGAAATCTGATGTGGCATTGACGTGGCTAGGTTTTTTATGGTTTTTGTTGTTTGCCGTTGGAGATGCTCTAACACGTACTGCAAAGTGCAAATATTGATGTGGTTTAATTGAAAATTAGTGGTGCAATAACTCTTCTCCTAGACACTTGTCGAACTATCTTTTTCATCGGTTTTTAGTTAAAAGGTCTCACTCACTAACTCGTTGCAAGTGCATGCAACTCTCTCAAACGCTTTTCACATAATAATGAACACTATTTCTATTTGTGTAATTATGTTCTGTTACTTTTCACAACAAACAGATAAATGCTCAATTGGACTTATCCTTGTGCCATTTTTGGTTTACGCATTTTACAATATCATATATAATTTAGTTCAATTGAGTGATTTGATCATACTTGAAAATTGGTTTGGAGATACGGAGTGCATACTCATTAAGTTCCTGATTACCCTGACTCTTATGGTGGTTTAAGTTATTACTGCTAGTACTAAGTTAGTACTGTTGGAGCAGAGTTACTGCTGCTAGTACTAAGTTAGTACTGCTGGAGCAGAGTTACTACTGCTAGTACTAAGTTAGTACTGCTGGAGCAATGTTACTACTGCTGCCTTAAGTTAGTACTGCTGGAGCAAGTTACTACTGTTGGCATAAGTTAGTACTGCTAGAATGAGTTTGTAACTACTTTGACCTATTTATGGGCAGGTTCAAACTCGTAATTAAGACCATAATAACTTGGTCTTGTAACCACTATGGCTATGATGGAGGAACATTATGAGGAGATTAATTGGCCGATTAATTCTCATAATTCCATTGACTAAGAGTGATTCAATCCTATAAATAGGATACTCATATGCATGGAAGAAGAACACGAAACATAAACACCTGAAAGCAAACAGGTTCTTGATTTGTGCCTAAAATAAGAACACCACTTGGTCTTATCCCATAGAGATATTCGTGTAACCCAGGCATAGGGTCGAATAGTTTCTATTGGAAAGTGATAACACGATTTCAAGTGATATCCGGTACCATTGATTATCTTCACCCTGCTGGAAACTGATCAAAAGAAACCAACAATCAATAGAAACTATTTGGTGATAATCAATGGCTGCTGCTATGAGGCAAATGGCTGCTAACTTTTCCAAATTGGAAAAGTTTAAAAGTGTCGATTTCAGAAGATGGCAAAAGAAGATGCACTTCTTGTTGTCAAGCATGAGTGTGGTGTATGTCCTGAGCACTCCTATTCCTGATGATGGGGATGATGCAACTGTGGAGGATATAAGGAAAAGGAGCAAGTGGGAGAATGACGACTACATTTGCAGAGGTTTAATCCTCAATGGAATGTCTGATCCTTTGTTTGATATTTATCAAAATGTGGAATCTGGTAAAGAACTATGAGATTCCTTGAAAGCCAAATATATGGCTGAGGATGCATCAAGTAAGAAGTTCCTTGTAAGTAATTTTAACAATTACAAAATGGTCGATTCTAGACCTGTCATGGAACAATACAATGAACTTCTTAGTATACTTGGTAGATTCACACAACACAAAATGAACATGGATGAGACTATTTCAGTCTCTTGTGTCATTGATAAACTCCCTCCTTCTTGGAAAGATTTCAAGCATATGCTGAAACATAAGAAGGAGGAATTGAATCTTGTTGAGTTGGGAAGTCATTTGCGCATTGAGGAATCACTCAGAGTGCAAGACAGTGACAAGCCAAAGAGTAGCAATGCTACTGGTCCATCAGTTGTCAATTTGGTGGAGCATAACAACTCCACCAGGTACAATGACAACAAGGGCAAACATAAACATCAGGATAACACCAAAGTTGATCTTAACAAGAAGCCAAAAGCTACTTGTTAGAAGTGTGGGAAACCTGGACACTTCAGAAAGGATTGCAAGGGTGTTAAAGTTGGCAACAAAGCCAATGGATCAGGCGCAAGTGGATCAGGGAATGGTAATACCAATTCTCTGAAAGGTCAGAATATATTTAATAAGTCTTTTAAGATTTATTATGTTACATATATATCTGAGGCATACTTTGTGCAGGATGATGATGTTGCGTGGTGGGTTGACTCTGGTGCAACAATCCATGTGTGTAAAGATAGAAGCTGGTTCAAGACCTATGAGTCACTGAATTATGGTTCTATTCTTCATGTTAGTGCAAGCAGTCTCGTTGGGGAGATTGCTAGTGCAAGCAATCTCGTTTGTTTTGATTGATGACAAACATGTAACTTGATACATAACGTAAAATGTACAAGTTACTTTTAATCTTATTCTGTCTCAACATACATCCAACACCTCTCGACTTCCAGAGTCCTCGTATGATACAACAAAGGTTCGTACATGTTTGTTATGTGGCATTATGATCAAACCCTTAACAAACCATTTAGAATGTTTAAAATACAGTTAGGTCATTAAGTATGTTAAAAGGTTAATCATTCTACTTAGAACCTCATTTTATACCTTTGCATAAACAAGTATTTTTACTTGTACATCATGTTTCCTAAGTTTAATAGGATAAGTACACTTTAGGTGTCAAACTAACATGATACATCTTGGTAAACATATATTAGTTAAGCTAGTATATACATGCTACATGATCACTAGGATACATGTTACATACATATATACATTTATATTATTTACATTTTAAATCCTAAAATGGAAATATATACATGACATCATGGCATACATCATTTAGAAATCTTGTAGATTTAGAAAGATATTTTGGAATGATCTTGAAGCAATATAGTTGACTTTGTAAGATTGTGCAAGATATGGAAAGATATGGAAAAATTTGTTAAGATATTAGTTGTCAGGTCCCGGCGGATCCAAACAACATAAAGGGCGGATCCCTTTATTTGGATCCGCCAAATCCGCGGGTTGTCTGAACAAGTTTTCCTATAAATAGTAGCCCATTGTTTACCCATAGTTTTAAGCAACTAGAACACACATTCCCTCTACCCTTTGCATACATTTAGATCAGTAGTTAATCATGTAGAAACATACATTAATCATCCTTTACATAATGATCATAATGTTACTAACTTTCATTATGTTGTAAGCATACACTTGTAATGATCCTGTGAAGCTAGTTCAGAGATCGTGAGTCATCATCCATCATAAGCTTGCATACTTCCTGATCCACCATGAAGGTTAGAAGATCTTGAAGTCATCATCCACCAAAGCATTCCAACATATGAAGATTCAAGGGCACTTGACATCCTCAATGATTGAAGACTTCTTATTCAAGAAGTTCATGTAGATTCCATATGCATATATGAAGATCCATCACAACAAGTTTAGGGAGCTTGTGATCTTCATCCATTGAAGGCTTCCTATCAATGGAAGTTCATTTAGATTAGTCATTCATATCCATGACCCATTTATGTCATGGATCATCATTGTAATCTATTTATACTAGATTAGGTGGTTTATGTGTTTATGCCATAAAACACAAGGTTTCTATGTTGGGCCATAAAACATAGCGGGAGTGGTTGTACCCTTGTAAAAGAACTCGGTATCTAGCTTAGTACCGGAAAAAGGATAAGCGACGACGGGAGTGGTTGTACCCTTGTAAAAGAACTCGACATCTAGCTTAGTGTCGGAAATTGTATAGGCGACGTTAGGTTGGTTCTACCTCGAACTAGAACCCGGTATTTAGCTTTGTACCGGAAAAAGTGTAAGCGACGATTGTAAGGTTTTCTCCGCCGAGAAGGGAGCTTGTTGATCTAGTGAAGTAACTCTCGAGTTGGGTACTCGGGGAGTGGAGTAGGGCGGAGAGGAGCTCCGTGACCGAACCACTATAAATCATCGTGTTTGGTTTGCGCTTTCTTTTACTTATCTCTTTACTTTTATGTTTGCATTATGAGATTGCTTGTGTTATGATTAGTTGATAATACTTGTGTGACAACATGCTTTAGTTTATGCGAGACATAAACTACAACAAACATCTTTCATATTACAACAAGCCAAATTGGATATTTGATACAACAAGTTTTTAAGTTTTTAAAACGGTAACGTATTCACCCCCCCCCTCTACGTTTTCACAATTGGTATCAGAGCCTCGTGGCTCTTATTTTCAAAACAATTGGTTTTTAAAATGGAGTACGATCCATGTATCAAATTACCATTTAAGCGGAATATAATATGAAAAATATTTCGCTAATTATATTTAGAAATTTTGTTGTTAAATGTTACTTTGTATACAAGCTTGAAGGTGTCATTGAAAAATAAAAGAAAATGTTTCTCAAAAGAACTTGTACGCGTCAAATTATATGCTCAGAGCTAATTTACAAAAAATACGGTTTTGAAAGGAGTGTTTGGGATAACTATAAATTTAGTTGAAAAATCACCTCCATAATGTTTAGATAAGTCACATAAGTAGAAATGTTGTAAAATATGTGTAATATATGTTTAATATTAAGTCTAGCAAGTCCTACACATTTTCTTTATCTCAAAATACGAGTTTAGGAGAATTTGTCACAGAGACCCACGGATCCCTTTGTTACAAAGGGCGGAACCCTCAAAAAGGATCCGTGAAATACGTGCGTCTCTGTTCATCAACTTTTGCAAACTTCAAAAAATCATAACTAATTAACTGTAAGTCCGTAGGAGTCGTGCCACCTGCCATTTTCAAGGGAAATGAGTCTACTTTCATTTAAAAATACTCTTATGACCTGAATCTAATTTCAAAGTGAGTGAAATAAACCAAATGCTACAGTGTGTCCAAAATATTAAGTTTCATTTTGACATAGAAACTCAAATCTTTAAGTTGGGCAATTTAAGTTGGTATCCTTTGAACATTGATATACTTTCTTTTGAAACTAAAGAATTTGATGATATTTATATATAAAGAGGAAACTAATCAAGCTTGGTATACATCGTCATATTTAAACACAAAGTGACGAAAAGTATATATTTTTTATGCTATGTGACTACTTGTTCTAGTTGTTTACATACATGTTGTTTGCTTATTGAATGTTGTGATTACATGTGTTTTTCTGTGATACATAAGTATCTTGCCATGATTTTCATTTGCTTGTTTATCAATTTCTTGTTTTTTCGCAATAGGATATTTGCTAGATCTTGTGCACAAAGTTGGTAAACTGTTGTTGTTTTTGCTTATAGACTTAGATACTTTTTTTTGCATATGTTATGTGAAAGCCTTGCATAATTTACTTAGGAATAAGAACTAAGTAAAACTAGTTAAGTATCTTCAAAAGTATTGTCATGTACAATCTCTCACTTAATGGTTCAGGTGTTAAAATGTGTAAACATGTAGTATCTTTGAAAAAGAGTGTTTGGTACAAAACAATTTCAAACATGATATGTTGAATTATTGTGATTTTAGGATGTTATGTTGTTATTAAAAATCTATGTGAACTAACTTAAAAATGCAGGACGATAACACTTGATGTTATCAAATTTTCATGATTAAGTAACTGTTTGGCTTAACGTCAATATAAGGTAAGTTCTAAATCATCCGTTTGATTTATATGTTCACATGTGTTAGAACCTGTGTTTTTGGTTTTAATCTATCACAACTAAATAGTTACATATGTCTTAGAACTATTTTCGGGAATTGAACGGGTTTTGGGTATTTTAGCATTCCCTCTGTTAAGAATTTCCATTCGGCGGAAATGGCGGAACCAAAAACTGGGTTCCGTCTGTTGTATTCTTTGGCTCCGCCAACTTTCACCCTACGGAACTAAAATATTGGGTCCGCCCTTGTTATAACTTGGGTCCGCCAGAACTAACAGCTAGTTTTTCAAATTTTCGTTTAAATTCCGCACTCAAGATCACTCACCTTTATCACTAGGATTCCTTTCACTGATAATTCACTCCTATTAAGATCATAACATCTCACTTACACCAATAGGATAATCATATCTAATCACAGTTTCAAATTTCGTGAAAATGCTCCAAGGTACCCTTTCGTAGAACACTGAGTATTTGTGATCATTACACACATTCACTGCATCCTCCTGTCCTTTACTCATCCATTAGCTTGATTTGTAAATTGACAACTTCCTAACAAATCTGAACTCACTTTTTGCAAAAGTATCATAGATCACAAGTCCAACTGATGACTATAGATATTGTCCAGTATCCACATATGTTGCCTTACTTGGTTAACATGTCATCCTTCAAAATGATTAAGATTTACATCGAGTCATAACTTACACTTAGGTTATAGATGTATTATCTAATCTTTCTATCAAATCTCAACAAAGTAGGATTGACAACTTAAGTATTTTATCCGAAATATTCAAGTAAATTTGACTTACGATTGTAGTCATTAAAAGTCACATCCGAAAGAATCAACACCCAAGTATTTTTAACAACTTTTGTTAAAACAGTTATTCTATCACCTAAGTACACTTGTACTTTCACCATTATCCCAGCACATTCATTTCTGTGATATGTCTCAGGGCCTAAGCTTCAGATCCCATCACACACTAGTTATACCAACCAATGGATCATAAGAATTAGTCTTCATCCTTGTTGTCCCTAAGAATTAGTCTTCGTCACATTCAGCCCCTAGATTTCACAAACATAACCAAGCACTTCATCCACTAGTGAACCACAAGAATCAGTATCCATTCTTGTCATCTTCAACATTCATGAAACCCAAAAGTACATCCATAGTACAACAAACCCCTACAACACCATAATCCATGCCATTGAGTGCATTGCTCAAAAAGCCCTTAGTCCAACACTCATACCAAATCAAATGCACGTTGAATCAACTCAACCATACTTTATCATCTATAGGATTAAAACCTTCACCATCAAATGAGCATGGTGCTCACATTCATTGTTTATCAATTTTCACTAGGTTTAAGTAGTACGACTTTCACAAGTTATCAAAGTATTGGTAATACTTTGTCATTAAACTTCTGCGTAAGTTTCATCTAACCTTAAATCAATATTTTAACAACATATGTTAAAATACAAATTTCAAAGACAACCTCATACATTCCAAGTGACAATGAATCTTGAGGAGTATACATAAGAAACTCAAGTGAATTCCTCTTGTCTTCATCCAGTAAATGTAAGATAGGTCGATACAACTCAAACTCTTTGAGTTAATATCTTCATTTAGGAAAACATGATGCCTAAGAAATCATGCGTTTAGATTTCATCTTGTCAAAAGGATAATGTATATCCTATGCATCATTCTCTCCTTGCAACATGAACGGTCGTGTTACAAGAGATTTCATTACATCTCATTTTGTCATACTTAAGCATGATCACATGAGATAATCTTACTTGTTGAAAGATACTATATGTATCTGTTTTCTTTCAAGCGTACATCATATCCAAACCTTGCTCAAACCTTGTGCACATCCACATCTCTGGAGCATACACAAGATCTATAAAAGTTGGTAACTTTATTTAGATACTTGTTCCAAAGAACTTTCTTGAAAACGTTCTCAAACATATCTCTTGGTCTTAGATGATCAAATCACTTATACAACACTCAACATAAAAGATGTCACCCTTTAGATCATTCAACCTTAAATTCCAAATACAAAGATTAAAATCTGTTAACACATATTTGTCAAATTCCCATGTAAAACATGACATCTTCATCACCATAGTTTTAATATATATAGTTGAGTCTCGTTAAATCATGTCTTGGTGAATTATCACCTTTTTATACTTCAATAGGCAAAAATAGGAATTCCCATCTTTCAGACATGAGAATGACTACTGGAGAATTTATTGCACTAGAAACTCAATTTAAACCGTTAAATTGCTTCCATCAGAGAAGTTGAGTATGTGGAATCACCCGTAAAAATGGTCGTGTTTAGCCTGAATTGAGCACCGCTAGTAATAGTCTCATATTTATTCTCCAACTTGGAAAATCTGTATTCCTATACTTGCCTAAATTGAGTATTAAAAGATGATATTTTACCTTGTCTTAGGCATATTAATTAAACAAGGAGTAGATGTGATTTTTCAAGAATTACTTGCATTACACATGTATGTGTTAATTACATGTTATTTGTTTGATATTTAGTATCTTGACGTTATCATTATTTGATAGTCAAATAAGTAAACATTGGAAAGGTTTTGTCTGCATGCTTATATGCTTCATGTTAACATGATTTGTATGATATGTTCATTCTTTCGTTTTATGCTATTTCGCAAGATTATCATATTACTTGTTAACTCATGATATGTCATTTTTATATGATGTTTCTATAATTGATAGCTCGTATCTTTTGTTGACATTCTTTGAGTCTTTCCGTAGAATAGCCTAAATGATACATGCTCCAAAATGTTATAATGGTTTGCATGAATTTGTCGTCTCATTTCTGTTGTGACTTTGTCACATTATTTGTTTGTCATGTGTGCACCTAAAATTTGTCTAAGTGCTTTTGGTATAATAATCAGTTAGAAGTTGTTTTATTCTGATTAATTAATGAGTAAGTATGCTTAAGAGACTAAGCATTACATCATAATAATTTTGCAATGTAGTAACTCAAACAATGTCATATGATTATTTGTCTTGATGCTATGTGGTAGCTTTTTATCTAGTAGTCGATTATTTATTTTTGTAAGATGTTGCCTTATGATATTCACATCTTTTGTCATTAAGACTCTTGTCTTGTAGGTTGATAAAAAATTATTTGTTATTTTTCTTTGTTATGCATATCTTGCGTAATTATTATCCCTTTATTGCTACTTAGATTAGTAATATGTTTTTGGGATCCATTTTCTTGCATATAGCTTTAAAAGGTAATAGGATTAAGTTTTAGAGGTTTGAAATTTGTGTTTGGGTATCTTTCAACATACCTCTCTCCAAATCGTATTGTTGCTTCCGCTTTCCTAACAACATCTCCATCTTTTAGTTATAACAATACACCTTCCATGAGGAAACCACATGCCTCATCGTGCGATCATCTCGCATTGATAGAGAAGAGCTACATAACTTCAAGGATGAAGTTCTTTGTATGCTAACAAACATTCGCAAAAACTTTGCTAAGCTCATCGCTTTCATTAATCTGTATCGTCATTCTTCATCCGATACATCTCACATTATGTTGGATGTCCACCGATTAAGGGGGAGAGAAATTCATTCACATAATTATCTTTTCGCATTAAAGAACATGTACTCATGTTTCTTACATCCTCAAATATCAACATGTTGGTTCACACCATTCAGCTAAAATCAGTTTACAAAACCACAAGTTTTTTAAACCTTCTTAGTTTTGCACTAATATCTCGTCAAGTGAAAAACACATCATGTGTTTGACAAACCTCTTAAACGAGAAGCATTAAGTCTCCTTAGAATTTGACTAGGATTAGTGAAACCAAATCCTTAATTATAAGTGAATAGACATTAGCTTCGTTTGATCAAAAATGAAAAAACATGACCAAATCAATAAGACGGACGGAACCAAAGATTTGGTTCCGCCCAATCCGCGGGTACCTGGTTCAGTTTTAACCATTCATAACAGACAACCCTCTCATAACCAACGAGTCTAGAATTTACTTTCACACCTTCATTGTCTAGAACACCATCATAGGATCTCATCCTTTTCATTCTTGATACATATCAAGCACGTCATTGTCATTGCAAACAGAACCATCATTCTCAACACATTGGTCCAACCAACACTCTCATCATTGTTGGAACATGTGAATCATAAATCTATAAACACATAAACATAAACAACATAACATCAAAGCATACGCACAGCGGAAGTAGGATCTACAATACACGTAATTAATTAACTAAATATTTAAATAGATGCGTACCTTTAGGTTTCTAGCAAGAACAAAAAACCACGTGATCACCAAGAACAATATATAAACCCTAATATGGGTTTAATGTGGATCGACTTATATGTAGTCGAATAGGGTAAGTAACAACAAGCTAAAGGAAGCTTGTACTCCGTTCTTGTACACACGTATTGGTAGCGTTTCAATGTGAAAAGCTAGGTTCAAATTCACAAGCAAAACAAACACTTATGTGATTATGTTCAATCGAAAATCCCAAGGAGTTTGGGAGGTTTTGGATCGACATAACACAAGAGGAAGGAGAAGAAGAAGTTAGGGTTTGCTTGGAATTATGACTAGAGAACTATGAATACATGAGATTGTATTTATAGGCTCTCTTGACTTGTTCCCAAAGAAACAAAACCGAACCCTAATCCCTAAAGGATAGGTCGGCCGAATATAGAACCCAAGGGAGGGGTTCTAGATCCTTCTTCTCTCTATTTCACATTTAGTCCTTTAACTTAATATTTAACGAACGTTATCCAAACTCCGTTAAATACTAACGACCGTTAAGTATTTACTTGTGAAATGAATAATTAAAACATAAATCATTATATATTAATTATTCAAACATTGAGACTCATACGCAATGTGTGCAATCCTGAAGTCTCGTGTTCGAAACCAGACATACGAATATTAATTATTATCCATAAACTCTAACAGCTCCCACTTGGATATTCATTAATATCGTAATGACATGGGTTAGTCTAGCTTAACCTTTCCAATGCCCCCAGTTCGACTCGAGTATGGTTTTCCTGGAAAAAACCACGTGATGATTATATCATCATACTTATCCTTTTGTTTCTAATACCGCGTTAATATGGATATGGATCCAATTCATTCCATAATTAACTATTATGTTTCTCGTTATCATTGATTGATCAAGATTACCAAAACATCTGAACGTATTCCAGATAGACTTTGGGTATGGCCATACAAACATCTTGTCAACCCTACGAGGGGCCCAGCAGTATTATACTTCAAAACAAATTTGAAGGAACAAATCCTTTCTTGACTACGAGCATAACCCTCGAACTTTGCATCACCTCTGAAAATAGCCCTTATAACCACCAGTTACGGATAGCGTTAGACTACCTTACAAAAAATGAGCTACATCCTCGGAGTTATCTGGTATCTCAAGTCTGAGGATAAATATTCATGATTTACTTAATGACGACGATCCATAAAGTACAATCATGTGGTTGAGATAAGTCCTATATTCAATTTATCCAATATTGAATATCATGTGATACTGGTATCTCAACCTTACAGTACATTCTACAAATCCTCACATTTGTCTTTATTTAATGATATTCCCATATCATTAATCGACAACGGACTATTTAGAATAACTTAGTTATTCACGGATTTAAACATGCAAATATAGGATACAATTTATTATTAATGAAAATAAACGTACCACGTACTTTAATTCATTGTGAATAATAATTGCTTCAATATCCCTTATCCAAATACTAAACAGATCAAGCATGATAATTTCCATTAATGAATTATGCCTCAAGTCATGTTCCACATACTTGTTGACAAAGCATAAATCAACTAATTTTGATCTATCGGAATTTTGAGAATACTTATTTCAAAAATGAAATTCTTTTATGTGTGCATTCATCCATCATGATATTGCCACATAATATTTCATAAATTGCATGACATCCTCAATCGCAAATTTATGACAATTAAACTACCAAACCTTGTAGTTAAAGTATTCTAATTCTTTATGTATAATGCAACTATGCTCATATTGAGCATAACTAGTACACATGGTCTCCTAATAAGGATGAGCTCCCACCATGACTAGTATTGAGTGTCATCTCAATCTTACTAGCATCATTGTATCCAAACAACAATATGCTCTTTCCAAGTTCCCGAAAACTTTAATATTCATCGTGTAATGTTTGATATCTTCAAATCTTTCAAGATTTCTCAACTATATCAATATCTTGCCATATGGTTCATATTTAGAATTTTGGAGCAAATCCAGGATGAGGATGTAAATTCTAAACCATATCCATTACACTTAGCTATCTAATAATTTCCAATTAGATACTAATGTAGTCAATCATCTTGCATCCAAGCATGATACAACAAATAACATGATTTACATGAATAATCCTTTCGTCAACCTTAGATTTATTCATGTCATATCTTTTCAAAGATATGTATCTATCTAGCCTTTCTAATAGATTATCATGTTTATTAGAATCAGTTATCATACCGCTTATGTTTATAACAATAAACATATACTCCAAGGTTTTATTTTCTAAATTTCACGTGAAGTTTCATTCCAAACCAAGACTTAACATTTCAACGTTAATGAAATGGTACTTCCTATATGTTATACAACATATATGAAATAAGAAAATAAATATATCACTCCCACTAGCTTTTAGGAATATTAAGAAATATCTTATTTTAATTATAAATCAAAACTAGATTTAATAACTAAAAATAAGTATATCTCCTAAATTAATCCATTCACAAATGATTTGCATTTTGTATACTTCTAAAGATTATTTGAATTCAAATACTCCTTTCAATTACTTTTCGTCCTAGCACAAGTAATTTTCCAAGAAAGAGTTTTGATATTCCATTGTTAATTTCATATAAATGAAACTAAGAATGACAATCATAATCTTTTACATTTAATGTGTTTAGAAAGAATTTCAATCACATTTAATTGCTTAAGTATGATTGATAATCTTTTCACATATTAAATATGTATACAAATTTTGTCCATTATGATTTCTACACAAAAATTTAAATCTCTAGGATTTTCATTTCCTTTGTAGAAATTCATTTCCATTCTATAGTGTTACTATAGAGTTTAAGATTAACTACGTTACCAACTAGTTATCTTTTTGGACTGCATCTAATTATTCATAGTATGAGTAATTTTGCCAAATAAACATTTGCAATTTATTAACAGGCATACCACGATCTTGTAACTCATAACCCTCAACATATTCTACAAATATTTGAGATACACTTGCGGATCTATGAATAAGAATTCCATCATCTTGAGATTTAACATCAACATGTTAAATCCTTATTATGATTTTGCTAGCGTATTTAAAAGATTATGTATCTTGTACTTTTATCTTTTGAAGATAAAACTCCCACTCGCCTTTTGCAATTTATAGATTATCTATAAATACTCAGCAAATAGAGCAACACAACATTGTTCTTTTTTGGGACTTTACAAATACATATTGACAGTTCATAACATTAATTTGTTAACAACCTACCCAAAAGTAGTTTAACAAATTCTGAACTTCAATTTTAAGACTTAATGTGATTCATCACATTCCATATTAAATGGTGTCTTATTAATCTTCTAGGTTGGAGTCAAATTGAGTATATCCATTCCTTACTCAACTTTCTAACCTTGATATCTTTAGGAAGAATATAATTATCTTAAATCAAACAATATAACAAGAGTTTGATTTTCCTAACTGAACATACCATAAACACTATGTATTTCATTAGGATTAATATTGTAGGTCAATCTTACAATATGTGAGATAAATATATTTCATTTTTGGCTTACCTATTTACCAACTAAGTCAATTCAATGGTATAATAGATTTTCCAAGTCAATTGCATGCTTTATAACATAAGTGCCTTTGATCAAGTCACTTCATGTCTATGTCTTACCAAGAAGACATAACCTGTTATAATCCCAATTTACGTTATAAGTCATTAATCAACTTTATGACTCCTTTTATATGTCTTAATTAAAAACCATAACAAGTTAACGTCTTACTTTATTATAAGTCTTATAACAATAAAAGACTTCATATTTATATCTTTATACTAAAATATAAATATGCTTAACTAAAGTAATCATGAGCACCACGACTTGGTTTCAATATTATTTCAAGTTAATTTATTTACTTCATATATTTATGTCATTCCAAGAATACATAAACATTCAAATTTGAAGTAGTATAAGATTACTTCATTTATTTATGTCATTTCAACAATACATAAATATTCACATTAGAAGTAGTCTTATTATCATATTGACACTTATTCTAATAGTTATCTAATTTAGGAACTTGTAAATTAACATAGTTTCATTGCATCAGCTGAGGCTGCTAGCAATGAAAGTATGTAATTTACCTTGTCATTAATATCCATTATCAAGTTTACACTGACGCTAGATATTAACTTCAAGTGTTCTATAACTAGAATGTGAATAAACCACATTAGAACATTGATCTCTTACCTTACATTCAAGAGAAACCTTTAAATCATATTTCTTTATGTTGTTGCTTGCACACAATAAAGATTTCTCCCACTTGTGCATGGAACAACATCACGTATCAGATAAACAACACGTCAATAGTTTGCTTATTTGATCAATATGATTGTGTCATAGATATAAGTAGATATAGAATCACCTCGTCTAGTAAGGAAACGTACACGACTATCCTTAATACCACAAGTGTCTATAATTGGAAAGTATTTATCTCAAGAGATTCTAGAGATAATCTGGGTAACTACCAAGATGACAAGACTTGTAGCTCCCACTGAATTAAAGATCACTACATGAACTCATTATTCAGTAATTACAACGCAATGCTCCCACTGGATTTGACAACATTGTAAGTGTTGCATAACCAGTAAAAGCAAATAGCGTGCTGTTTACTTTCCTACACCTTTGATGAATCCCTTACGTAACACTACTAAGGTACTCAAAGAGTGTATTCTACTTTGTCAATGATGGAATATCCATCAATACAATTAACTTGAAAGAATTGGGTATGCAATTTCTTCCTTAGTTAGGTCTACCATCCCCATCATGGTATGTAGCACCTTTAATTGGTTAAAGCACATGATGAAGCGAAAAGTGTTCCGCTTTTAGGGGGTCATTTAAGCCCTAAATCGTATTTATTTGATCAAATATTGCCCTAAATCGTTCCTTTTGTCATTTTAGGTACTTTGGAGAAGAAATCTGGAAAAGGAAGCATTTTGGACGTTTTTGGAGCATAAAAGTGAGGAAAACGACAAAGTCTCAAAATTATGCTGGAAAGTACCTTTGACGGCGTCAGAAATTGGTCCAGACGGCGTCATAGCTTGGCAAAAGAAGTGGATATGAAAATTACTCATGATAAGCCAGAGAATTTTGCATGAAAAATCTGACGGCGTCACCCTTTAATATGATCAAGGTCGTCAAGGCTTAAACTAAAGAGGGACGGCGTCAAGCTCAATTCTGACGGCGTCACCCCCTGATAGGCCAGAACGGATTTTGGAGCACTAAAGAGGGACGGCGTCAGGAAGGCCATCCGGGAACCCTAAAAGCGGCGAGGTGACGGCGTCAGGATCCATAACGTGACGCCGTCAGCCAATGAACTCTATATATAGTTTTGCAATTTTTTGTCATTAGTGTGGAACTTTGTGTGTGAAAAACCCTAAGACGATTTTAGCAGCTTTTTCAAGGCTTTTTGCCTTGAGATCTTCCATGTTACATTGAAGATAAGTTATCAATTAATCATTCAATATGTCTATGTGTTGTTTGATTCTATCTTGTTCTTGTCTTTTGATTAACATGCTAGGCTAGATTTATCTTGTGTTTGCTTAGATCTAATGAAACCTAGCTATTGATTATTGGTTATTAGTGTGTTATTAGTTGTATTGGATGATTGTTCATCTATGTTAGGCTTAAGAAAACTGGCTAACTTCCTATACGGTAACTTGCTTGAACGTCTTAAGAAACATGAACCAATGCGTACTATGGTTTTTATGGTTGTATTTAATGCATGAGCGAATTCTAGTGATCCCATGTTAGGAGCTTCCTAGCCGGCTCGACATAGGAGTGAAGTAGGAGCTCATAGAGTTGGGGAAGTACGTACGCCACCCCACGAATGGTATTAAGGAATACACCCGTCATCCACGCAATTAATACACACTAATCAACCGGTAAAAGATAGTTAGGGAGTAAGGATATCTAAGTAAACACATTTCTATCCATATAAGTTTTACCAACCTTTTCATTTTCTGTTATTTTATTTTATTTGCAATTGTAGTAATTTGGGTTAGTTGACTAGCAACTAATTCCGCCCACTCCTTCAAACCCGAGATTTTACTTGCTTTCATAAAAATATAAAAATACAAAAAATAATCTTCCTTCACCCTTAGACCTAATTAGAGTAGTTTTTCATACCTAACGAACACTATTCCCTGTGGAGAACGATCAATCCCTCGTACTTACCACTACACTATACTACATCGGTCAGGTACACTGCCTGGTGGGGTTGTAAGCCTCTTGAGATCCCTCGAGAGGTAAAACCTGTTGTAAGGTTGCAAAACCACGCATCAAGTTTTTGGCGCCGCTGCCGGGGAATAGTTGTTGTTTAGGTTGAATTTTTATTTTATAGGTCTACTCACTAGATTCCTTTCTAGTGAGATTTTTATTTTATTTTTCTAGGTTTTCTTTAGTCTATCTTATTTCTTTGTACTTTTGTTTGTGATACCTTCCACTTACCTCATGAGTAATAGTGATCGCTTGATCCCTGTTATTCGTATTTTCCGCCGTGCAAACTTTCAACTACCCGTTCCCCGCCCCCATCGTAGAAAACAACAACCTTTCACCCGACCACCACTTTGGTAACAATTCTGAGATGGAGGAGTCTGACCTTGAGAATGACTATGTTAGTCCGTTTTACTACTCAGACTCCGATGAGGATGCCGGTAATGGAGAAGTAGTTAACGAGGAACAGGGAAAAGAAGAAATTGATCCCTTTAAGTATGTTGACCCTAGGACTAAGATCGGAAAGGATAGCCTCTTTAACATGCAATTTCCATGTAAGATTGGTTATCATAGTTTTCATGCCTATCTTAACTCATCTTTGCCTATGAACATTATCTCTCGCGCTAATTATAATAAAATCATGGTAGATGAGCTAGAATATCAAGGGGATAACATTGTTGCTAGGATTGAGCCACTGCACGTATTCGTTGGAAGTTTTGTGTATTTGGTGGATTTTATGGTTATGGAGAACTTAGGAGAATTTATTGATGACAAATTAACTCAAGTCATTTTTGGAGAACCCTTCAAAAGGTTGACCAACCTTGACGAAAAACTCGTGGACGGGTTAATTACATTCTCGGATGGGGATGAAGATTTTACTTACCAAATGCCCCGAGCACATCCTAGGTTTAAAAACTTCTCCATTGAATCTTGTAATAGACTTGTGCCTCTTGATTTGTTAAGTGAGAATGATAAGAGGAAGGGGCTCAAATATCCACATGAGAAAAATAAGAGATACTATCATGGATGTTTGGAGCTGAATGACGAATACAAGAAAGATGAGGCAACAATTAGATGGCTCACACTCGGATACGTGAGCATAAGCGATACTAGGTAGAAGGACTTTGAGTCTAGCTACAAGACTCATTAATAAAGAAAAGCGCTTCTTGGGAGGCAACCCAAGTTTTATTTGCTTTGTGTGTTTATTTATTTGTTTGTTTGATTTTATTTGTTTCCGTATGTATGTTTAAACTTTATTATTATTGATTCATGTTCAAAAACTAAATTGTGAAAATGCTTTATCTTGTTTTTAACTTCGTCTTAACTACACATAAAGGTATTTTGCAAAAGTTAAGTGTAAGGGAAATCCAAATCGGTTTACAAGAACATATGAACATGAATCGTAACGATAATAAATTAACATACATATTAGTATTTGTTTGAGTCAAATGCTTGTATCGAGTCATAATGATGTTTTGCAGGAATTCCAGGAAGTAAGTTAGAGGTTTTTCCAAAATTTTTCCGGAAACTTAACATAAGAATTCTGTCAGATCATTTCTGACGGCGTCAGGCTTTACAACCTGACGGCGTCAGATCTAATTTTCTGAAAATTTTTGAAAGTTTTGTTTTCATAAAAAGTTTCTATTAAATCTCTAACTTATAATCTCCAGGAATCTGCAAAATTATCATTCCACAAGCATTATATCCTTATATAGAGTTTATCCCGCCGATGTTATGCAGGTTTTCGTGTTTGTTTTCTCAGGTTTAACAGGTTATTTTGGACAAGGAAATGTTTGTTGGATCAAGCTTATGGCGATGCATTAGCCTTGGAGCTTCTACATTCTCTTGGAAGAAGATCTAACCGTGTTACCACATTATCCACCGAGCGAATCAGGGGAGTATTTGATTTCATTCTTATACCTTATTACTTTTACATCTTGTTATTTGAACATTGGGGACAATGTTCATCTTAAGTGTAAGGGGGGGGGGGGGTAAAGTACGATTAGAGAATGCTATTAAGCTTGATTTTTGTTTGTTTAATAGTAGATGTGTAATAAAACTGAGATAAATACCTGTTAGGGCAATTTTAGTGCCAAATTTAAAATTTTTTACAACATTTAGGAGTGAAACTTTGATCTTAATGAGCGTCTCACGGATAGGAGTTATATGACTAGCACAAAAAACCGTACCACTAAAAATTTTCCACCCCCAAATATGTGAGGTTCACCCCTAGAATTGGTAGGAAAAGCATTTAGGCTATGATGTGTGTACCGGTAGCACTTAGATTCTAGAACTTGCGTTAGGACCATTCCGAGGCCACAAGTGAGACTACATTCGTGTAGTTAGATTTACTACATGATAAGAGGCATTAGGATTAACCCATTGTTTTACACCTGTGATTTTGTTATAATTACGGTGGCTACATTGGTCAAGTAATTCTCCCACACCCTTTGCGTTGTACTCATTTTTAGTACACGATACCCCTAGTACACCCCTCAGAACCTATCTTTTCGTTTCGACCTTTAAGCATTTTACTTAAAGGAAGAATTTGTTACACCCCACTAAAATGTACACCCAAATCGCCTTAGCCTACCTTGTATGCACTCATTTTTAGTGCATTATTGTGACAACATTTGTTTAAACCCAAGTTAATTATCTAGTTGATTACATGGTTGCTAAGTCGAGTCATATCCTTGTACATATTGTTTTGGGACGATTGGGACTCATGGGTAAAGTACTAGTGTAATGGAGTAATGGGGAAGAACATCGTTTATTACCCCCATATGTGCTAAATATTTTAAAAGTACTCCAAGTGTTTTAATTATCTTAATTCGAGTCATTAGAATAGTTATTTGTAAAGTTATGTAAAAGTTCAAGTGTAAGGGGGATGCAGCGCCCCTATGATGTATTATTTTGAATGGTAGGGCAAAAGTGTATGCAAAAAAAAAAAAAAAAAAAAAATTCAAGAAAAATACAAAAAAATGAGAAAAAGAAAAATAGAAAAAACATACGGACTACCATCCCGTGTCATTTTATGTTTATTTTATGTTTTTGTTATTTTGTTTTTAGCTTAAGATTGAGTCGAGTCTTGGCTTAGCAACATTGTATAGTACATGTAATTAATCAAGATCTTTAACTCGCCACCAGTAAAATATCCCTTATCCAACAAAACCGTGTTTATCATATCCCTACACCTAACGTTATAACCCGTTTAAAAGCCCTCTTTGATAGTTTATCTTAGGTGCTTACGCCTAGTGGAGGAGGTTTTTGATCCTTTCCCAAGCCTATGGTAATCTATTTGCTATGACAGGTAGTGAGAGATATTATCCGTTTTCATTTATGAGATTTATTTTGATGACACTTGAGAGATGTGAGTATCTAAACAGTACTTGTGAGGTGCTAGTTTATAATCTCCGTGCTTATTATGATTAAAGTGGAACGAATATTTGTTGTAATTACTTTTATGTTAGCATTAAATGACCCCTAACTTGTATTTTGATTAGAATAAAAGCGCATTTGCTTGAGGACAAGCAAATCTCAAGTGTAAGGGTATTTGATGAAGCGAAAAGTGTACCGCTTTTAGGGGGTCATTTAAGCCCTAAATCGTATTTATTTGATCAAATATTGCCCTAAATCGTTCCTTTTGTCATTTTAGGTACTTTGGAGAAGAAATCTGGAAAAGGAAGCATTTTGGACGTTTTTGGAGCATAAAAGTGAAGAAAACGACAAAGTCTCAAAATTATGCTGGAAAGTACCTTTGACGGCGTCAGAAATTGGTCCAGACGGCGTCATAGCTTGGCAAAAGAAGTGGATATGAAAATTACTCATGATAAGCCAGAGAATTTTGCATGAAAAATCTGACGGCGTCACCCTTTAATATGATCAAGGTCGTCAAGGCTTAAACTAAAGAGGGACGGCGTCAAGCTCAATTCTGACGGCGTCACCCCCTGATAGGCCAGAACGGATTTTGGAGCACTAAAGAGGGACGGCGTCAGGAAGGCCAACCGGGAACCCTAAAAGCGGCGAGGTGACGGCGTCAGGATCCATAACGTGACGCCGTCAGCCAATGAACTCTATATATAGTTTTGCAATTTTTTGTCATTAGTGTGGAACTTTGTGTGTGAAAAACCCTAAGACGATTTTAGCAGCTTTTTCAAGGCTTTTTGCCTTGAGATCTTCCATGTTACATTGAAGATAAGTTATCAATTAATCATTCAATATGTCTATGTGTTGTTTGATTCTATCTTGTTCTTGTCTTTTGATTAACATGCTAGGCTAGATTTATCTTGTGTTTGCTTAGATCTAATGAAACGTAGCTATTGATTATTGGTTATTAGTGTGTTATTAGTTGTATTGGATGATTGTTCATCTATGTTAGGCTTAAGAAAACTGGCTAACTTCCTATACGGTAACTTGCTTGAACGTCTTAAGAAACATGAACCAATGCGTACTATGGTTTTTATGGTTGTATTTAATGCATGAGCGAATTCTAGTGATCCCATGTTAGGAGCTTCCTAGCCGGCTCGACATAGGAGTGAAGTAGGAACTCATAGAGTTGGGGAAGTACGTACGCCACCCCACGAATGGTATTAAGGAATACACCCGTCATCCACGCAATTAATACACACTAATCAACCGGTAAAAGATAGTTAGGGAGTAAGGAAATCTAAGTAAACACATTTCTATCCATATAAGTTTTACCAACCTTTTCATTTTCTGTTATTTTATTTTATTTGCAATTGTAGTAATTTGGGTTAGTTGACTAGCAACTAATTCCGCCCACTCCTTCAAACCCGATATTTTACTTACTTTCATAAAAATATAAAAATACAAAAAATAATCTTCCTTCACCCTTAGACCTAATTAGAGTAGTTTTTCATACCTAACGAATACTATTCCCTGTGGAGAACGATCAATCCCCCGTACTTACCACTACTCTATACTACATCGGTCAGGTACACTGCCTGGTGGGGTTGTAAGCCTCTTGAGATCCCTCGAGAGGTAAAACCTGTTGTAAGGTTGCAAAACCACGCATCAGCACAACACCTAGATCAATCATTCTAGTTTGCCTTTTACCAATTTTGCGGTAATTAGTCTAGCTTCTAATTTAATAACTCCTTCATGTGCAATTTCTTAAAAATTCGCAATGTGTTATTTCTTAGAATTTAGACAACTCTAATTTTCCTATTATACCTTTCTCATCCATGAAAAGGAATAGAATTAAGTCTTACTCTTCATACAGAAAGTAGACTAGGTTTATTCTTTTCAGTAAAAATTGACTCTCTCCAAAACCCCTACGGGTGTAGATCAATTTACTACTAAAAGAAAAACTTCACGTTTACGGTTTTAACATTGCATTAAATACATTAAAAGAATTTTCAAAATTCAATTTTAGTATTTTCGATAATAACTTTTCAAGAAAATTAAACACCCACGGTAAATAAAACATGATTGTATATGCCACTAGTTTCATGATCTATTCTATTGTTTTGCTGTTCATACTTGTAAGCTCTACAACTTCAATACGCTCCTTGTCCATTTTAATTACGATTCAAACCCAGATGCTTAATGAGTCCCCTTTAATACTGCTAGGCGAAAATATGTTAGCTTAGAGGCATATTTAAGATGTAAGCCAAGCATAGCCGAGTTAAATTATATACTCGTCTTGAACATGTAACTCAAGCTAGGCTTGAAACTCGACTAGGACCAAAAACTCAACTCCAACCAAGGACTAATTTCTCAAGTCTGATGTTACGTACTGACAAAATGGAGTCCGACTCGATTATAAGTACCAATACATTACTAACAATTAAACATAAAATTATTCTAGTAAAAAATAAATCAAGCATAGGTTTAACATGTTATCGAGTGATTACAAAGCAAACCGGATGAACAATTGTCGTTCTTGTCTTCCCAAAACGTGACAGCTAGAAATCCAAGTATAAGTGCTATAAGGTAGGATCAAATGAGAAATATAATTAAGGTGAGAAGAAACCACAACCACAAATATTAGATGCACCCATAAAAATATATGCATCTCCTGTTATTTCTCTTTCCTTATTTGAAATATGTGGCTACAATTTCTTCACGCTCTTCTCATTGCAATAATTCTTCTTACTAGATCCATACGCTAAAATAAAAGATTAGACTTACAAACGAATGGAAACCTTAAACCATCCTTAAAACTATTGCTGTCAAGTTATATAGTTTTTTCCTTGTGATATATCGGTTCTTTTAAATTTCTTCCTTTTATTCATTGTTTGGGCCTACTACCATGCAATTCTCCTGTGGATATATGGTAGCCCATTAATGAGCTGGGTTTTGAAATCTAGGCCCAGAGAAGATTGCATCATCCACGTACTATTGAAGACAACATCATCTTCTTCAGTAGTACGCGGATTCAGTAGCACGTGGATGACACAATATTATTGTTTCGGTCCAATAGATAAATTGCCTTTAGCCATGATATGTGTATCTTGTAAAATGAGTCGATCTAAATTACAATTTTTACTTATTTTTAAGAAATGAGTCGATATGAATCCAAGTTTATTGCATTCTTTTGGTCATTTCTTTTTCTGTAACATAGATTGTGGTTCAATCTAGAAAACCATTTGTTCACTCAATTCATATACTAGTAACATATATAGATTGCTATAACGCTAACATTTTTCACTAAGAAGATGTACTCGAACCATCCCAACCCCAAATCTTTTGCCACAAACTATATTCCTTTTTATCAGATTTATTCAATGAACGACTACATTGATTCCATCACTTATTCCTCAAATGTTCAAACTTCATATCCCATTCTATCACGCTTCCGAAGCCCAAATGAATTGCTCGAGACAACATATTTTCCAAGGAAGTTCGATTGTCCCATAGGAATACTTTATAACGTGAATGAAACTTAAGAATACAGTCCAACGCTTCAATGTCCAACATACCAACACCTTCATGCGTGTGGCTAGTGGCGGTATCTTCTATTTCACTTTCTTTAGTAGAGGATGTACCTTTGTGACGACGTCTGGCTAGATCCGTCATGAGATAGTGAATTAATGATGTTGGGAAAAAAAAATTGGAGGGGAATCCTTTGAAATATGTTTTGGTAATTATATATGACTTAATCACACATGTCTTGACATCAATCTTATATACTAAAAGCTTAAGTAGTCTTATAAATGCAAAGTGCTCATGATTAATGTGGGAGGCTTCATGTGTAAGTACATTGGTTTAATGTCCATGCTTAAGGGTAAGTACATAGGAGCTAGAATTAGTGATTCGAGTAATTGAATGTGTGTATTAGGAGCCTTTATTATAGTGTAATAATGCAGGTGAAGATGAAGTGTTTGGTGTTCATGTAATCATGGTTGAAACTCACACGATTAATTGCAGGTATCCAAACAATCTCTATTCATGCTCATGCAACTATAAAAAGGCACAAAAATGAAGCTTTTGGTGCTCCCATTGTTTGTGATTGGTTTTGCTCTCATTGTAGTTGGATTAAATGTCATTGTTTGATTTTGAGTTACATGTTTTGGAAATTTTATATGACGTTTTGCTAACAACATTATATACATGATTAAGTAGATTATTGTATAGTTGTTTATAATGCGCCTAAACATCATAGCCTAACAACCGAACATTAAACAAATCTTAATCTTATTCTGTTACCATGTTACAGCTACAGCGGACGAAGAGAAGACAGGAGGCGGGGACGAAGGAAAAGGAGAGGGAAAGAAGGAAGTTTTAGAGAGAATGGATGTTATGGACATGCAAAAATGATGTATCATCATCAGTTTCCACCATTGTATGTCATGGAAATAATTCCACCACCTCTTTCTGATGAGAATCCAAATGTAAGCACAAGCCAGGGCCTCATCTACTTAACAATTAAGGATATTTGAATATGATACCTCAACTTTAAGTACTGCTACTCATTATTAGTAGTTATGCACTTATGCTTATTTGTCACACGTTCCCTTCTCTATTAGTTTTCATTTACCAAATTGAAGCATCTACTGCTTTAAATTACAGGGGTAAGTAATCTCAATTAGAAGTTGCTTACTTTTCCTGAGATGGAGAATGCTATATAACTTTTAGAAATACCATGTTTTTTAGACAATATTAGTTATGGGGTTATGACGTGATTGTGGGCATATTTGTTTACTTTTGTCTTCAAGATATCTATTCTACTGTTTTTCGTTCAGTTAATTATCACCTACACCTAATATTTCTTATTAAACTAACAGACAGGTCAATTGCTACAAGAAAATGACAAGGAAGTTGGTCACAAAATGTCTATTACATCACTTGATAAGTCGACTGATGGCTCACATTTTCTCACCGGGTCAGAAGATAAGTCAGCAAAGGTAGCCATTCTTTTAGAACAACATACATATTGCTATAGTCCTGAATACAACATTCTTATTGTCCATCTATTTTGAAATTGTTAGCTATGGGACATCAAATCATTGACATTGATCAAGACATAATATAAACAACCTTTCAACTCAGCAGTATAAACAATATATCGAGCAGTACGAACCATTAACAACAGCAGTACGAACCATTAACCGCAACATTATAAACTCTAAACGCAGCAGTACTAAGTAGCAGTACTAACTTTCAAACCGAGCAGTACTAAAAATCAATGCCTACTACTCAGTAGTATTAACTTGATATAACGGGCAGTACAAACTTCTCAATGGGCAGCTAATAAATGAAAATTAATTGTTTCCCTTTATTTCATTACAGTATTTTTTTCAAAAAGGATCAAAAATAACTTTTCCATACAATATCATGCTTTTAACGAAGTTGACATATTTTGTATATGCTGTTTCGTGTTCCTATATTAATAAAAAAATAATCATAAATTTATAAGTACAATTTTTGTATAGATTATAAAAAACTAATTCATTTGATTTCATGCATAAGATTTACTGTATTAATTATGTCATTTCAGTTGAGTTTCAATATGGATGGTTAACTTTGATTCTAATGTATTTTCCAACTTTTATTCATAAGCATAAACATTGAGATTTAATTTCATGTATGAAATCCTCATACAGTAGTGATGATGGATTTATTTGGAACCTATATATAAGGATTCATGCATGTTGGACTGTATTGAATAATTAGTTCCAATGTGAAGTTTAGACTTTAGAAGTATGTGTCGATGTTGCAGTCCCCTTAATATCTTTTTAGCTACGCCCACCGTCTTTAAAACATACTTTATGAGTTGTTATCTTTAAGTAATGGGTTTCACTTGGTGTGGTCTGGTACTATTGTTTAAGTGAATGTGAACTTTGACACGTCCATCTTTAACATGTTATGGTCTACTACTATCTTGAACAATGGAAAATTTTATAAGGTGTTTGGTTTGAATGCATGTGATAGTGACTTAAGGTTAAGGATTTTAGCAACCACTTGCGATTCAATTGGTCCATAAAAGATATCAAGTCAATTCGAAGAAGATACTTGCATGATATCATCCATTAATTGTACCATCCTAAAACATCATAATAATAAGTAAATAAATATATTAAAACATAAATTAACCTCACATGCATCTAAAAACTGGGATACCCTTTATGTCACAAATAAATCGTGTGTTTACCATCATTTTGAGTTTTTGACTCAACCTCAATTAAAAGTGACGAAATAAAGGCACCAACAATTTTCATCGCACGGGTCCTGAGGCAACCCAAGTTATATATGACGAAAATTAATGCCAGACATTACGCTATGAACACTTAGATACAGCCCGGGTGCATCGCACGGGTCTGGATATCATTTTGAGTTTTTTACTCGACCTCAATTAAAAGTGACGAAATAAATGCACCAACAATTTTCATGTCATGCTAACAAAAGTTGTGGTAACATCACAACTTAGGAACTTATTGACCAACAAAATCCGACCATAACCAAAAAATGAGAGTTTCAAACATGACGAAAATTAGTCTGAACATTCCGCAAGAAACAATTTGATCAAAACCGGTGTGCATCGCACGGGTCTGAATGACTCGCTTTCACTAATAAATGATGTTACTGTGGAAATTGCTTTGAGTGCAATGGATATTTTGAGTGTACTTTCACTTACTGAGAGTATTGAAGTCTCATTGTTATAGTCGTGTTGCAACAAAATAATCCTTAACTTCAATGTACACACAAAAGAAATTTCATTCAATACAAAATAAGTGTTGGGAGTATTAAAGATTGTTTATATTACGTACAAGACCTTTTAGTTAAAGCTTTTTCTATGGATTAGGCTACACGAGTGTAGAAGATTGTATCATGTGTTATCTATTATTACTTGCCATGCTTAGATCATGACATCACATATACCAAAAAGTGAGAGTTTCAAACATGACAAAAACCAAAACATGAAAGTTTCAAACCTGACGAAAATTAATGCTGAACATTCCGATATGAACACTTAGATAGAGCCCGTGTGCAACGCACCGGTCTGAATGACTATACATATTAAAAAATTGCATGTGAAGAGACTCTTTTAAATGTAACATCTTGAAAAAAGTCTCTTCACATATACTCTTTTAATGTCAGTAAACTATTTTAAATGTGTGTCATGCTTAGAAAAGGTGTGATACCATCACAACTTAGATATATAATGACGAAAATAAGTGCCGAAGATTACGCTATCAACACATATATACAGCCCGTGTGCAACGCACGGGTCTTCATGACTAGTATGATATATTCTTGAAATAAATTTCGAAATTATGATGCAATATTCTTGTTGTAAAACAATTTTAAACATTGTAAGGATTTTATATGCTTTAAAGAATTATGAACCTATTAACGTATCACACTTCTTTTATTTTCAGCTAAAAAAATATCATACGATTAAAGCTGAAGAGTATATTATTTGTTGTCAAAAGTATCAGAACTTAATTTCACAAATAGAGATAGTGTTCATTATTATGTGAAAAACGTTTGAGAGAGTTGCATGCACGAGCAACATGTTAGTGAGTGAGACCTCTAACTAAAAACTGATGAAAAAGATAGTTCGACAAGTGTATAGGAGAAGAGTTATTGCACCACTAATTTTCAATTAAACCACATCAATATATTTGCACTTTGCAGTACGTGTTAGTGAAATATTGCGATGATTGAGTTGAGAATTGGCCGATGGATGTCTAAAAAATTCAAAGGAACTTAATGAAGCTTTGTCATGTCTTGTATTGCCCTTGAGAATGGGGAAGACCAAAGAGACGACTATTGTCAATTGGTCATGACCTACGACATAAATTTGATGTTGAGCGATCATATAACTTTTTTTATCCAAAATGCAACAATCAGTTTCAGTTAGTTTGCGTGATGGTTGACTGTTTTCCAAAGTTAAAGCCTTAAGCTGCTTGTTACCACCAAAATGCTTGGATTATTAATATTGATGCATTGCTTCACTGTTAGAAAACATGTTTATGATCATATACTTTAACTGAAATTTGCTTATATATATTTTTAGTCGACATAAAAATCAAACAGCATACAAGCTGCGCACTATAGCAAATTGATCAAGGGCTAACTGTACTCACTCTTTTTGACATATTCAAAAGCATAAGTATAGTAATGATTTATAAGGTGTGAAGAATAAAAAGTATAACACACTGACAAGCTTTTTCTTGGATTTTTACTTCAGTTAGTATTTATATACGCAACCATTAAACATGGCGAAAAATGTTACAAAACTATATACAACTCCTACTACAAGGATAGTGTACAGAAGTATTAGTGAGACGCAAAAATTGTCACCATATATATATGGGTTAATACTTACTAGTGAAGAAATTAAAGGCGTCTGTTGTAGGAAGTGATATTCACCTGAAACTTGTTTGTTAATGTTTTCGGGTTGATCAGGAGTGATTCCAGGCAATCTGATCAAGGTGAGATCCGGAACACCGTTTTTCATCCACAACCAAAGTAATTGGAATATTTTATATACCTTAATTTAGATTTTCCAATAATCTCCAAAGTAGCTGCATCAATAGCCTCTGATATCTGGCTTTCTACCATGATCTTAACTGATTTATTCTGGTACTCTAGAACAAACTCTGAGATATGATCTTGATGGTGTTTAAGTCTAGTAATAAGAGGGGTGCAAATACTCAGTCCACGTGAAAAACTTATGCCCGTTAGTGACTCTAAAACACTTGACTTGCCAGAGGATTTGTTTCCAATGACAACAATGGCTGGTAGTGGAATGCTTTCTTGAGTCACTTTGAGGCAATGGATCGGAGCTTGTCCATGGCATCAATAATGCGACGTATACTTTCATTAATGGGGAAACATTTGGTCTCTTATTGCTAGATGTTGTAGTGTCACTTATAAGTTCATCAAAGGATGAATAAAATATATATTGTAATAATGTCACATTTACAACCGTAAAGAAAGATACAAACATGAAGCTTATCTACCCAGGAGACCGATATTAAGTGTAACAGATTGATAAAAATATTTCTGTGTTTTAACATGTAGATAAGTTTTTATCACTTTATGAATGTATGTTTGTGAACATCTAAAAGCAAAAACATGTTTTCATTCTATTGTTATGATGTTCATACTTGTAAGCTCTACAACTTCAATACACTCCTTGTCCATTTTAATTAGGATTCAAACCCAGATGCTTAATGAGTCCCCTTAATACAGCTAGGCGAAAAGATGTTAGCTTAGAGGCATATTTAAGATTTGAGCCAAGCTGAGCCGAGTTAAATTATATATTCGTCTTGAACATATAACTTAAGCTAGGCTTGAAACTCGACTAGGACCAAAAACTCAACTCCAACCCAGGACTATATAACAGTCGACTTACAAACGAATGGAAACCTTAAACCATCCTTAAAAGTTAAAACCATTGCTGTCAGGTTTCTTTATAATAGTTTTTTCCTTGTGATATATCGGTTCTTTTAAATTCCTTCCTTTTATTTATTGGGTGGGCCTGCTACCATGCAATTCTCGTGTGGATATATGGTAGCCCATTAACGAGCTAGGTTTTGAAATCTAGGCCCAGGGAAGATTGCATCATCCGCGTACTATTGAAGACTATCATCATCTTCTTCAATAGTACGCGAATGACACAATAGTATTGTTTCGCTCCAATAGATAAATTGCCTTTAGCCATGATATAAGTATCTTGTAAAATGAGTCGATCTGAATTACAATTTTTACTTAGGGCAAATGATTAAAAAAAGTATTATACTTGCCATGGTTTCATCTTCAGGGTAGCGAACAAATTTTTTTGCTTTTGTGGGTAATTTACTTTCAAATTCATCCTTTTTAGGGTATTTTGCGAAATTTTTGGACATTTTTGCCCCTCTTAGCTAATAGAATTTTTTTTTCCCGAAGGGCAAAAATGTCACATATTACCCTAAAGAGGATGAATTTGAAAGTAAATTACCCACAAAAGCAAAAAAATTTGTTCGCTACCCTGAAGAGAAAACCATGGCAAGTATAATACTTTTTTTAATCATTTGCCCTTTTACTTATTCTTAAGAAATGAGTCGATATGAATCAAAGTACTTTATTGCATTCTTTTGGTCATTTCATTCTCTAGTAACGTATATAGATTGTGGTTCAAACTAGAAAACCATTTGTTCACTCAATTCATATACTAGTAACATATATAAATTGCTATAACGCTAACATTTTTCACTAAGAAGATGAACTCGAACCATCCCAGCCCCAAATCTTTTGCCACAAACTATATTCCTTTTTATCAGATTCATTCAATGAACGACTACATTGATTCCACCACTTATTCCTCAAATGTTCAAACTTCATATCCCATTCTATCGCACTTCCGAAGCCCAAATGAATTGCTCGAGACAAAAAAGTTTCCAAGGAAGTTTGATTGTCCCATGGGAATACTTTATAACGTGAATGGAACTTAAGAATACACTCTAACGCTTGAATGTCCGACATACCAACACCTTCATGCGCGTGGCTAGTGGCGGTATCTTCTATTTCACTTTCTTTAGTAGAGGATGTACCTTTGTGACGACGTTTGGCTAGATCCGTCATGGGATAGTGAATTAATGACGTTGGGATGAAAAAATATTGGAGGGGAATCCTTTGAAATATGTTTGGTAATTATATTAGGACTTAATCACACATGTCTTGGCATCAATATGATATATTCTTGAAATAAATTTCGAAATTATGATGCAATATTCTTGTTGTAAAACAATTTTAAACATTGTAAGGATTTTATATGCTTTAAAGAATTATGAACCTATTAACATATCACACTTCTTTTATTTTCAGCTAAAAAAAAACTCAAACGATTAAAGCTAAAGAGTCGTCAAACTTAAGCTTGATTTCATACTTGTTGGTTTCTTTTGATCAGTTCCTAGCAGGGTTCCCAGTAGGGTGAAGATAATTAATGGAACCGGATATCACTTAAAATCGTGTTATCACTTTCCAATAGAAACTATTCGACCCTATGCCTGGGTTATATGAATATCTCTATAGGATAAGACCAAGTGGTGTTCTTATTTTAGGCACAAATCAAGAACCTGTTTGCTTTCAAGTGTTTATGTTTCGTGTTCTTCTTCCATGCATATGAGTATCCTATTTATAGGATTGAATCACTCTTAGTCAATGGAATTATGAGAATTAATCGGCCAATTAATCTCCTCATAATGTTCCTCCATCATAGCCATAGTGGTTACAAGACCAAGTTATTATGGTCTTAATTACGAGTTTGAAACTGCCCATAAATAGGTCAAAGTAGTTACAAACTCATTCCAGCAGTACTAACTTATGCCAACAGTAGTAACTTGCTCCAGCAGTACTAACTTAAGGCAACAGTAGTAATATTGCTTCAGCAGTACTAACTTAGTACTAGCAGTAGTAACTCTGCTCCAGCAGTACTAACTTAGTACTAGCAGTAGTAACTTAAACCACTATAAGAGTCAGGGTAATCAGGGACTTAATGGGTGTACACTCCGTACCTCCAAACTCATTTCCAAGTATGATCAAATCCCTCAATTGAACTAAATTTCCAACAATCCTCCCCAATTTAGTACAATTCCTTTTGCATGAAATAAACATAAAACAAAACATGTGCATAAATGAAAATATCTTGAAGATTGAATTCCCATCTTAGTACATTACACGTTCAAATACTCGAGAATCAGGGTGTTCTAAGAATTGAACCCTTCAACCCATCTAAATACCTGAAGATAAAATACACACAAGTTTTCAAACACTTAAATGCTCCTGACACTAAATAAGCCATGTGTCCATATCCAATTCACAAATGTTGTAAGAGCCAAAAGTCCAAAGCTCCCTGAAGCGGCAAAACTTCAACATTCACATAGGTGGTTCCTCTTTATTCATGCTCCTACTTAGCACTTTTTCAAAGAAATTAACTATTAAGAAGTAAAGACTTCATCCTCCCTTTCAGCAAGTTCCGAGCACAACCTTGGGATGCTTGTAAAACATGTGCTCCAGTCCACTTAATGTTTAGCTTTCCCTATTGAACTCAGCTCCCAAGTTTCCTCAGGAGGTAGTTGGGTGTCTTAGCATTCAGTGACTAAGTTGGACTTTAAACCCATCCCTTTAGCAGACTTTAAAACCAAGTCTCTAGCTAAACCCTTCGTCAAGTGATCAGCTAAATTTTGTTGAGATCTTACAAACTCTATAGATACCACCCCATTCATGATAAGCTCATGAATCATGCTATGCCTGACACCTAATTGTCTAGACTTCCCATTGTACATTTGGCTATAAGCTTTAGCCAATGTAGCAGCACTATCACAACGGATAGAAATAGGTGCTATAGGTTTAGGCCACAATGAAATCTCAAGAAGCAAGTTTTTCAACCATTCAGCTTCTTTACCATCAGCTGCTAAAGCCACAAATTCAGATTCCATTGTTGAACTGGTGATGCAAGTTTGCTTATTGGATGCCTAAGAAATTGCACCTCCACCAAGTAGGAATACCTAGCCACTGGTAGACGAATTGTCTTCAGTGTTACTGATCCAACTTGCATCAGTGTATCCTTCTAACACTGAAAGATAACCAGTATATGAGAGACTATAATCCATAGTCTTTTTCAGATACTTCAGTACCCTATGAACTGCTTGCCAGTGATGAGCACTAGGATTACTAGTATACCTACTCAGTTTACCCACTGCAAAAGCAATATCAGGTCTTGTACAAGTCATGGCATACATTAGGCAGCCAATCACCCTAGAATACTCAAGTTGAGATACAGCCTTACCAGTATTAGGCATCAGCTTCTCACTTGTATCCATAGGAGTACTCATTAGAGTACAATCAAAGTAATTAAATTTCCTCAACACCTTCTCAACGTAATGAGACTGAGAGATAGAAATTTTGTTACTTTCATGTTTAATCCTTGTACCAAGGATAACATCAGCCTCCTCCATGTCCTTCATGGAGAACCTTGATGACAAAAATTCCTTTGTCAGGTCAACCTGATTTTGGTCAGTGTCAAAGATCAGCATGTCATCAACATATAGGCAAATGATGACTCCTTTACCAGATTCATCAAATTTGCTATATACACATTTTTCAGCTTGATTAAAAAGATAACCGTTTGACAAAACCACTTCATCAAATTTTTGATGCCATTGCTTAGGTGTCTGCTTCAGTCCATAGAGAGACTTAATCAGTTTACACACCTTGTTTTCATTGCCAGGCATGATGAAGCCCTGAGATTGATTCATATAAACCTCCTCATCTAATTCACCATTCAAGAAAGTTGTCTTCACATCCATCTGATGAATAATCAGATTGTGAATTGATGCCAAGGAAATCATCAATCATATGGTACTGATACGTGCCACAGGGGCATAAGTATCAAAGTAGTCTATCCCTGACTTTTGTTTAAAGCCCTGAATGACTAGTCTAGCCTTGAACTTTTCAATAATTCCATATACCTTCATTTTCCTTTTGAAAATCCATTTGCAATCTAGAGATTTTCAACCAGGTGGTACATCAGCCAACACCCAAGTGTTGTTACCCATGATGGAATCCATCTCATCATTTATTGCTTCTTTTCAGAATGCAACATCCTGGGACTTCATTGCTTCATCAAATATTTTGGGATCATTCTCAACAATGAAGCAACAGGAGTATTGGTCAGAGACCTCATCCCTTGTTTCTTCAATTAGATATAATTGAAACTCAGGTCCAAATGACTTTGGAGTCCTGACCCTATTACTCTTTATGAGCTCAGGTTCATGTTGTTGTACCACAACCTCATCAGAGACCTCTGAAACACCAATGTCATTAGTTCCATTTGGAATCCTTTGACTTGGTCTAGGTACGGATGAGAATCTATTCTCATCAAAGATTGCATCCTTTGATTCAATTATTGAGTTAATTGAAACAGACTCATTTGGTTCAATAACATAGAACCTATATGCCTTGGAATGCTCAGCATATCCAACAAAGATGCATTCAATGCCTCTTTCACCCAAAGTTTTCTGCTTTGGATCAGGGAGTCTTACAACAGCCTTACAACCCCAAACCCTGAGAAAGTTCAGGTTGGGTTTTCTTTTAGTCCAGAGTTCATAAGGGGTAACCTTGTTCCTTTTATTGGGAACCCTATTTAATAAATAGCAAGCTATTAACATAGCTTCACCCCAGAACCCTTAACTCAGCCTTGAATAGGACAACATAGAATTAACCATCTCCTTTAGTACCCTGTTTTTCCTTTCAGATATACCATTTTGCTGAGGAGTATATGGAGTAGTCGTTTCATGGATTATACCAACAGACTGAAAATACAGAGTATCCATGTACTCACCTCCCCTATCAGTCCTTAATCTTTTTATCAGGGAACCTTGTTGCAATTCAACTTCAGCTTTAAACACTTTAAATTTATCTAATGCTTCATCCTTAGTATATAACAAATAAACATAACAAAACCTAGAAGCATCATCAATAAATGTTACAAAGTATTTCTTATTCCCCAAAGAGGGAGTAGCATGTAAATCACATAGGTCACTATGAATCAGCTCCAAAACTTCAGTTTCACGTTTTACACTTTGAAATGGTTTCTTAGTTATTTTGGTCATCATGCAAGTTTACACTTTTCAGTGTCCATATCAAAGGCTGGGATTAACCCATCCTTAGACATATCTCGCATTCTCTTAAAGTGTACATGGTCAAGTCTAGCATGCCATAGGGTTGAATCATTTAGTTTAGAGGTTGACATAAAGGCTGAATTAGCAATATCATTAACAATATTAAGCCTGAACATTTGATTACACAAATAGCCAAAACCAATAAACACACCATGTTTAGACAAAACAAACTTATCAGATTCAATAACTTGTTTATAACCACAGTTATTCAAAACACTGCTAGAAACCAAGTTCTTTCAAATATTAGGAACATGTAAAACATTAAACAAAGGAACAATCTTTCCAGAACTAAATCTTAAATCCACACATCCTCTACCATGCACCAGGGCTGTTGACTTATTTCCCATATGAAGTGTGAAAACGGAGATGAGGGGTGAATACGTTACCGTTTTAAAAACTTAAAAACTTGTTGTATCAAATTTCCAATTTGGCTTGTTCTAATATGAAAGATGTTTGTTGTAGTTTATGTCTAGCATAAACTAAAGCATGTTGTCACACAAGTATTATCAACTAATTACAACACAAGCAATCACATAATGCAAACATAAAAGTAAATAGATAAGTAAAAGAAAGCGCAAACTGAACACGATGATTTATAGTGGTTCGGTCACGGAGCTCCTCTCCGCCCTACTCCACTCCCCGAGTACCCAACTCGAGAGTTACTTCACTAGATCAACAAGCTCCCTTCTCGGCGGAGAAAACCTTACAATCGTCGCTTACACTTTTTCCGGTACAAAGCTAAATATCGGGTTCTAGTTCGAGGTAGAACCAACCTAACGTCGCCTATACAATTTCCGACACTAAGCTAGATGTCGAGTTCTTTTACAAGGGTACAACCACTCCAGTCGTCGCTTATCCTTTTTCCGGTACTAAGCTAGATACCGAGTTCTTTTACAAGGGTACAACCACTCCCGCTATGTTTTATGGCCCAACATAGAAACCTTGTGTTTTATGGCACACACACATAAACCACCTAATCTAGTATAAATAGATTACAATGATGATCCATGACATAAATGGGTCATGGATATGAATGACTAATCTGAATGAACTTCCATTGATAGGAAGCCTTCAATGGATGAAGATCACAAGGTCCCTAAACTTGTTGTGATGGATCTTCATATATGCATATGGAATCTACATGAACTTCTTGAATAAGAAGTCTTCAATCATTGAGAATGTCAAGTGCCCTTGAATCTTCATATGTTGGAATGCTTTGGTGGATGATGACTTCAAGATCTTCTAACCTTCATGGTGGATCAGGAAGTATGCAAGCTTATGATGGATGATGACTGACGATCTCTGAACTAGCTTCACAGGATCATTACAAGTGTATGCTTACAACATAATGAAAGTTAGTAACATTATGATCATTATGTAAAGGATGATTAATGTGTGTTTCTACATGATTAACTACTGATCTAAATGTATGCAAAGGGTAGAGGGAATGTGTGTTCTAGTTGCTTAAAACTATGGGTAAACGATGGACTACTATTTATAGGAAAACTTGTTCAGACAACCCACGGATTTGGCGGATCCAAATAAAGGGATCCGCCCTTTATGTTGTTTGGATCCGCCGGGACCTGACAGCTAATATCTTCACAAATCTTTCCATATCTTGCACAATCTTACAAAGTCAACTATATTGCTTCAAGATCATTCCAAGATATCTTTCTAAATCTACAAGATTTCTAAATGATGTATGCCATGATGTCATGTATATATTTCCATTTTAGGATTTAAAATGTAAATAATATAAATGTATATATGTATGTAACATGTATCCTAGTGATCATGTAGCATGTATATACTAGCTTAACTAATATATGTTTACCAAGATGTATCATGTTAGTTTGACACCTAAAGTGTACTTATCCTATTAAACTTAGGAAACATGATGTACAAGTAAAAATACTTGTTTATGCAAAGGTGTAAAATGAGGTTCTAAGATGTACAAGTAAAAATACTTGGCTGCTAGCAATGAAAGTACTCAATAAGGTACGGGTTTATCCCAATTGCCAATATCCAATTGCAATTCCTAGAATCATGGGACTTACATATTATGCCAACCTCAGTTGCAAATGTAAGCATGTTTCATCCCCAAATCTTTATGCCTTGACGCCGTTCCATTACATCAGCTTTAGCTGCTAGTAATGAAAGTGGTCAATTAAGTCAACCAACTTAGGAAACTATAAATTGACGTCGTTTCATCACATTCAGCTTTGGCTGCTAGCAATGAAAGTACTCAATTTACCCTTAGACAACCACCCTTTGAACATCACATTCAGCTTTGGCTGCTAGTGATGTAGGATGAAACCTTAGGTGTTTCCTTTTCAGTTGGATGGCATACAACTTAAATTTAAGGGTATTAAATTTTGATGTTATATAATCAAAAGAAATATGTACAAGATGTCATGCATTCATCTTGTATCATATGTTTTCTACAAAAACCATTTACCAATTCGCAGCTTAAAATCAACAAAATTTTAATTGATGGCGTTGAGAAACTTACAACATTGCCTTAAGATGCTTCGTACTTTATTATGGTGTACTTGGTAAGTCTAATATTGACGCACAGGCGAGCGGAGAGGCAAACGTCCGCCGAAGCTAATTAAAAACGCGCCCCTTTCGGATGACAATTTAATGTCAAGCCTCCTTATACCCACTTTATAGTTTGTCAATATTAGGTCCGCCGCTTCGACCACTTTTGTACAGTCACATCAATCAATTAAAAAACTTTAAGATTTAAAGCTTAAAACATTTATGTAGTAAATTATTAAATTGCTAGTCTCGCCTGGGAGCAAATTACCGTGCGAAGCGAACCACTATCGGCACATAAGACTTGGTAATAAATAATTTTCCACAAAGGTTTCATAGTTATTAGGTTCATTTATTTTTATTCAAAAAATTACCCTCTTTGATGTTTCCAATCCATCATAATTAAAACACAAAGATCAAGTAATTAAAAAATAAACAAACACTAAATAACACATATATGATCATTAACAATATCATATAGCCACATGCAAACCTTTTGATAAACCCTATTAATAATCTCTATGTGGATTTTTAATGTATTTAATTATAAAAACTCCCATTGGTTTTCGAGCTCATTGTGCCCAATGGACCACAGACGCCAAATAACTTGGCCGCGTAAGTTTTAAATAATTAAATACCACATAGCACATAACCGATTTATTAATATATATAATTAGGGTCTTCCCTAATTTTAGATTTATCTTAAAAAACATGTAGCAATCAATTTTCATGACAAAACATGCATGTTTTTGTCATGAATCCCCATATTGCACTTATAATCATGAACACATATTATCAAGCCAATATTGTACGCATACTAAATTAATGACATCACAAGGTATTCATTAATTTTACACATAAAAGTTTACATGCAATCCTAGGGTTTTCTACAATTTTTATCAATACCAAAAACCCTAAAAAACCATTAATGGGTGTCGACCCATAATAGAAAAAAAATTAGGGTTTACATAAAAATTAAAACCCTAGATTATCTAAAGCATGTAAAGTTCAATTTTTATGTGTTTAGTAATTAATTATCATGTATAAACGGGCTCTTGATGCCACTGTTGGAATATGTGAATCATAAATCTATAAACACATAAACATAAACAACATAACATTAAAGCATACGCACAGCAGAAGTAGGATCTACAATACACGTAATTAATTAACTAAATATTTAAATAGATGCGTACCTTTAGGTTTCTAGCAAGAACAAGAAACCACGTGATCACCAAGAACAATATATAAACCCTAATATGGGTTTAATGTGGATCGACTTATATGTAGTCGAATAGGGTAAGTAACAACAAGCTAAAGGAAGCTTGTACTCCGTTCTTGTACACACGTATTGGTAGCGTTTCAATGTGAAAAGCTAGGTTCAAATTCACAAGCAAAACAAACACTTATGTGATTATGTTCAATCGAAAATCCCAAGGAGTTTGGGAGGTTTTGGATCGACATAACACAAGAGGAAAGAGAAAAAGAAGTTAGGGTTTGCTTGGAATTATGACTAGAGAACTATGAATACATGGGATTGTATTTATAGGCTCTCTTGACTTGTTCCCAAAGAAACAAAACCGAACCCTAATCCCTAAAGGATAGGTCGGCCGAATATAGAACCCAAGGGAGGGGTTCTAGATCCTTCTTCTCTCTATTTCACATTTAGTCCTTTAACTTAATATTTAACGAACGTTATCCAAACTCCGTTAAATACTAACGACCGTTAAGTATTTACTTGTGAAATGAATAATTAAAACATAAATCATTATATATTAATTATTCAAACATTGAGACTCATACGCAATGTGTGCAATCCCGAAGTCTCGTGTTCGAAACTAGACATACGAATATTTATTATTATCCATAAACTCTAACAATCATATGATGTCATTTTCATCCACATATAGGTATCTAGTATTTCTAATTGTTGCATATGAAATTTCTATTCCTAAGTGATCATTGTCTTCACTTCCTCTTATTTCCATTCGAGCATTTATTATGGCACGATTCATCATCTTTGGTAGATGTTAATATCATAAGCTTTAACCGTCTTCAATACTCTTATAGCATTTGCTATACATTAGAGTTTCTGAATTCATTGCATTCATTATAACCACCACCTTCCATCACCTATTTCACTAATCATCATCCCCATGGATTAGTGAAAAACCTACTTGTTAGGAATATAAATATTCAGATGAAGGCTCGGTCACCCCGAGCATCTAATTAGCATTTATATAGCTCGTAGGCTTATTTATATAAGCTTAGTATTATTAGTATTATTAGTTTTATTAGATTAGTCGTATTTATATTTGTGGAGTGGGTCGGGGCTTTCCCCACTGTCAGCTCACTCCACAGCCCACTAGGGGCACAAATAGTAGTAAGTATAAATACCCCTTCCCACACTTGGGAAGGGTTGGAACTTCACAGGACCTTTCAAGCTAATAGATTACAAGTTACTTTCTCTCTCTAAAAGGCTCCCACTTTATCTCTCTAAGTTCTTGTCTAATCGATCCAATCTATAGCTTCAAACTAGTGTTTCTTGCATTGTGAATACCCTACAATTGGTATCAAGAGCCATGGTTAGGTCCATGAGAGTTGGTATTCACGGATTTGTGTAGTTTTTGAGCTTTTTTGGTTCGATTTGCAAAGTTACTAATATTTCATTTTGTGCTTTGTTTAGTGATTAGAAGTTGTTATACCTTGTACTTTCTAGCTTAAGAATAGTATTAGAGTGGTATTTGGTGTTTGGATTCACAGATCTAAGAACGGTGTGGTGATTTTGGGGCAATTCGTAGGTGTTTAGTGTTGTGTTCTTCGCAGCGGTTTGTGTCCTAGGGACATGTTCTTGGACTCGGTTTGTGTCAATTAGAAGTAACGGTTTGTCTTATTACTTGTTTAGGCAAAAAGACAAAAGGCAGTGAAAGCGACGTGCCTGGGAGTTTGTGTCTACTCGGTTTGTCCCTGCAGCGTGTACTCGATTTGTCCCTCCAGCGTGTACTCGGTTTGTGTAGACTCGGTTTGTCTCTGAAAAGTCTACTCGGTTTGTCTCTCCAGCGTGTACTCGGTTTGTGTAGACTCGGTTTGTCTCTGAGGAATTTACTCGGTTTGTGTAGACGCGGTTTGTCTCTAAAAAGTCTACTCGGTTTGTGTAGACTCGGTTTGACTCTAAGGAGTTTACTCGGTTTGTGCCTACTCGGTTTGTCCCTCCAGCGTGTACTCGGTTTGTGTAGACGCGGTTTGTCTCTGAGGAGTTTACTCGGTTTGTGTCTACTCGATTTGTCTCTGCAGCGTGAACTCGGTTTGTGTCTAGGCGGTTTGTATCCACAGAGGTGCTATTTTTACGTCAAAACTTCAAACGGCCATAACTTTTGAACCGTAACTCCGTTTTCAGCGAAACACCTGTCAAAACGACCGTGAGACCGAGGAGAAGGACACGTTGAATTAATTTATTCATTCAACCCAACTTTCGAAGCCTGAAATCGCTCCAGAATGAAGTTATTGAGTTTCTAAGTTTTTCAGACCAAAATTTTGCCATAATAACTTGTAACAACCATACCAATTAGATCATACAATTGCCAGACCTTCATCATAACACATATCAAGCATCATTCCACGGTTCATTCTTGATTTTTTTGTAAAATCCCGCGAAAGAATCTATTTCTCGGTTTAAATCATAGAATTGTAAAATCCCGTGCACGGTTACATCATGTCTACTACTTCAGATTCCTTAATATCTGAGGTACTCAAGTTGTACGACACATATGATAACCAAATGATTTCCAATTCTGGACAACAAATGTACGTGTGTGATTCTGATAATACTAATGTGGAATCTTCATGCCCGAAATCACAAGAGAAAGAGCTTCATCAGTCACTTATGCTGTTTAATGCAAAGGAAAGTCGCATCGAATGTTTTCGTCTACTTCATTCACATCTCAAGGTTCTGTTTGATAAATCTGAATACGTGATGGGTTACACACGGGCTTTCACAGCACTCTTTGGTCAAGATGTTCATGATTTCACAGTCGAAATGACTCTATATTTAGATCAACTTGAACAACAACTTGACAAAGAAGAATTCTCTGAAGCAAGATCCGGAGCAGCTTTCAGTGTGATCAATAACCAACTCCAGGTGTTCATTGACTCGCAATACACTGAGGACTATGACTATGACAGTCAGATGACAAAAGGGTGTTTTGCTAATTACACTGGATTCGAGGTTGACGTGTTCAGAGTTACATTACTACAATTGATGAGTAATGTTAATGGGTTTATTGATGAAAGGGCTAAACAAATGGGGAATGGAACAAGATCAGACAAGTTTGATGATGGTGACAGCACAGGAGGTGATTTCACAATATGTGAGAATGCAGCCTACGTACCTGAAAATCACCAAGCACAATCTGCTGTGGTACATCTGTCTTATCTAGATAATGCTCTTTCTAATGAACAACAACATACTGAGCATCTTAAACTTACTTATGACACATATCTGTTGGAAAAGACTGATAGCAATATTACCTCTGATTCAACAAATATGAGTCATAAGGGGGGAGAAATTGATCAGGATGCTGAACATGAACATGAACATGATAATACGTTGAGTTCTTTGCTTACGGATGAGTTTTTCAAATCAAATGATATGGTTGAAAAAGAAGTTTATAATGAACTTTCAAAAAGATTTTTACAGCTTGAAAAACATTGTATTGATCTGGAAATCTCAATGCAACAAAAGAAAGAAAGTCTTCAAAATAAACTACCATGTAGAAACCCGGAATTTCCTGAATTTCGTGAATTTTTTATGATAAATGATTTGAAAGCTCAGCTAGAAGCCAAAAACTTAACGATCAAAAACCTGAAAAACAAATTGGCTGAGATGCGTGACATATGTAATGAAGTTAAGACTAAACATGACAATGATGTTATTGCAACAAATAATGCAGAATTAGATCATAAAGTGACTGAATTGTTTAAGGAAAATGAGTCTTTGAAAATTCATTGCAAAGAGCTGAGTGATACAATCAAAGAATCGAAAACTAAGAATGTAGAGCAAATTACCTCTTTGATTGCCAAAAATGATGAATTCAAGGCTCAACTTCAGGAAAAGGGTTTTGCGATTGCATCATTGAAAAACGAATTGAGAAAATTGAATGGAAATGGTGTGAACACTAAGTTTGCAAAACCATCAATCTTGGGGAAACCACCACTTAGGAACCAATCAGTTGTTAGACAACTGACAGCGTTTAGATCTGAACGGTTAAATGTTTCAAAAACACGGTTTGCCTCCCAAGTTGATACGGAAAAAGTTTTGTCAAAACCAGTCACTTCACAGTCTAGACCTAGTGAAAAGGAATATGCTGTTGCAAAACCACATCACATGAGTGCATCTAGTTCTTCTAGGATTAGTTCAACGCGTGTGTCACTTGTGACACCAAAGGAACATGTTAGACATAAAGTCATTGTTCAAAATCAAAACCTAGAGGATGCTAAGAAAAACACACATGAAAAGACTAGGAATTTGCCTGGTCTTAAGAGTAGTTGCCTGCCAACTAATGCGATTCCCATAGCTGACCACTCTAAGAAACCTAGATCTTTCTCTGACTCCAAACACTTAGTTTGCTCAACTTGTCAAAAATGTGTTTTTAATGCATCCCATGATGAGTGTATAACGAAAACTCCTGAAGAAAGTGAATGATCGTGCCAAGGTTCAGACCTCTAAGACTAGAAACTACAACAAGCCCGTAGAACCAAAGAGGTATACTCAGAAACCTGGTAGGCAGATTGCTGTAGGACAAAGGTCTTCTATAAACAAGACTTCCACTGTACATGAGAAACCTGACACTCCTAGATCTTGCCTTAGGTGGATACCAACGGGTAGAATTTTTAAGATTGTTGGTCTTAGATGGATGCCTATTCAAAAGATGTTCACTAAGTGCGAATCTATGTTCACTGAGTGCAGAACCAAGGTTGACAGTGAAACCCCAAATGGTTTAAATGTTGATATCACTAACCCATATAAATGCAAACAAACTCTTAATGTCAATGCAGGAAGTCTTCACTTAAGTGCAGGTACTTCGTCCCTTCGTATTAAGGAAAGACTCAGAGTTTGGGTGCCGAAAAGAGTGATATCTCATGATGTAGGGGTTCAAACAATTCAAGCTTGATGAACATCAACGACAATGACGTCTGTACACATAAGTGCAGGCCTCGTTCTTCATCGATTATGACGTCTGTACACTTCAGTGCAGGCCTCGTTCTTCATCAGATGACGTCTGTACACTTCAGTTCAGGCCTCGTTCTTCAATGACTATGACGTTTGAACAATGCAGTTCAAGCCTCGGGTCTCAATGTTTTCATAATGGCGTCTGCTGACATCTCTTCAGGCCCCGTTCGTCAAAGAAAAGAAAGGTGTACGCTTGAGTGCGCTTTATCTTCGGAAGAAGAGGAATCTTCTTATTTATGACCATTCTCATCAAGCTTCATGTTCTTCTCATGCTCATTCAGTCATCAAGTGGATCTACTTACCGCCGATGGTATTTTTATTCACCCGGTCTATCAAAAATGGCAGTTGACCGTCATATGCAATTTTTGAGGGGGAGAAAGGTGAATAAACTACTTGGTGATTGAGATTTGAGAAGTGGTCATACGACTCTCCATGTTTCTGACTATTCTCATCAAAAGGCTTCATACTTGCTCCACGCTCATTCAGATATCAAGTGGATCTACTTCCATCCGATTGGACGTTTATTCACTCAATCATAAATGGCATCCTCGTATGCAGTCTTTGAGCGGGAGAAGTGTGAACAGTGGATCAACCTCATATGTACTTGTTCAATCAAAGATGGCATCCTCGTATGCAATCTTTGAGGGGGAGAAGTGTGAACAGTGGATCAACCTCATATGCACTTGTTCAATCAAAGATGGCATCCTCGTATGCAATCTTTGAGGGGGAGAAGTGTGAACAGGTGATTCGATGTATACTTGGTTGTTGGTTCACTCACTTGTGTTGGGCATCTAATCGTGACCATGGAGTTGATCAGGTATCACTTATTCGAGATTGAAGGTGACTTCCTCAAAGGCGTGATCTTACTTTATCTTGAAGTCGGGGTTGGTTGGATGCATGACCTTCAATGATAACTTGCTCATGCTTAAGATTTAAGTTGAAGACTTAGGTTATCTAGTTACCAGTAGTCGGGGTAACTATCACTTAAAGGAGTTACGTTGTAGTACTCAGTGTCACACGCCGATGTCGTTGTGGATAATCGTAAGAGGTGTTAATGTCTCATACCTTGGTTGGGTATTGAGTACTTAGAGATTTGCTTGGAGCACTAATTCTCTACACTGTTCTTCCAACATTAGTGCAAGCGTAAGTCACAAGAATGGGGAATTCTATCTTCAGGCTCAAGTTTGGTATATCGGGTTTGCTCCATCAGTTATCTCATCATAAGGCCTACTTGAGGGTTGATAAAGATAGTCAGAGACGGTTTCGGCAGCGGTTAATTCTCACTTGATCTACTTGAGCCTAAGTTGTTCTTCTCACAAGATTTCAAGAATATGTTCGTAAAATGTGTTGCTGATTCTGAGGTATCAAAACCAGCAAGCGGGAAGGAGACATACATCTGAATGCACAATGAGTACACATAATGGGCTTTATACTTCTTCTCAATTGAAGATTATTCCGGGAAGACAAATGTCATAACCGCAGAGAAAATCAGTGTTCTAACTCGTTCTTTCTGGTGTGTCATTCCAACTAAGTGTGGGAAGAGAATGTCAGTTTCTGATGATAAAAGAGGTACACAATTGTATGATGGTTCCTATGGTTAGTCGGTATCCTATTGAAGGAAATGTGTACATCCGGGTTTCAGTTGTTGTTATGGTAATGTCTTGGTATTATCATGTCGACTACATACGGGATAAATTGCTTACACTCGGGACTTAGCTGAATTTGGTGTAACAGTTCTCATCTGCAATGTCCTGAAAGGAGATAAGGGGATTTTCGGGTCTTAATTGATCTTGATGATGCTTTGTCGACTTCATTAATGGGATTGAGTGTGTACTTCAGGTTTTTGGGCTTCATATATCGAGACTGATTGCATCACTTCAACTACTTGGGGGAAGTGGTCTCTGGATACTCTTGGCATGCATTACTTCAGACTTCAGCGGGAAGAAATGTGAGAAGGTTAATTTAAGTGTGAGATGATTCGTTGCTAATTTATGTGATGGTCCCCTGATCGGAGAATCTCGATGGTTATTCTTAAAAGGAGCATCAATACTTAATGGGGTTTGATACGGTTTTCGCTATACACATACCTTTCGTAAGCTTGAAAGAGAGCTTTGAAACTGCTCAAAAGGAAGATTGTCGATTTGGGGGGAAGCTATCAAAGCTTCACATTGAGAAGGCTCAAGCTCAGATGATTATTTTGGAGCCTTGAAAGCTTTGGTGGTGAAAGTTTAGGAGATGTTGACTACAGATTTCTACCACATGCTGAACGTATCCTCATTTTGGTATTCATGTCATCATCGTCTTAAGCTGAGTAACATTTTCTTGTACATATCTTATACCATACTGTAAATAGAAAATTATAGATCCAGAAAATTGTAAATAGATACTTAGAAATCCTGCTAAGTGTAAATATAGAAACGTAAAACCAGAAAATCCATAAAAATTAAAAAAAAATAAAAAAAATAGAAAAGACCAAAAATAGTTTCACCTAGGCATGTCTTCTGTTTATCGATAACATTTACGGACTTAGAAATGTCATTCAATAATGGCACGGGTCTTTAAATGAAGCTCGAGCAGAAGTTAAAATGGATGGTTAAAACATGTCTAAATGGCTTGCTATTACTTTAGATAGCAACCCGCGCTTCATATTGGGGAAAACACGTCGCCAAAAAGACGGCTGTTCCTCCAACTGGGTGATGTTCACCTGGGCATGGATTACTTCATATCCATGTTTCCTGATTTGATGTACGTTTCAGTGCATCATTTCTTGTAAAAGAAGAGAAATCTTCTTAGTATAACAAATAGTTTTCATTCTATGATTCTTCTGAAAATTATTTGTGAGACACTTGGTGAATATGTGTTGTATGAAATTTGTTTATACTTGGATTATGCATAAAATTTGTCACTCAATCAACGACTACAAAACCTCATGACAGTTCTTGTTTGATGAGTTGTGGGGTTAAGCTTGATTTTAGTTGAGGTTCAACTAGAATACGGGTCATTGATTGAGGGGGAGAGTGAATTCAAATTTTATATCATCAAACGGATTTATTGGTTAATTCATGATTGTTAGAAAAGGTTTTGTAGTTAATGGGGTATTAGTTGAAGAGGATATTGCTTAAATATATCAAATGACCAAGTGTGTTAGTTGCTAGAAAGTTTAGGACATTATGTGCAATTTGCTTGTAGTATCCTAGCTTCATATAACTAGAAGGTTCATTTGTATCTCTTTGGAATCCTCGTTTAATCCCCTAGATACATTAAAACTCAAAATCTGAAAGAAGTTAGAAAACCCGATGTGTTTGATGTTCTTGAATGCTCCACTGACATTTGTATGAACTAAGTGAATGAGTTTCAAATGTTGTTTGTCTCTGCTGCTTAATGGTTGTTGATATTGTGCATATGTTCTCAGGATTCGCTTAGGTAGATTGCTATTATGTTAGAATCATGTTCCTAAGATCCTGAATTAAATATTGAAATCTGTGTGAATTGCCATGTTCATGATTGCTAATTGCTCTTCATGCTAGATAGTGGTTTGACGTAGTTCCTGATTGGGGGTTTGATTATAAGATGAACTTGGTATTATAATGTGGCAAGCTGCTGAAGGGTAGCTATTAAGGAATAGTGTATCTGTATGCATGTATATCTGTGTTGATATTCTTATGCAGATTCCATAGCCAAAATGAATGTGCCAGTTCCCATTCTAACCATTTAATCAGACGTTCAAATTCTATTGATTGGCTCGGAATTCACCACGACAACAACATCGGCGGCAACAACAACAACAACAACGTCATCACCACCACCACCTTCAGTGAAACAAAGCAATATTTGTTCCGATCTCGCCAAGTGGGGATCTATAATTCTTGGACGTTCTTGTTGGTGGATGGATAATCGATGTTGACCAATGACTCCTTCAGAAAAGCGGATGATCACATCATCTGCGCAAAAGGTCAATATCATTTGTGTCATAATAGTTATCTTGTGCAAAATGAGCAGTGAATCTCCCTCTTAGATTAAGGGGGAGCAAAGTATGTTTCATCATCAGAACATGTTAAACCTGACCACATTTTCTCCCATGTTTTCTAAATTATTTAAATCAATTGGGATCACAAATCTCAAAAGGTTTGAAATTTTTGATCGGGGGAGAGAATGTGATTTAAATATGAAACCTGATGAAAATGTGATGTTTTGGATTTAAGTGTAGGCTCTCCCATATGTGCTAAACTCTTTCGTATATCGATGCACATATTGAGGGGGAGAGAATGGATGAAAAAGGATTAGCATGAGATCGTGACTCAGACTTCACCAATGAATTGACGAAACCTATACTGTCATTGATCGAAAGGACATATCCTGGCCAGGTAATAATTTCAAGCTGGTCTAACCAGTGATGTAAGCGTGTCTCGAAAAGGATGTGTCTGAGTAGAGTGTACCGTTTCGAGAAACTTTCTGTGAACTTGACCAGGACGGGTAATAATTTCAAGCAAATCTCTAAGTACTCAATACCCAACCAAGGTATGAGACATTAACACCTCTTACGATTATCCACAACGACATCGGCGTGTGACACTGAGTACTACAACGTAACTCCTTTAAGTGATAGTTACCCCGACTACTGGTAACTAGATAACCTAAGTCTTCAACTTAAATCTTAAGCACGAGCAAGTTATCATAGAAGGTCATGCATCCAACCAACCCCGACTTCAAGATAAAGTAAGATCACGCCTTTGAGGAAGTCACCTTCAATCTCGAAAGGACATATCCTGACCGGGTAATAATTTCAAGCTGGTCTAACCAGTGATGTAAGCGTGTCTCGAAAAGGATGTGTCTGAGTAGAGTGTACCGTTTCGAGAAACTTTCTGTGAACTTGACCAGGACGGGTAATAATTTCAAGCTGGTCTAACCAGTGATGTAAGCGTGTCTCGAATCGGTCATGTTCACTGAAAGTTGATCAATTCAAAAAGTGCGAGCTCTACCTAACATGTGCAAATTTATAAAACAATCAACCAAGCACATGTTGAGGGGGAGCATTTGAAAAATATAAAACTCTCAAGTGTTTGCAAAAATGTGTTTCAGAATCATGAACACTTTGAGAGATTTTTCAAAGATTTGGTTTATGGCAATCGTGGAAGTACACCAAAGACCGACCATTTTAATTAATGCATGGAGTTATAAGGATGGTTAGGTTAGGCTCAAGTTCCCACGATCCCGCCAGAGCCGGAGGGATCTACCCAGGGACAATCCACTAGTTAGTGTAGAAGTCCTTAGGTATGATTAAAAAGGAGAAAAGTGTGAATTAGGGAAGAGTGCCGACTGAGATGGAGCTAACACTGGAACAAACCCAACAAGGTGTTAGTTATGAAGTCTCGGTAAGCACTGAAGGGGTTGAAGAATGAAAAAGAATTGTAAAGAGAAAGGGTGAAAAGAAATAGCCCTCCTTACAACTTAGGCAGAAACCGGGTCAATACATATGCTGTCAGAATCACTTAGTTGATTGCTGGCATTGAAGACAAAGTATCATGGACCCAGTGATACGCTGCACAACCCTCCCTAGCCACTCAAGGTCCCTCAAAGGATTCTTGTTTCAATTGTCACGGAGTTCAATACATTCCTATCGTCTCTCTCACTCCGAGTTAGATGATATTGAAAAGGTGGCAGTCCTCTCCAGCCTCCGCTCACTAAATCAAAACGCACTATCGAGTCTAGAGCCACGAGATGCATAATAAGATCTCATAGGAACACGAATTATTTCTACACTGGGTGTTCAACATTAAGGACACCAGTTGTAAACTTATGAGTCCTACGCAGATCTTAGCAATCTGCCAGAACATTCATGAGGGAATTTACAAATGTAATTCTCAATGATTGAATGGAAATTCCTGCCAGGGTCAACATCAAGCAGCCCTGAAAGCAGGTCACTTCGGTAATTCTTTATGGATTACGCTTAGTGGTCACGATGGTTTCAAACGGTCTACAGTCGTGGAGTGATCTCCAGCGACTCACCTAATCGTTGATGTGCTACGGTTCGATCTTAAAAAGCCCTCTGTGGGTTTTCGATTAGGAACGGTCTTGGTAAGGATTAGAGAGAGTTTTCACACTATGCTGTTAACAATCTCGAAGTCCGAACCTGTAAGTACCGGATGTTTTATTGCTAACTGTCGTATGCAGGAACTTCTGGCGATTGTAGCTGATTGCTGTTGCAGCTGTTTGCGGTTGTAGCTGATTGAAGTTGCAGCTGAATGCGGTTGTAGCTGGTTGCAGTAAAGATGCCAATCCTCTACCACATGTTCACACTACATCATCATTGTAACTCAACAAAGTCATGATCAACCTAAAAGACCTTTAACACGGCTTCTGCAAACTCTGATGCTAAAGATCATGACACCAAATAGTGTGAGCATGTCTGCTCAAAGATTTACACATCACATAGAAACATATTGCTGAAAGATGACTTGAAGACAAATGTTGGATGATAAACTCGAAGAATTCTCAAAGATCATCCAAGACTACAGATCAGTCATCAAAAGATCACTGCTGAATGCACAAAGTTTCAAGACTTTGAAGAATCAAAGACTACGAGCTATAAAGACAAGTTCAGAAGAAAGAATGCTAGAATTCGAATTATTATTTCCGGGGTGACCTCCCTTAGGGGGAGATTGTTAGGAATATAAATATTCAGATGAAGGCTCGGTCACCCCTAGCATCTAATTAGCATTTATATAGCTCGTAGGCTTATTTATATAAGCTTAGTATTATTAGTATTATTAGTTTTATTAGATTAGTCGTATCTATATTTGTGGAGTGAGTCGGGGCTTTCCCCTCTGTCAGCTCACTTCACAGCCCACTAGGGGCACTATTATTAGGAAGTATAAATACCCCTTCCCACACTTGGGAAGGGTTGGAACTTCACAGGACCTTTCAAGCTAATAGATTACAAGTTACTTTCTCTCTCTAAAAGGCTCCCACTTTATCTCTCTAAGTTCTTGTCTAATCGATCCAATCTATAGCCTCAATCTAGTGTTTCTTGTATTGTGAATACCCTACACTACTTGCATCAACCTTTAGTTATCAATTGAGTTATCACTAGTAAACACTAGCATCACTCACTTTAACTCCACTTCATATCCTCCTCATAGGCATTGTTTTGTAGGATTTTATCATATTCTTGTGATTGTAATTCTTATTAGAAGATTACACACTTTATAACATGGTTTACTTTATAACATGGTCTACTAGGATTTTATCATATTATTGATATGTTGCATTTTATTTTTCTTTGAGATAAAATATATTGCACTAACCATTTAATTGTAGGTTCATCATCATATACGCTGGTACGTATATAGCATACTCATCTAAAGATGAAGTTTGCATCATTTATTTTTCGTCTTTTATTGTAGGTGCTTCTTAACGTCCTCAAACCAGGAGAAATATCTATCAAGCACTATTATTGCATCGTCTATACACTTGGTCGTATATGACATATATGTCTTAAGACATAGTCTCTATTGTGCTAATTTTTGTTTTGTAGGTTTATCTTAACGCCCTAAAGCAAGGGGAGCTTTCGCCAAGCATTGTTAGAATGCATCATACACACGCATCGTTGTATATCACATACTAACCTTTATTTTGTAGCATTTCTTATCCTTGGATCATATACGTTGGTACCCTAGCAACGGGGAGTATTGATCAAGGGGGAGCATATCATGTACTAATCATTGTTTTGTAGCGTTCATAATCCTTACATCATATACGTTGGTACCCTAGTGATGAGTGTGTAAATACTCATCATTTTTGTCCCATCTGAACTGCAAAAATATTTAAAAACGCTCAGAAATGTTTCAAAATGCATAAAATATCTTTGAATTGTGTTTTTATCTATTTCTTATGCAAAGGATTGAAAATGGAGCGAAAACGGGCATTTTTGGATCGACTTGGCAACAAGTGTGCATTTGATCAAGTGAAGTCAAAGTCAAAAGTCAACCTCCGAGAATATCAAAGTTTCACAAATAGTCCTTGGAGATGATTTTCAGACTTTACAAGATTGGTCACTGGATTTGAAGTAATGGCAGAAATGGTCCCCGAACTTTCATAAATTACACCTATGGTCCTTGTGTTTAACTAATTCTATCCTATCTTAAAAACACATCCGGATCAAACAATTTAAACCCCAACCCAATTAAACTTCACAACCCACTACGCCCCACCAAGCCCAATCAAAACCCATAAAGCCCACTCACCCTAAAACATGACCCGACCCACCCACTCAATAATAATAAAACACGGTTGTTTAGTCAAACCCCCAAATGTTAGTCAAAATCCCTAAAACTCTTTCTTCCCCACCCCCGCTATTACCCACTGGGTATATCTCCTTCCCCCAACACCACCACTGTCACACACCACCACCACCTCAAAAGCACCCCCAAACACATTCCCCCATCCCACTACATCCCCCCTCCTCACAAACCCGTACCTACCACTGCCATGTCACCAATCCGAGTGACAAATTGGGCGCCAAAAAGAAATCAAAGGCCAAGATCGCTTCTTTTTAATCCAAGGGTTAGGAAATGCTCCAAAGAAGCACAGAAGAGTTTCCCATTGATTTATCTCACAGAAGTAACACAATCGTACAAGATTTTAGTTTTTTCTAGCTTAGTATAAATAGAGAGCCTTGTAAGCCTTTATTGGCAGGTTTATTTAAGCTAGAGTTTAAGGTATTTTGTAATTTTTATTTCGGTTGTAACTTTACTCTTTATTTTAATATAAGTCGATTTTTATTGTTTAGCTTATTGCTTCAATTCTTGTTCTTAGTTTAAGTTGTTCTTAGTTAAGTTGTTACTGCTTCAATTCTTGTTCTTAGTTGTTCTTAGTTAAGTTGTTCTTAGTTAAGTTAGAAAATAGGTTTTTTTGACTTTTAAAGTCAAACGGGTCAATAGGGTAGCACACTATTCAATTGCAGCTTGTTTAGATTTGGTTGAGATTATCTGAGGTTAGACATACTGATGGTGTGGAAATTTGAGATACTTAAGTTGTGCGAGTTGGACTGCCAAATTTGCTTAATCTGTTGCTTATCTCTAGTGCTTATCTGCTTTTGTAGTTTGAGTTTCTGGCTTTTTAGTGTTAAATTGTGCTAATATATGTTTGTTCTATCATTCCTGAGCTTTTTATGTTAATTGGTGCTTAATTGGCTTAGTTGTGCTTATTAGCTTATTCTGTTTTAGCTTAAACTGCTTATTCTGGCTTATTTGCTTGCTTCTTTTAATTTTCCTAGATTGTAGAATTGATGTTAGATTTATCTTGAAAATTTCAGATTTATTTAAGTTGATTTGCTATTTCTTTTTAATTTTCTTAGTTTAAAACACCTTAAAAGTCATTTATAAATAGATAAAAAGAAAAGAAAATAAATAAAATAGTTTTTAGTTTCTGTTTTGGCACTTTCAGTCCCTCTTGTTTCTGATTGGTTTCAAATCGTGCTTGTAACCTTGTTTTAGTTTAAATAAAGTTTTAGAAATTGCAAATTCAGTCCCTCTGCTTTTGTTTGCATGTTTAGTCCTTGTTAACTTTTAATCTAGTTAAGTAATTTGCAAAGCTAGTCTTTTTAGCTTATTGTGAATTGTCTGCTTATTTTCGGCTTATTTGAAAAAGCATCTTCACTTTTTATATTTTTCATAGCTCAAGTCTAGTATTAAGTATTTTAGAAAAAAATTTCAGAATTTTCTTTTTCCATTTAGTATTTTTAATCAATTATTTTCTTTTAAATAGTTTTTAATTTATAAAAAAAAATTATTAAAAAGTCAAAAAAAAAAATATATATTTTTCTTTTTTCCAAAATTTTCTTTTTATATTTAAGTCGTAGGAAAATTAATTCGGTACTCGTAGGGCTAATATTTTTAGAGTTCACTTTTATTTTTGCGCGTTAACGTTAATTTTAATTAAAACGTGCGTTTTTAGTTTTAAATACCTTTTGCGTTTCATTGCTTTGTGTAATATTACCACAACACCAAATAATCTCCAAATCAAATCATCAAGCATTTTAATTCCGAACCTAAAACGAAATCCTCGATTCACACCTCGCTGGGACACGACCCGGGTGATCACTTGCCCGGTATCACACACATCACATTCACGGGTTTTGCAAGTTTGACTTTTCCCAAGGTTTGACTTGTCATTTCCCAAAGTATCACGTGTGCACGATACTATATTTATATATATATACTACACACGGATCAAATTTTGGCGCCGCTGCCGGGGAGGTTGTGTTGCGACAATATTGTTTAAGGTTTAAACGATTAGTGACTTGAGATCCTTCTTCACGAAGTTATCACTTCCAAAATATATATATATATATATATATATATATATATATATATATATATATATATATATATATATATATATATATATATATATATATATATATATATATATATATATATATATATATAAAACACAAAAATATTTTTCTTTTCTTTTGTATATATATTATCATATAAAAACAAAAATACAAAAAGATTTTCCGTTTTTCTTGTTAAATAATAAAAAAATTACCGTCGAAAACCAAGACAGAATACTACCTAACTGGGGGTATGACCATTAATAAGTTCCCAAACAAAAGATTAAAACTTGCCTTTGTGTCGCTTGCGAATTCGGCTCACCTTTGATTGATAAACAAACTATAAAGGAGGTTCTAGGATGGTCTTGACATTAAATTGCAGACCGAAAGGAGCGGGTTTTTAAGGACATTTATTGCCCACCTTTGCTCCTCCGCCACCCTGTGCGTTTTTCTTTCAAAGAGCTACCGTACGCTTGTTTGATTTAAGGTTTAAGTTCACTTGTGTTTTGCCTCGGTCTTGTTTTAATTGAAATTGTTTTTGTTAGTGCATGCGCACTCGTTCTTCTCCGTCAACAAGTCCTTTACGTGAACTCGTGCATACCTCGAGAAGACGTAATCGAAGACGTAATCGTAGGCATTCCGCCTCAATAGCCGAACCCGAGATTCGTGCTATTCCCGTTCCTCCCATTGTCACAATGGCGGAGGAACGTACCATGTGTGAGCTTCTCCAAGCACCCACCGAGGGTTACGGAGATGCTATTGTTGTTCCGGCAATCGTTGCCGATAGCTTTGAGCTTAAGACCGGGTTGCTATCCTTAGTAACTTCGAGTCAATATTTCGGATTTGAGAGGGACGATCCTCATTCCCACATTCGATGGTTTAACAAGATCACCTCTACCATCAAATACCGAAATGTACCACAAGATGCAATCAAATTTCTTCTTTTTCCTTTCTCTCTCGAGGGGTCGGCCCGAACTTGGCTAGAAAAACAACCCCCTCGTTCTATTTTGACATGGGAAGATTTGGTGTTGAAATTTGTGAATGAATTCTTTCCTCCATCAAAAACCACAAGCCTTAAAAATGAAATCACCAAATTCACTCAAAAATTTGATGAATCCTTTAGTGAAGCGTGGGACCGTTTTAAAGAATTACTTCGCAAATGTCCTCACCATGGTTTCTCCGAGTTACATCAACTCGATACCTTCTATAATGGTTTGAACCATTACGATCAAGACTCTCTAAATGCCGCCGCCGGTGGTAATCTCTTGTATCGGACGACGAAAGATGCTCTAGCCATCATTGAGAACAAGTCTAAGGTTCGCACTACACGAAGCAAGCCGGTTGTTTCCCAAGTGAGTGCTACCCATTCTACCTCATCTCCCGTGAGTTCTTCTAGCACCGATGCTAAGATTGACAAACTCACGGAGGCTATTCAAGCTTTGGTTCTTTCCGAACAAAAGAAACTTTCTTCCCCACAAACTTCTTCACCCAATCAAGTCAAAGCGGTGGAAGAAACTTGTGTCACTTGTGGTGGTCCTCATGCATACTACAATTGTACTGCCACCGATGGTAGTCGATGTGAAGTTAATCCGGTAGTCGGGTCTCTCAATCAAGGAGGTAATCAATACCGTCCTCAAGTTGACCCAAACTATCGTGCTAACAATCAAAATGGACCACCCGGATTTTCTCAACCCAACAATCCAAATAGATTCAATCAAAACCAACCGAGAGGGCAAAATGTTCAAAATCAATTTCAAGCCCCGATCAATCAATACCCAACCCAAGGGGGTAATTTCAATCAAGGCTTTCAAGCTTCTCATTACCAAGCCCCCGTTGGTTCCTCAAATGAACTTGCTAACTACATCAAGTTAAATGAGGCCAACATGAGGTCTATGCAAAATCAAATCACCACTTTGAAAAATGATTTTCAAACCTCAATGTCAAAACAGGGTCAAGAGCTTAAAAGTGAGCTCAGAAATACAAACTACAAAATTGATCAATCTCAAAGTAAAATTGAGAACATGTTTGCCAGTCTCATGAGTTCGATGAATCAAGGTTCAACTTCGGGAGCTCTTCCGGGAAATACCATTCCTAACCCGAAGGGTGAATTAAAAGTTGTCGCCACTCGAAGTGGTAAAACACATAATGGACCCTCGACTCCTATGCCCCCTCTACCGGGGGAGGTGAATCGGGATACCAAGGTGACAACGGACAAGGTGCATTTTTCAAGCCCACAAAGTACCGCACACGTCCAACCTTCGGTGGTCCAAACTCCAATTCCGGAACCCGATGTTCCGAGGACAAATTCTAAGCCTTCAATTCCATATCCTTCAAGGCTTAATGATCAAAAGCTTAAAGAGAAAAACAATCAACAAATGGAAAAATTCTTCCAAATCTTCAATGAGTTGCATTTTGACATAAGCTTCGCAGATGCTCTCGTTCTTATGCCCAAATTTGCATCTACACTCAAAAGTTTGCTAAGCAACAAAGATAAGATGACTGAGATGGCAAAAACCCCACTTAATGAGCAATGCTCAGCGGTTCTCAAAAAGCTTCCCGAAAAGCTCGGAGACCCCGGCAAGTTTTTAATCCCATGTGATTTCTCGGGGATGGTTCAATGCCCTGCCTTGGCCGATCTTGGCGCGAGCATTAACCTTATGCCACTCTCGATATGGAAGAAATTATCTCTTCCAAAGCTTGCATCTACTCGCATGACACTCGAGCTCGCGGATCGTACTATAACTCATCCGCTTGGAATAGCCGAGGATGTTGTGGTGAAAGTAGGAAAGTTCCACTTTCCTACTGATTTTGTTGTAGTAGATTTTGATGCCGATCCTCGAGTTCCACTCATTTTGGGTAGAGCTTTTCTAAGAACGAGTCGTGCTCTCATTGACGTGTTCGCCGAAGAATTGACCATTCGTGTTGAGAATGAATAGATCACGTTTAACATTAATCAGGGGTCTAAAAGCAACGTTGCTACTATTGATCAAAAATCTGAAAAAATTGATTCGAAACTTTCAAGATTTACGGTCAAAAGTGTTTCACAACAACGTGCTAAGCTCAAAGCAACGAACATAGCCCTAGTTCAAGTGAATGGTTCAAAAGTTGTAATGCGGAAGTTAAGAGTGTTTTTTATTACGATGAACACGAATCGGAGGATACAACGGAAGTGGTAAAAACTGCTAGCTCTAAGAGCACACCACTTGCCCCACCTTCAGAATCGGTTTGTCGTATTGATATTGCCAAAAATCCTACTCTTACTTCCGCATCACTCATTTCCGACTCTTCCTATACTTCTCCTCCGTTTGAGGAAAGTGATATTTCTAAGGAAGAGTTCGAGGTCTTCTTGTTTGATACTCAAATTGTTGAGCCCGATGTTGATCCGGGGGGAGATGGCCCGATTTTAGAAAAGATGATTTTTGATGAACCACTGTTTGCTCTCCCCCCAAAGGATGATGTTGTTGTGGAAAAGCCGTCTTATCCTTCCGAGCTCGAGCTCGAGGATGCTTTTCCCGAATTTGAGAGTTTTGTGTTTAATGATCAAGAGGAGAGAAGTGGCAATCCCACTCCTCATCCGGATTATTCACTCTTGGCTTATGAAGCCTTTCGTTTTGATATCGATCATTTGGAAGAGACGGGAAGTGTAAATACCACTTCCCATTCTTATATGTCTCTTCCCGAGTATGATGTATTTCATTTTGATGAAAATGATCGATATCATGAGGAGTTCTCGATTGAACTCCCTCATGTGATATCTCCTCCTGAATATGATCATTTTTGTTTTGATCTGGAGGACGAGTTAAGTGTGGGAGGAGGTGTGTTGAAAGATTTACTTCTTGAAGATTGTATCCCAACCCTCCCTCCCGTTGAAGCTGATGATGCTTCTGATGATGAAGAGTTTTACATGATAATAATAAAAATCTTGCTTCTCTTCATCACATATGGTGTGATTGCTCTTTCCCTTTTCTCCTACGGGAATGAGGACACCATATTTGACCCCGGTATCACCCCTAATAGTTTCTTCTATTGAAATACCGCGGGTTGTATCTCATCGGAGTGGAACTTTCTCATGTTCAAGTGTTTATCCAAACAATTTGAATGAAAGTCCGATTGAGATTGGTTTTCCACTTGCTTCCCCATGGACAAATGAATTCGGGGTCGAGTCAAGCTAGTGACTCGGTTAACAAAAACATTAGCACCATATGGGTTTTCACCCATATTTCTGACTTCTTTCTCTTTTCTACCACCTAAGTGTGGGGGAGTTGCCCCTGCTGTTGTTTAAAAAAAAAAAAAAAAAAAAAAAAAAAAAAAAATGTGTGTATACAAAATAATGGCTATTAGTATTACCTTTTTACGTTCTAAGTGTCGGCATAATAGCCGGTACTTTGAATATTGAGGGCAATATTCAGTTCTAAGTGTGGGGGGGAATTCTAGCGAATTTGATCATATGTATAGTACCCCCATTTTGGCCAAAAAAATTTTAAAATTTTTTTTCTCACTTAGAACGCAATAAATGGTTATCAGTCCACCATGTCTAACCCACATAAGGATTGGCTAATCCAAGAGCAAACGGCTCTTGGTAAAGATGTCTCAAATCCGTTTATGGCTTACAATTTGCCAAAAATTGTATGGTATTCAACTCACCATATCTTATATAAGTGAAGAGTTGGCTAGCCCGCAAGGTTATGGCTTGTGGTAAAGGCTTTGGAAAACCATAATTGGTAATCAGCTCACCAAAGATAATAAGTGTATTTTATCTAAGAGTTGGCTAGTCCAGAAGCAAACGGCTTTTGGTAAAGACAAATCAAATCCGTTGGCAGCTGATGGTTTGCTCAAAATCATATGGTTATCAGTGTACCATAGTTCTTACTTGAACTGAAACATTTGGCTACTCCAGAAGTAATGGCTTTTGGTAAAGAGACTTCAAATCCATTAAATTTTCATAAAATATTGCTAGGGACTAGCAATAGTTTAGTGTGGGGGATTGATGAGTGTGTAAATACTCATCATTTTTGTCCCATCTGAACTGCAAAAATATTTAAAAACGCTCAGAAATGTTTCAAAATACATAAAATATCTTTGAATTGTGTTTTTATCTATTTCTTATGCAAAGGATTGAAAATGGAGCGAAAACGGACATTTTTGGATCGACTTGGCAACAAGTGTGCATTTGATCAAGTGAAGTCAGAGTCAAAAGTCAACCTCCGAGAATATCAAAGTTTCACAAATAGTCCTTGGAGATGATTTTCAGACTTTACAAGATTGGTCACTGGATTTGAAGTAATGGCAGAAATGGTCCCCGAACTTTCATAAATTACACCTATGGTCCTTGTGTTTAACTAATTCTATCCTATCTTAAAAACACATCCGGATCAAACAATTTAAACCCCAACCCAATTAAACCTCACAACCCACTACGCCCCACCAAGCCCAATCAAAACCCATAAAGCCCACTCACCCTAAAACATGACCCGACCCACCCACTCAATAATAATAAAACACGGTTGTTTAGTCAAACCCCCAAATGTTAGTCAAAATCCCTAAAACTCTTTCTTCCCCACCCCCGCTATTACCCACTGGGTATATCTCCTTCCCCCAACACCACCACTGTCACACACCACCACCACCTCAAAAGCACCCCCAAACACATTCCCCCATCCCACTACATCCCCCCTCCTCACAAACCCGTACCTACCACTGCCATGTCACCAATCCGAGTGACAAATTGGGCGCCAAAAAGAAATCAACGGCCAAGATCGCTTCTTTTTAATCCAAGGGTTAGGAAATGCTCCAAAGAAGCACAGAAGAGTTTCCCATTGATTTATCTCACAGAAGTAACACAATCGTACAAGATTTTAGTTTTTTCTAGCTTAGTATAAATAGAGAGCCTTGTAAGCCTTTATTGGCAGGTTTATTTTAGCTAGAGTTTAAGGTATTTTGTAATTTTTATTTCGGTTGTAACTTTACTCTTTATTTTAATATAAGTCGATTTTTATTGTTTAGCTTATTGCTTCAATTCTTGTTCTTAGTTTAAGTTGTTCTTAGTTAAGTTGTTACTGCTTCAATTCTTGTTCTTAGTTGTTCTTAGTTAAGTTGTTCTTAGTTAAGTTAGAAAATAGGCTGTTTTGACTTTTAAAGTCAAACGGGTCAATAGGGTAGCACACTATTCAATTGCAGCTTGTTTAGATTTGGTTGAGATTATCTGAGGTTAGACATACTGATGGTGTGGAAATTTGAGATACTTAAGTTGTGCGAGTTGGACTGCCAAATTTGCTAAATCTGTTGCTTATCTCTAGTGCTTATCTGCTTTTGTAGTTTGAGTTTCGGGCTTTTTAGTGTTAAATTGTGCTAATATATGTTTGTTCTATCATTCCTGAGCTTTTTATGTTAATTGGTGCTTAATTGGCTTAGTTGTGCTTATTAGCTTATTCTGTTTTAGCTTAAACTGCTTATTCTGGCTTATTTGCTTGCTTCTTTTAATTTTCCTAGATTGTAGAATTGATGTTAGATTTATCTTGAAAATTTCAGATTTATTTAAGTTGATTTGCTATTTCTTTTTAATTTTCTTAGTTTAAAACACCTTAAAAGTCATTTATAAATAGATAAAAAGAAAAGAAAATAAATAAAATAGTTTTTAGTTTCTGTTTTGGCACTTTCAGTCCCTCTTGTTTCTGATTGGTTTCAAATCGTGCTTGTAACCTTGTTTTAGTTTAAATAAAGTTTTAGAAATTGCAAATTCAGTCCCTCTGCTTTTGTTTGCATGTTTAGTCCTTGTTAACTTTTAATCTAGTTAAGTAATTTGCAAAGTTAGTCTTTTTAGCTTATTGTGAATTGTCTGCTTATTTTCGGCTTATTTGAAAAAGCATTTTCACTTTTTATATTTTTCATAGCTCAAGTCTAGTATTAAGTATTTTAGAAAAAAAAATTTCAGAATTTTCTTTTTCCATTTAGTATTTTTAATCAATTATTTTCTTTTAAATAGTTTTTAATTTATAAAAAAAAAAATTATTAAAAAGTCAAAAAAAAAAATATTTTTCTTTTTTCCAAAATTTTCTTTTTATATTTAAGTCGTAGGAAAATTAATTCGGTACTCGTAGGGCTAATATTTTTAGAGTTCACTTTTATTTTTGCGCGTTAACGTTAATTTTAATTAAAACGTGCGTTTTTAGTTTTAAATACCTTTTGCGTTTCATTGCTTTGTGTAATATTACCACAACACCAAATAATCTCCAAATCAAATCATCAAGCATTTTAATTCCGAACCTAAAACGAAATCCTCGATTCACACCTCGCTGGGACACGACCCGGGTGATCACTTGCCCGGTATCACACACATCACATTCACGGGTTTTGCAAGTTTGACTTTTCCCAAGGTTTGACTTGTCATTTCCCAAAGTATCACGTGTGCACGATACTATATTTATATATATATATATTACACACGGATCACCTAGCAACGGGGAGTATTGATTAAGGAGGAGATACAATCAAGGGGGAGCATGCTTGCATTCTTAAGAATTCTCATTCTTTGACACACTTTTGTGTTTCGACAAAAAGGAGGAGATAGGCCAACATAGTCCAACATAGCTTACCCACGTTTATCGTTTGCTATGCGCATTTCATTCATCATGCATTTTTCATATTTTTTTTTTATGTTGCACAACACTAACCTTGATGTAAGTTAAGATTCTTAATTTGATCAATGGATCCGCTAACAACCCATGGGACGCAACAACCATAGGAGATTGAAGTAGTCTATTTAACTTCACTAGGGATGATGCAAGCTCGCCATTTCGGGGAGAAATGAAGTTAACTCCAAGGACACACCCTTTTTGTTTCGACAAAAGGGGAAGAAAGGTGTAAACGGAGAAAGTAAGTAATTATGAAGTTGTAAGTAATTACGGACACAAGGAGAAAAGGGAGAAAGGTGTAAACGAAGAATCAGACACAAGGAGAAAGTAAGTAATTACGGACACAAGTAACTTTTTACATTTTACTTTATATCACGTTTACATATTTTGTCATCATAAAAAAAGGGGAGATTGTTAGTACAAGCAATCTCGTTGGGGAGATTGTTAGTGCAAGCAATCTCGTTTGTTTTGATTGATGACAAACATGTAACTTGATACATAACATAAAATGTACAAGTTACTTGTAATCTTATTCTGTCTCAACATACATCCAACACCTCTCGACTTTTCGAGTCCTCGTATGATACAACACAGGTTCGTACATGTTTGCTGTTCATATTTAGAACATGATACAAGTATTTTTACTTAACTATTAATCTTGAAAGTGAAAAACTGAAAAGTATTGGTGGAAACTTAGATAATTAAAATAACTATTGAAAATTGAAAGATAATTAAAGTAACTATTAAAGGCCGGAATGCAAGACTGAAAGCTATTGAAAGACACTTAGACATATTGAAGGAAAACTGAAAACTGAAAATTTAAAACTTGCGGCTGGAATTAAAATGCAAGGCTAGAAACATGATTTGTTGGACACGAAAAGTATTGAAAGGCTGACTTCTTGCAAGATGGGAAAATTCAGTTTTTCCATTGCCTAATTTATATTCATTTCATTATTATTCTTTTTTTTTTTTTTTTTTTTTTTTTTTTTTTTTTTTTAATATTTCTGTCAAAAAAAAAAATGCTTATTGATAGTTTTAGGGGGTGTTTGGATTAGCTTATTTTGTGGGCTTATCGGCTTATTGAGATTTGGGAATGCCAATAAGCCTATTTTATTTCTATTAGCTTGTGGCTTACCCATTTGAGTTTATGGCTTAAACAAGCCATAAGGTTAAGTGGATAAGCTAATAAGCCAAACACCCCCCTAAAATAGTGAGCTTATTGGCTTTCCTAAATCTCAATAAGCCGATAAGCCCACAAAATAAGCTAATCCAAACACCCCCCTTAAGTTTCATTTTATGTGATTTTGTTGCTTATTACATATATTATGATGATATATTATAGTTTTAGGTTTTTATTGCTCAATTTTGGTCTTTGTTAAATCTAGCTAAAGCGTTGGTTAATAAGAAACCTTATAGCCGACCACCAACTATACGCGATAAAACTATAACTAGGAAATCGGGCTGTTGTGTTTTACGTTTGTTATTCGTATAATGTTAGTCGGATATTGTTATTGAATGTTGCTACTGCGATGAGGATCGATAGCTTATTTAAATTGCGTGGCAGTTTTAATAGGTAGACTGGTTGAACAAGATAGAATAAGTAATGGAAGAAGATAGAATAAGTGGGTTACCAGATTGCTTATTAATCGAAATCATCTCTCGAATCAAAATAGAACATAGATTTCACGAAGATCAGGAAAGAAGAATGACCACAAAAGAGGTTATTAGAACAACAGCTACTATCTCCAAATGTTGGCAACATCTTTGGACTCTACTTCCTTATCGTATTTTCATGGATGAGGTTGACGTCAAGCAAACTGTCAGTTATGGTCTCACCGATTACTTTTCGTTTATCGACAAAACCCTAACTCAATGTCCTACTCATGTGAACTCCACAAATTCAAACTCTATGTCACTTTCAATACTGACGTTAATCCTCAGTTTAAATCTCAAGTCATTAGCTGGATTCATCATGCTATTACTCATCGTAAGGTGCAACAGGTTCATTGCTAACTTAGGTTTTGGGATATTGTAGGACACCCACAGAATGAGTTTATCTTTGATGATGCCTTGTTTTTCAACAATTCATGTTTTACATATATGAAATTGCGTGATTGTTTATTGAGACCTCCTAATGGCGTGATAAGCTGGGAGAATCTTAAGGTTTTGCATCTAAGGCGAGTCAGATTAGATGAAGATATGATTGAAAATATATTCTCCGAAACTCCTTGCTTGAAAGGTTTGGAATTTGAGGAATGTCATGGGTTTAGACGCATTGATATTACTTCAAAGAGTCTTATGATCTTCATGCTTACTTCTTACAAATGTTCCTATGAGTATATGTGTGGGATGGATTATTTTGTTTCTGATGCCGATGATATCGAAATCAATGCTCCTCACTTATCGACGCTAATAATCCAAGGTGGGATGTATTTGAAGAAGCTTTTGCTGCTAAATGTGTCTTCTTTAACCCACGCTGAATTAAACTACTAGAACTTAGGGGACATTGATGATGTATCTAGTGATGTAACAGAAGAGATGCTTAAAGCACTTTTACGAAGCCTTAGCCATGTCAACGATATTACACATGGGGATAACTGTTTAGAGGTAATATTTTTTTCTTTTTACTTTTTTTGCATTTGGGTTTGTTTGGATGTTGTTAAGAGGTGTGATTGTTAGTTTTAATTTTGTTTTTTTCTGATTATTATTAGTTTATACACATTGCAGTGCTCTAATAACGTTCTCTTTGCATTTTTAGGTTCTCTCTCGTTTGGAAGCTAAAGGTTTTCACTTTTTTGAGGGTACAGATGATACTTCACCCGGTAGTAATTCGTCTGATAGTGATTCAGTTGAAATCGGAGATTGGGTGAACTATCTTAGTTGATAGTTCTAATAAGTATGTTTAGTGATAAACTGTGTAATGGATGTTTGCATGTGTTTACAGTTGAATGCAATGAATTTCTTATGTTAACAGAAAATACATACAATTATTCTCTTCTTGTCAAGTGGTATTAAATGTTTTGCAGCCCACGTTCTGTTTTTGTTATGATACTTGGAGCCGATGTTCTGTTTTTGTTATGATACTTGGAGATGCTTCTTTTTGTCACAATGGACCTGGATACCTTACAAAGACCAAATCTCAAATACGAGGCTGTTTGAGAGAGGTTAGCCTCGTCTTTTGATATTTTGTGTAGTATCTATGTATATAATAATCTTCTGACAGTTCACCTCATTTGTCATTTCCTACCTTGTTCTTTTTCATTTAGTAAGATAATAACAGTCTGTAAAAAATTGTTTCTATGTATATGTGCTACTCCCTTGAATGTATACAGGGAAGTTCATGACCAGTTCAGTTTGAACTTCATTGCCTACACCTATGTTATCGTGTTATGTGCAGTGTATATCATGTGAATCTTATGAAAAATACATTTCTTGTGTTGGCTTTAGTCATGCTCTCATCATGTCAGCTCATGCATTTGTTAGATTTTTTTTTTTTTTTTTTTTTTTTTTTTTTTTTTTTTTTTTTTTTTTTTTTTGTGAAAAGGAGAAATTTTATATACTTCACAAAAAGTACAAAGATCCTTCACAATGTAAATGGACAAACCCCATTACATACTTAACTAAGGATCTTACAAATAAGCTAACTTTGATCAAGCATTCTCTACTTCTATTCTATAACTATACAAAACACCATTATACAGACATGATACAACTCTATATTATCTACATTTAAGTACTTCTTTGGCTGCATCTTCTCAATGTAATATTCCACTTTGCTCATGCATATGTTAGATATGCTGTGTGATTATTATCAGTAAGACAAGTAGCATGATCACTGTAAAACCTGTTAAAAGTGTATTTATTGGATTGTAGAGGGGATTAGCAATGATAGTAATTCAGTTCTTATATATTTGAGCTGTGAATACGATAGACCTTCTCAGAATATGATTGGGAGTTTTATCAGTTCTTTTGTGGTTGCAAGTACGCCTGTCTAACTGAGTAACTGTAGACCCCTGTTTATTAGGATGAAGGTTCGACTCATAGTCCCTTCTGTGAGTTTATTTTACTAGCAATAGATATAGGTTCTAACCAGTATCATCTATTTCCATTAACCGTATGATTGAGCTCTTTCTGTATTATCTCTTTTGTATTGGATAGTTGTATTAAGCAAGTAGAATATGTCGATTCATGCTTATCTAGTGAAGCAGTAAGCAAAGCTCTTCTAACGATCCAGAAGATGCAGAGTTGTAGTTGAAGGATAATTTGACGATTTATCCGACTCAACATGCCTGTTTTTGTCATTATAGACGTGGATACCTTATAAAAGCCAAATCTCAAATGCGAGTGTCTGAGAGAGGTTAGCCTCATTTTTTGATGTATTGTGTTGTATACATGTGTATAATAATCTTCTAACAGTTCAGCTCATAATTTTATTTTATGTTATTTTATTTTTTTCTGTCATGCCCTATTTCAATGTTTTAACAAGATAACACGTGTAAAATGAGTTCTTGTTATCAAAATGCTGTTGAAGTTCATGACCAGCTCAATTTGAACTTGATTGCCTGTGTTATGAGCAGTGTGGAATCCATTTCTTATGACTATACATTTCTTATGTCGGCTTTAGTCATACTCTCATTATATCTGATTTTAGCAGATATGCATATGTTGATCCGTCATGTGTTTATAATGGAGTATTAATAGTTAGGCATGTAGCATGATCATCGTAAAACCTTTTAAAGTGTATCTGTAGGACTGTAGAGAGTATTAGCAATGATAATTAGGCAAGTATTATGGTTGAAAGTTTAATTTTGACTTGTGAATAAGCTAGACCTTTTCGGTATCTGATTGGGAGTTTTATCAGTATGTATTATTAGTTTGAGATAATTGTTGTGTGCATTCCATAGAAAACAATAGAGTACGTATAGATTCCATACAAGGCTATTTTGGGTAAATAGCAATCACCCATAAATCAAGGCTAATTACAACTAATTGATTTGTGATTATCTACTTGGAACTTTATCCATATACACGTTTAATACTCCCCCGCAGTTGGAGCGGGAGGAAGTCGGACGCTCAAACTGGATCTAAAATCTTCAAATAAGGCTGAAGGAAGTCCCTTGGTGAAGATATTTGCGTACTGATATCGAGAGGGTACATGGAGAACACGAACCTGACCGGCAGTAACCATGTCACGGACAAAGTGTATATCAATCTCAATATGTTTGGTCCGTTGATGTTGAACAGGGTTGGCAGACAAATAGATGACACTAACATTATCACAGTAGACCAGAGTGGCAGTAGAAAGAGGAGAATGCAGCTCACGAAGAAGGTTACGAAGCCATGCAGTCTCAGCTACAACATTAGCAACACCCCGGTACTCGGCTTCGGCACTAGAACGGGAGATGGTGTGTTGTCGCTTGGAAGACCAAGAAAGTAGATTATCGCCCAGAAAAACACAGTATCCCGAAGTAGATCGGCGTGTAGATGGGCAACCCGCCCAATCTGCATCTGTATATCCAACAAGGGAAGTGGTAGAAGATGAATATAAGTGAAGACCAAAATCCAAAGTCCCCCGAACGTATCGTAAGATACGTTTAAGAGCAGCTAAATGAGGCTCGCGGGGATCGTGCATGTAAAGACAAATCTGCTGCACTGCATAAGATAGATCTGGTCGTGTAAATGTGAGATATTGAAGACCACCTGCAAGGCTGCGATATAAGGTAGGATCCTGAACTGGAACACCGTCGGGACCCAATTTGGAGTCTGTATCAACCGGTGTTCTAGAAGGGTTACAGTTGGACATGTGAGCACGCTCAAGAAGCTGAAGAGCATACTTCTTCTGAGATAGAAACAATCCTGTAGAATGACGAGTAGCAGAGATACCAAGAAAATAATTAAGTGCCCCGAGATCAGTCATGTCAAACTCACTGTGTAAGGATGCAATGATCTGCTGAAGAAGAGCTGTAGAAGAAGCTGTAAGGATAATATCATCCACATAGATAAGTAAATAAGCAACCTGAGAACCCTGTCGAAGAATAAATAATGAAGAATCACATCGACTGTGGTAAAACCCGACTCGTGTGGCATAACCTGCAAACCTCTAAAACCAAGCACGAGGTGCTTGCTTTAGTCCATATAAAGATCTCTGTAGAAGACAAACATGATGAGGGTACCGAGAATCCACAAATCCTGGCGGCTGATGCATATAGACAGTCTCAGATAAATCACCATTAAGAAATCCATTCTTAACGTCAAGCTGATGAATAGGCCACTTGCGGGACACTGCAAGACTGAGAACAGTACGGATGGTAGCCGGTTTAACAACCGGACTAAAAGTCTCATCACAGTCAATACCAAGTTGCTGACTACTACCATTAGCAACCAAACGAGCCTTATAGCGGCTCAAAGTCTCGTCAGCATGAAATTTATGCTTGAATAACCACATAGAGCGAATCATATTAACACCAGAGGCCCTGGGTACAAGAACCCAAGTACCATTTTTAACTAACGCATTATACTCATCATACATAGCATTACACAATTGAGGGTCTTTTAAAGCAGCGAACGGGGATTTAGGTATAGGAGAAATGGGAGACGTGTGTAAAGATAAACGATCAATAGGTTTGACAATGCCTGATTGAGACCGAGTAACCATGCGGTGAGTTCGGGTGGGTTCGTTAGTGGGCTGTGGGGATTGGGCCGAGGTTGTTGGTTCATTATTGGGTTGTGTTTAGGAAGTGTTGGGTTGTTGCGGTAGTGGGCTTTGGGTTGTTACCGATTGTGGAGAGGTTTGTTCTTGGTTTTGAGCCTGGTTAGGGTGTGGTGAATTGGGTTGATTGTGGTTGTGAGATTCGTTAGATGGATGATTTAGAGGAGGGGTGACGGGATTAGTAAGAATTTGGTGGAGGAGAGGGGAAGGTGTGGGTTCTAAAAACATGTATGAGGGTGGAGATGTGGGTGTCATGGAGCGGTAGGGAAATTGTGTTTCATCGAAGGTGACATGTCTAGAGAGAATAATTTTGTTGGTTTCAAGGTCTAGGCAACGATAACCACGATGATATGCGGGAAATCCCAAGAAAATACATGGGGTTGCTCGTGGCGCAAGTTTGTGAGGTGAGTGAAGGTGATGATAACAAAGGCACCCAAATATGCGTAAACGGGAGTAGTCGGGTTCTTTTTGGAAAAGTTTTGTGTAGGGGATTTCATTGTTTATGGTGCTTGAGGGTAGAAGGTTGAGGAGATATGTGGCCGTGTGGAGGGCCTCGACCCAAAAGGTAGGTGGTAGATGTGCTTGAAAAAGAAGGGTACGGATGACGTTATTTATTGTGCGGATCATTCTTTCCGCCTTGCCATTTTGTTGAGAGGTTTTTGGGCAAGAAAATCTAGGTTGAATACCATTATTAGAAAAAAAGTGTGCGGAGTCGGTTATTATCGAACTCACCACCATGATCACATTGGAAACTTTTTATTTCACATTTAAATTGATTTTTAACATAAGTGCGAAAATGCAAAAACTTATCAAACATGTCAGATTTGTTACGAAGGGGATAAATCCACAAGTAATGAGAGAAATGATCGAGAAAAAGAACATAATATTTAAAACCACCGGAACTAACAATAGGAGAAGTCCACAGATCAGAATGAATAATATCGAAACAATGTTCAACAACAGAATCCGAACTGTAGAAAGGAAGCTTCACATGTTTGCCGAGTTGGCAGGCATGACAAACATGTGTGGAGTTTTTGTCTTTATTACATGAAATATATTTACGAGAAACCAAAGACCGTAGTACATTGTCACCGGGATGACCGAGACGTTGATGCCACGTGGAGGGACTTGTCGAGAGAAAAGCAGTAGGGATAATTGACGGTTTGGTAACTGGATAGAGATCGCCCGAACTGTCACATCGAAGAAGGATGTGGCGAGTCAAGAAATCTTTCACAGAAAAACCATAAGCGTCAAATTCAATAGTGCAGTTATTATCCTTAGTAAACTGACGAACAGAAATGAGATTTTTAATTATGTTAGGAGTGACAAGTACATTATGGAGATGTAAAGGGCGATGGAGGGAAGGAATAATGATATGGCCGGTATTGGTGACGGGAATAGAATTTTCGTCACCAACGTGTACAGATGGGAATAAACGCTTATTAAAAATGGTACTTAAATTGCTTGTACTAGAATTTAAATGAGATGATGCACCTGTATCCATGTTCCAAGTTGGGTCTTGCAAAGTCATAGTGCTAAAAGCACTAGGAAGTGAAGTAGCTTGAGACGGGTATGAGGCGGGTGCGGGACCAAGTATACTGTTAGCGTGAGGCTGTTGCGTTGGCTGAGTTGAGATAAAAGGCTGTTGAGCCTGGTATAAAATTTGGGCCTGAGGTGTATAAAGATGTTGGGTTGTTAAAAGTTGTTGGGCTGCTGGTGTGTGGTAGTGGGGCAGAGAAGTTGTATAAACCTGTTGGTGATACAAGGGTGTAGTCTGGTGTCCCAAACGAGAGGGATAAATGGGTTGGGAGGCTTGTTTGGCTAAGCGGTTATGGTAAAATCCAGGGGGTGCCCAAGAAACTTGAGTTTGGCCAATTAACGCGTTACCAGGTATGCGACTAGTAGGTATTTCTGTTTTATTTTTCGAGTGCAAACCCGACCGGTTACGGTGATCATGTATAAATTTGCAATGATCACCAAACTTGCATATTCCTTTGTTGAAATAATTACAGAATGGAGGTAGACTTTGAGATTTTTTAGTTTGATAATTGGTGTTACCTTTGATTTCGGATGAGTGAGAGGCAGGAAGGATGCCATCTACGGCCATTGGTGCCGATTTGGTGTTGAAGGAGGCGGCAGAATTGAAGAGAGGGGAGAGAGGATATCCGGTGATTATTGAGAGAAAAAAGGAGAAGACTTTGATTGGCCTGATACCATATTAGTTTGAGATAATTGTTGTGTGCATTCCATAGAAAACAATAGAGTACATATAGATTCCATACAAGGCTATTTTGGGTAAATAGCAATCACCCATAAATCAAGGCTAATTACAACTAATTGATTTGTGATTATCTACTTGGAACTTTATCCATATACACGTTTAATATGTATATGGTTGCAAGTATGCATGTCTTGCTGTAGACCATGTTTATAAGGATGAAGGTTTATCTTATCGCCCCTTATCTCATAGTCTATGGAACCGGGAAAATCAGGGTATCATTTTATTTACTTGCTACAGATATCGGTTCTAACCCGAATACAGAAAGTTAAACGAGATTTGTAACAAGGCAGAACTTCAGTTCATTTAAGCCAAGTACCTAAATGAGTGAAATTCAAAAACATTAGGCTTGAGTTGTGACTAAGAGTGTGCAGAAAGCCGAAAAATCGAACCTAAACCGAAAATGATCGAGAAATCAAACTGTAAAACTGAAAACGATTAAAAAACTGATGGTTTGGTTTTTGTATTTTCGAAAAAACCGAAGTTCACGGTTTGGTTTTATCATAAAAACCAAACCGAAAAAAGCCGAGCCGACAAAATATATAAAATTTTAAAACACTCTAATAAATATTGCTTTTTGAAAGTGTCATTTAAAACGCATAACAATTTCTTTATATGATTTTTTGAGGTAATTACTTTTTTTTTTTATTGTTATTATTGTATCAATTTATGAAAAATAAGCAATTGTCTTATAGTAACTTGAAAATGTTATTTTATGATGCATCAAAAATTCGACTTTAAAAGACCAAACCTTGATAAACCAACAAAAACCGAAAAATGAAAAACCAAACCGAAAAAATAACAAAAACCGAACCTAGAGAAAACCGAAACTGGATGGTTTTTAAAAAGCAAGAACCAGAATTTTTAGTTCAATTTCGGTTTATACTCACTCCTACTTGTGACTAGTGTTTTAAAATTGGGTTGACCTGACTGGTTAAACCGGAAACTGATTTTTAAAACTGATGGTCGTGACATAAATATATGACGGTTAAAAAAAGGGGAAACCGGGTGAATAAAAGCTGAAAAAGCCGGGTCAAAAGTTCTAGGACAGTAATTTGCAAGGATTAAAACGTGATATTACTGTCCTAAAAGTCACATTGGATATACAAATATAACAAGTGTGCTATGAACAAGCTAATTTGCAAGGATTAAAACGTGATATTCTCCGCCCTAAACAATCAACATGCTTTCTTTGACTAATATAACCAGAGTGAGGCTTGGCTGATAATGTTTTAAGATTAAACTTACCTTGGATATACAAATAGCAAGTTTGTAAAACTCAATTTGTATGGATTGATATTTCAACAAGCATTTAAACCTGTGCGTTGAGTGCGGAGACGTTTTAGTCGGGTGTTCAGTTTTTGCGTAAGGAAAACCCCCACGTCGTTGGCTCTTACAATATTTGATAGGGGCATGCATTATTTATCTTCTCGCCCTTGATATAAAAAAACTCACGACCGACCCTGATGATATGGTTATTGGAATCAACTGTTACTTAAGGCGAGAGTCTCTAGTATTCATTCCCTAAGGTATTATTATTGTCTCCTTCATGTATTATAATCATCCATAAAAAAAGAAATGCTATTTATATCGAATTGTATGCTTATTGATAGTTTTAGGGTGTGTTTATTTAAAAAAAAATAAAAAAATCTTACTAGCCCTCTTACTCTTACCAGTAAGAGGTGGTCAGACGTTTGCTTGTTTGTTTTTTTTCTTTTGAGTCAGATCCAGTTAGACATATAACATCTTACTCAGTAAGAGGTGGGGGACTTATTTTACTGCCTCTTACTCGATAAGAGATTGAAGACTCGTGTTAATATAATATATTTGATGGTTTATTAACTATGTTATATTTATGATAAAAAGTCTTGTTTCATATCTACATAAGTTACTTAAATAAATTGCAGAAACGAGCACTTAAAATCATTCGGACAATTACAAAAAAACAAACAACATTATTTCGTTCAGATTGACTTTCTAGCCACCTCTTACTGGTAAGATGTGGTAGTCAGATTCAGACCTAAAACATCTTAATGAAATAAACACACCCTTAGCCTTTATTTTACGATGGGCTACTTTTGACTTATAAGTAGGAAAAAAGTAGCCCAAATACTTAAGGCCCATATGAAACTCATTAGCCGGGCTCAGAATCAATAGCGAAACCACCCGCCAAAAACCTCGATATAACTTGTTAACATACTACTCCTATATGGTAAGTTTTTAGTATCTCTTTTTTTCCCTTATAAAAATATGGCTTTAGGGATTAAGTTTATTACTGTATTATTCATTAGCGATTGATTCTCAAGTAAAGATTGTTATTGAAAACTACGCCTCTATGGGATTCAAGCTGTCCTTATCGCCATTGGTTGATAAGGGTGTTGCTTCTTTGTGTCCGATAACCCCGTTTTCATACAAGGAAGGTATGAATTCGACGTCGGAGGATGTTTTTGACTCGCTTGCTGATGTACTCATGACACCATCTGCACCTCGACTTTGTGGGATTGCTGAAACGTGCCCTGGTGCGCCAATGAAGCCTGCAACGAAGCTTAATTTTAATTTTGGGGTCAAAGAGCGTGGTGATGCTGAAACGTGCCTCGGTGCGCCAATGAAGCCGGCAACGAAACTAAGAAAGCTTAATTTTAATTCTGGTGTCAAAGAGCGTGTTTCAGAAATCGTGCCTGCTGCTCATCTACTAACGACACCACCTTCTGCGACTCAACTAAGTGGGATTGCTGAAACGTGCCCTGGTGCGCCAATGAAGCATGCAACGAAATTAAGGAATATCGATACGAGATTGTGCAGAAAGATTGCGTGCACCAGTGAGTTTTTTTGACATTTTTTTTTTCTAGCTATGTCACTTTTATGTATGACTTTCAAACTTTCATTATTACAATAATCTATGAGTTTTTTTTAAAAAAAAAATCACTTGTTCTTTAAGGACTACATGTTAGTTGTATTTTACCATTTAAGGACTACATGTTAGTTATATCTAGGTAAAAGGTAGGGCTGTAAACGAACCGGACGAACACGAACGGAGCCTTGTTCATGTTCGTTCATTTAATTTTAACCGAACAAATAAACGAACACGAACACTTAAACGGACGAATTTTCTTGTTCATGTTCATTTATTAAGAAAAATGAGTTGTTCATGTTCGTTTATATTTGTTCATTAAGACACTAAACGAACGCTAACTGGACATAAACGATCGAACATAAATGAACATAGACAAACAAACATAAACTTTATTAAATTATACATCTAATATTGTTTTATAAGTGTTGTTTTGTTTAAACAAACTAATTTTAAAATTATACAATTAAAAGATATGATATACGAACATAAATAAATAAATGAACATAAACGAACGCATAATTGGACGTTCACGAACATAAATGAACGGACACGACTTTTGTTCATGTTCGTTCATTTAACTAAACGAACGTAAAATATTGTTCATGTTCGTTCATTTAATAAATAAACGAACAAAAACGAACTTTTTACCGAACGATTCATGAAATGTTCACTGAACGTCCGGTTCGTTTACAGCCCTAGTAAGAGGTACTTATGTTGACAGTGAGGTGTCTTAAGTAAGTGGTATGTGGTTTGGCCAATGGGTCAGAAGTGGCATTTATCTCTACTGAATGATGGTGATAATATAAGGTATCTTAGCTTTTGTTTGCCACTCAAGCTGCAAGCAGTCACTAATAGAGGCTGTGATTAACAGTTCTCAAAACCAAAAGAAAAGCAGGTTGCTCTTCGGTTTTTAAGTTCATTTGGATACATTTTGTGCATGTTGAACTGGGTACAATCGTATTGCTAAATGGGCAGAAAATATTGGTAGTCAAGGGTAAAAAACTAAAAATGCACCCAAAATTTTCAAGGTGATGGTTGGATTTGCCTTTACCTTATGATGAAAATGAACAGTATTCATATATGATGTTAAACTTCAAAGATGTGCATAAAGTAATTGAAAATATCTTTTTTTTTCGAACATTCAGTCGGGATACGACATTTGAGAAATCTCACTGAATAATAGTGAAGCCTTGCACGTACTCTAGACAACGAGATGTTGACCATGAGCCGTTACAAGTATTCAGAGGGAAAAACCCTATGGCTTTTTATCCCTAAAGATCAAACTCAAAACCTTGGGTAAAACCGAGAGTGCCTCTGACCAGCTGGGCTCATCATCGTTGGCTAATTGAAAATATCTAACTGGACAGAATTGAATGTCAAAATTCTGAACATTAATGTTGACACAGTTGCTTTGAAAATCCGAACAATTCTGTCTTTAAAAAACCACTTTCTTAAATATTCAATAGTCTTTCTGTCACTATGTTCGTTTTCCTTACAACTTAAGAGTTTCATTTACTACACCCAATATATTTTAATTACTTCATTATTGTTCACCTTGTGTTTTCATATTAATAAGAATCGAGACTACTCGATAGTCGAAGGAAATTATCAAGTAGGAAAAATATACGAGCCGAAGACAACTTTATGTGGTCTTTTCAAGAGTAAAGAGCAAGAAAGGTCTTAAGTTGTGTTTTGACAAAGATGGAAATTATATCAATGCTACAACAAACGTTGTGTATAAATAGGCTCTTAACAAATTATGAGTGTTTTTGTTCGTTTCTATTTTTTCCCACTATAATGGATATGTATGTATTTTTTTCCTTTTACGATTATTACTCACCGAAGCTTATTTTTAGTTCAAACATTATATTAAGTTAATGATATCTTAAAACTATGTTAATACTTTATCTTAAAGAATTCTTGATACTAGCCGCCAATGGGGCGAGCCTTGAGGCTAGTACTGTATATCTTAACTACATATAATGTAAAAATGGTCAAAAGTAAAAAGTGGAATAGTCAATGTTTGTGAAATGTTGAAAAGTTGGTCAAACATTGAAAGTGGAATACTTAAGACTAGGCAATACGCTCGAAACCAAATTTTAGCTGGAAACTCAACTTTTGGAAAGTTAGGAATTTTGGAAAGTTTGGAAATCAATAAACTCAAATTGGCTGGACAATTAACAATTAACTCTTTTTTGGAAAGTATTCCTCATCATACGCTGGACATTCATCATCATATGCTGGACAAAGAACTATCAAATCTTTACTATCTATAATATATTTACCACTTCTTAACTAACTATAAAAGGAAATATTGAATCATTTATAATACACTGACTTCTTTGTACTAGACGAGTACCCGTGCATAGCAACGGAATTCGTAGCGGCAAATAATTTACGATTTGTGATATTGTGGTGAGTGTTTTGTGTAACATTCAAAATAGCAACAAGGTAGAAACAAATAATTACAAAGAAATAAGCGAAAGGTACTTAAGCCAATATATCCAACTAAAAATTGAATTGCATCTAGACCTACACCAAGAGAAAAGAGGGAGCCACAATATCATCCAAAATACGAGATTTGGAATTAACTCTAAAAAAACAACCATCTTTGAAATTACAGAAACTGTATGCTATCAATCTTTAGCTGTACTAATGAACTGTAATAGTTGTAGTTGCTCCTACTTGAATGATATGTTTACCATATAAAGCATCAAACTAATATGCAATTCTAATCTTATTATACCACTCAACATTGTTAGAGTTCTTTCTGAATTTAGCCACTTCCTTACGTAGCTCATCAACATCAGCCTGACTTGTGTCAACTACAAGCAACATGAACCTTGATTTAGCTACTCTATTAGTACTTTGAGCTGGTGATACATCAGTTCCGTCCATTGCACTCAAGGGAATGTTCTTCGGGCTTGTGTTTGAGTGTCGGGATCCATGCCTTGTCAGATACCCGAAGCTTAAGTTCAAATCAGATCCTGAAGATGATACATTTTGCTCTTCTGTAAATTTTTGGAGAGTTTCTGAAAGTTGAACCACGTTTTCCACTGGTAAAACTTTGATCTTGTGGGCCCGTATAAACTTTTGCAGATGAACTCATTGGAAGCAATGCACTTGTTGCATTTTGTATGCCAGACCATATTTCTTGATGAGATTGATTGGTGATTGAATCTAATACGATCAAGAAACACGTTTGGAGGTGGAGGAAACATGATAAACACGAACATAAGATTAAACTTTTAACATTCGGTTTATTGACTGGCGGGGTGTGTATGTATTCTAGAGAGAGAAGTCTAGAACACACACACACCCCTTTGATACAAATGAATCCTCAACCCTCCTAGTATTGACATAGGAGGGTATTTATTACAAGCTACAAGTTCTAACTTAGCAATATGACTAAACTAGTCCTTGTACTTTAAATGCTATTACAATTCCCACATATGACAAAACTTTAAAGCTAACAATCTCTCCCCAAAGTGAAGTCATATGGGAATTGCTTACAATGTTCCCTACAAGTAAAATATAAACAGTAAGTACAGAGAATAATCTTCAAACTTCATTACTTCGTTCAGCTTGCAGAATCTTCTCAGCTTTCATTTCTTTACTTGCAGACGAACCATGTGAGCAAATCTAATTAGGGTTTAATATAGAGTGCCCTGAGTGCTCTCCCCGTGCTCTCCCCTAATTAGTGCTCTCCCCCAAACTGACAACCTCATTTAATGAGTGCCTTGAGTGCCCTGAATCTGTTCGGGGGAATGAAGTATCAACATCTTCATCTCACAAAATGCGATAGTCTATGTTCGAGAAAGAATTGCAAAACACTTCAATTGCGAAAGAACCCCTTTGTCGATGAAGTACCATTTTTATCACAGAGTGATAAAAACCGCTTTTATGATCAGGATTGAAGTCGCAACCTTTTTGTAGCCATCTTTTCTCGATCAAAGGCCCTCAGCAACTCGTAAGACTTGAAATGCATACCAGTTACGTCATCGATGTACACCTTTCTCTCCCCTGATGATTACGATTCATCGGAATCAGCATAATGTTGTGTACGTGAAATACAAACTGGAAGCCCTTTATCAGGAATCATATTAGTCCGTGAGAAGATGTCGATACGCCCAGTCTAACCTCCTGTATCAAAAACAACGGCTTCATGTAGTGACTACTGATGGAGAAAACCCACTATTCCGAACTTGAGACTGAAGTAGAATAACCCAAACTTGTGACTTAAACTTGCACGATAGTGTGACTAAGAACCTATACTGAGCACTACAACGTAACTCCTTAAAGCATATAGGTCGTTTCATATACCCATCCATCCTTCCTTAACAGTATATGAACATCTCTTGAATTATCCACATCTTTGTGTGACACTGAGTACTACAACGTATCTCCTTTAAGTGATAGTTAACTAGGTCTTCGTCCATCCTCCCCTTGACCTATGAAAACTAGATAACCCAAGACTTAATCACTATTCCCATGAGTGCCCAAACAAGGATCTCGAAGAATCATGCATCCAACCAACCCCGATATCTTCAAGATACTAAGTACACGTACCCGAGATATTCCACTTCAACTTCAAATAAGTAATAATGAATCATCATCCTTGTAGCCACAGCTGATAATTTGACCATTGTCATCTGATTGTGAATCTTGATCAGGATCTTTTCGGCTATACGTGGTGATGTTGAAGGTGCAGTCCGATAATATTATTTGTGATGTTGGTGTGAAATATGCCATAAAATGACATTATAATGATGCTGGAAAAATTTGAGTTTAAGAAATTTTTACGCCAAAAATTCCCCGAAAAATTCGAATTTTGGCCAAAAAATTTGAATTTTAGGCCAAAATTTTCACTCTTGTACCAGAATTTGAATCTCGCGTAAAAATGGACCGTAAAGTCTCCTGTGAAAAATAAATTTTACTCAAATTTTCCCGCCAAAAAACTCTTTTTTTTTTTTTTTTTTTTTTTTTTTTTTTTTTTTTTTTTTTTTTTTTGCCAAAGGTTGTCCGATATCGCAGTTGATAAAACTTCTCGGACAGAACTGCGATAATTTGAACTGCGATAAGTATGAGCAGACCTCAAATGCGATAACCTCAATTGCGATAAGTGTCTGAGTTGCAATTGCGATAAGGCCAAATGCGATAGGATTGCAGAAATGCGATAATGTCCAATTGCGATAACTATCGCAATTCTCATACAAGAAATGCGATAAACAAGACGAATTGCGATAACTCGCTGGCTGCCATGCAATTGCGATAAAACGCATATTTCTACTAACTTTCACTAACTTTTTGACTTTTAGCTACAATCCCACGCAACTCCCATACTTGTCTGCCATGATTTCTGCCAACTTTCACTAACTCTTCACACTCCAATAATTCACAATCTTCACTAAAATAATCAATAACAAATCTTTTACAAAATTTGTTAGTGATTTTCGATCAATGAACCAAGAACAAACCTAAGTCTATTCTTCCTTTAAGCAAGATTTGAGTGAAGAACTAGTGAACTTACACATCCCAAGTCGACATATCACAAAGCAAACACAACCTTTGATCTTCAACATGTGTACGATTTGAACCAAAAACACAAACAGCCACGTTTTTTAAGATAAAAAACGCAACTTTTTGGTACTTATGAACATGAATCGAACACAAAGCATCAAAACTGCTACTGATGAACAGTAACAATCAAGAACACACCAAAAAATCACATTGATTACCTCAAACACACCACGATTCGCCCCCGGTTAGCTCTTGATACCAATTGATACGACCAAGAAACACGTTTGGAGGTGGAGGAAACATGATAAACACGAACATAAGATTAAACTTTTAACATTCGGTTTATTGACTGGCGGGGTGTGTATGTATTCTAGAGAGAGAAGTCTAGAACACACACACACCCCTTTGATACAAATGAATCCTCAACCCTCCTAGTATTGACATAGGAGGGTATTTATTACAAGCTACAAGTTCTAACTTAGCAATATGACTAAACTAGTCCTTGTACTTTAAATGCTATTACAATTCCCACATATGACAAAACTTTAAAGCTAACAATCTCTCCCCTAAGGGATGGTCATTTCAATGATGCTCCCTTGAATGGTCTTTTGCATTTGACGTCTTGAACTTCGTGTGTCAATGTGTAATCTTTTTCATTTGATGTTCCTTCATGCGCTATGATCTTCATAGAGTCTTCTTGTGGTCTTCCTCGCCTTGATCTACATCTTCAGTTCAGCTGCTTCGCCGTTGTAGATGATGATGGTGGATGGACTTCCGTCGGTACCTGCATAAGACAGTTAGCAATAAATCGTCCTTCGGCCATCATGTCGTGAGGCAAGATCTTTGATCTCATTAAGACTCATACAACTTGTATCCTTTTGAGTGAACACAAGTGTATTGCATAGGAAGTGTTCCTAAGAGATCTTTGATGAATCTCATGTCTCTAGACTCAATAATGTGCGTTTTGGTTTTAGTCGTCGGAGGCATGGAGCAGAGTGCCACCTTTTCAATATCAACACATCTCGGAGTGAGAGGTCGATAGATTACGTAGTGTTCTCCGTGAGAAATGAAACAAATATCTTTTAAGAGATATCTGAGTGGATAGGAGGGGTGGTGCAAATGCGTCACTGGGTCCATGACGTCTTGTCTTCAATACCAGTATCACCTTAGTGAATACCGATAGCAGATGTATTGACCCGGTTTCTGTCCTAAGTTTTCATGGAGGGCTATTTCTTTTCACCCTTACAAAAACTTTTCTTTTTCATTCTTCAACCCCTTCTTTCTCCTTTCTCATTATACTCCTTTTTTCAATCTTACCTAAGGACTTCTAATGCTAAGCTATTGGAGTTGTCCTTGGGTAGATCCCTCCGGTTCTGGTGGATCATTGGACATAACCTAACCATAATCACCTTATTACTCCATGATTATCCTAGATTATTTGTCACATGCCATTAAACCTTGTGAAAAATCTCTCAACGTGTTTATGAGAAAACACATTTTGTTAACACATCGAGAGTTTTACATTTATGAAACACTCCCCCTTCACATGTGCTCATGCATTTTGAAATAAACTGCACATGTTGGGTAGAGTTCGCACATTTAAAATGATCGAATTTCAATGAACACAACCTTCGCGAGACACGCTTACATCACTAGTTAGACTAGCTTGAAGTTATTACCCGTCCTGGTCATATTCAAAGATCATCTCTCGAATTGGTACATTCTACTCAGACAAGTCCTTTGCGAGACACGCTTGCATCACTGGTAAACCAGCTTGAAATTATTACCCGTCCAGGACATGTCTTTTCAAGAACAGACATTTAGTTTCGTCAATTCGAGGGTTCATGCTGAGTCTTTTTGAAGAACTTGTTTTGAGATTAAAACGACAAAACTTCTTTTAGATCACATTTTAATCACGTCCTCTCCCTCATATATAAACACTTAATCTCCCCCTCAAAAATAGCATGAAGTGGTATTTTTGAAAACAGTTGATTAAAATGAAACTTTTTGTGGAGAGACGGACTGATTTTAGCATGAAAAATGGAACATTTTTTCTTTTTATACTCCCCCTTAATCAGAGCAAATGGTTAAACTTTTGAGTTTAAAAGCATTTAGAGGTCTTAGAGGGAGTTGTTGTGAGCACAAAATTTATAAAAAGACTTTGAAAAATCTTTTGAAACAATTTTGATTAAGTGCTCACGGGTTTTAGCTTTTCGCCATTAACATTGCGAGTCCTGATCGGAAATAATCAGAAGTCATCAGTGTGGCCTTTAGTATGAAATCTTTTCGAGTTGAGAACTCGGTCCACGATAAAAGATTTCACAATAAAGCACGGGTTTCGTACTGAAATGCACGAAAGCCTTAATGAAGAAATTTGAGAAACGACATGTTTTAGAAAAACATAAAAAATAACTCTCGCTCAAGCATCTGTAAATACCCGTATCATTGTTGAATGACATTTCTAAGTACGTACAGAATATTGATTAGACGAGAGACATGTCGTGAGAAGAATATTTTTGGTTTTTGATGTTTTATATTTTTTATGGCTTTTTCAAATTTTCTATTTTTATTTTGATTTTTTAAAAGGTATGTATATATTTACCAAAAATATATACATAAATATTTACAAAAAATGTTTACCAAAATATTTACAGAAATATTTACATGCGAAGCTTTATGAAGTAAATCAATGAGATTCGAGAAGACTTTCTAACTCTACGGGAGTTAGGCTTCGCATTCCAATTCGACGAACTAAGTTTTCAAACCGCTCTTTTGGGAGGGCCTTAGTAAATAGATCGGCGAGCTGGTATTCTGTCTTCACGAAAAACAATTCAACAGTACCCTCTTCAACGTGCTCTTTTATGAAGTGATAGCGGACTCTAATATGCTTGGTCTTCGAGTGTTGCACTGGGTTGCACGAGATGGCTATGGCACTTTTTGAATCGCAATACAAAGGAATGCGGTTGAAAGAGAAACCATAATCTGTGAGCTGTGTCCGCATCCAAAGAACTTGGGCACAACACGCAGATAGAGACACATACTCGGCTTCTGCCGTTGATAAAGCAGTGCAATCTTGTTTTCTTGACGACCAGCCTACTAGCTTTTCTCCCAGAAATTGTGCTCCGCCTGATGTACTTTTCGCTGTTACTTGGCATCCAGCATGATCGGCATCTGAAAAGGCAATTAGTGTAAACTCCGAATCCTTCGGATACCAAAGTCCCATGTTAATGGTTCTTCGAAGGTATCGAAAGATCCGTTTAACCTCTTGGAGGTGAAGTTCGGTAGGCCTTGCCTGAAACCGTGCTAATAAACACACAGCAAAATGAATATCTGGTCGGCTTGCAGTTAAGTACATGAGAGAACCAATCATGCTCCGATATTTCTTCGGATCCATGGGTTTCCCATTGAGGTCTGCGCCAATTTTTGGTGAAGTGACCATTGGAGTACCAACAGAGTCACAATTGTCCATTCCATGTTTTTTCAAAATCTCAATTGTGTATTTAGCCTGATTAAGAAAAATACCACGTGGGGATTGATGAATTTGTAAGCCTAAAAAGAATTTTAATTCACCCATCATGGACATTTCGAATTTGCTTTTCATGAGATTTTCAAAATGTTTTGAATGTGTCGGATTAGTGGACCCAAATATTATGTCGTCCACATAAATCTGAACAATCAAAATGTCATTTTTGTATTTTCTTGTAAACAAGGTTGGATCAATTGTTCCTTTGGTGAAATTATTTGACAACAAGAATGATGATAATTCGTCATACCACGCCCGTGGGGCTTGTTTCAAACCATAGATTGCCTTCTTTAGCTTGTAGACGTATTCCGGATGATCTTTGTCAACGAAACCGTCTGGTTGACTCACATACACTTCTTCTTTCAGAGTTCCATTCAAGAACGCCGTCTTGATGTCCATCTGATAAACCGTGATGTTCTTGTGAGCGGCATACGCTAAGAAAATCCTGACAGCTTCAAGCCTTGCAACCGGTGCGAATGACTCTTCAAAATCTATCCCTTCTTCTTGTCTGAATCCCTTTGCCACCAGACGAGCCTTGTTGCGAATCACAGTCATTTCTTCATCCTTTTTGTTTTTCCATAACCACTTAAGATCAATGACTAGTTTGTCAATTGGTCTTGGAACTAAATCCCAGGTGTCATGGATTTGAAATTGAAGAAGTTCTTCCTGCATCGCTTCAATCCAGGCATTATCTGCCATTGCTTCCCGAATGTTCTTAGGTTCTATGAGACTGACTGAGCAGACATAGATGCACATGTCGCAATCGGTGTGAAGTTGTTTTCTCGTCTGAATTGGTCTTGAGGGTTCACCAATAACCTGTTCAATCGGATGGTCTTTTGTCCACTGTAATGTTGAAGGATACCTTGGACTGAATAACTGCGTGTTAGTCGGTTCATGTAATCTTGAAGATGATTCACCAGATTCCGTTCCAAACGGGTTTTCAAAGACTTCTTCGTCTAACACAGCATTATTTCGTTCTTGCTCATCAATTCTTGGTAGAACAATTTCAATGAATGGAGTTGCTAGAGTAGATGTAGATGATGTTGATGTCGAGGGAGTTGGTGCGTCAGCTTCGAATGTTGTGGATGCATCTGGAATTGGTGGTGTTGGTGGTTGTTGTTGATGTTGAGTGGTTGCAGCGGAATGTTGGTTAGATGCATTTTTCGAAGCGCCACCATAGTATTCATCGTACATGAACTCGAAGAAATTATCCAGTTCCTGAGTTGTGGGTTGTTCTGAATGAATTGATTGAGCTCCTTGAGGTGCGAGTCCCGAACTGATATGTCCGGAAGTCATTGGTTTAAGCGCGGGTTCTAGAGCGAGTCTCGCAGAAGCCATTTGTGAAATTTCATCAAACTTCACATTCATCGTCTCCATGATCTTTTTCGTTCTCCTGTTATACATCCTGAATGCCCTCGAGTTTTCAGAATAACCAATGAAGATTCCAATATCACCCTTAGCCTTCAACTTTCCCAGATCTTCCCTGTCATTTGTTGGATAGCATAAAGCGCCAAATACATGAAGATAAGAAATATCCGGTTTTCGGTTGTTGACAAGTTCGTATGGGGTTTTATTGAATCTTGGATGGATTAGGGATCGGTTTTGAGTAAAACAAGCAGTAGAAACAGCATCAGCCCATAAAAATAACGGAGCACTGGAATAAATTAGCATAGTGCGAGCAGCTTCTACAAGGGTTCTATTCCTTCTTTCAACTACCCCATTCTGCTGTGGAGTTCGAACAGCTGATGTCTGGTGAGTAATACCAGTTTCTTCAAAGAATGATTAAACTTTTAACATGATAAACACTGTCTGGTGAGTAATACGATCAAGAAACACGTTTGGAGGTGGAGGAAACATGATAAACACGAACATAAGATTAAACTTTTAACATTCGGTTTATTGACTGGCGGGGTGTGTATGTATTCTAGAGAGAGAAGTCTAGAACACACACACACCCTTTGATACAAATGAATCCTCAACCCTCCTAGTATTGACATAGGAGGGTATTTATTACAAGCTACAAGTTCTAACTTAGCAATATGACTAAACTAGTCCTTGTACTTTAAATGCTATTACAATTCTCACATATGACAAAACTTTAAAGCTAACAGAATCCAATTCCTTTTCAATTCCCTTGATCTTTAGAACCCAAAAAGGGATCAATAAGCTAGGAAGCAACAGCCCAATCAGTGCCTGAAAGTTTCGTTCATTTAACATCATTTCCCCACAAGATCAACAGAAATAAGAACTAATACAAAACTATTGAGTTTTGATAGAAATTTACGAGTAGGATGAAGAAAGATAATGGTCTTAATGTGATCCTTTTGAAGTGCTTCTTTAAAGTTTTGGTGATTGTAATAGAACTGCTATCCCTGCGTTACAATCACACGATAAATTATATTCCGGCCAATGCATGCAACAATAGTTTCAGAAATGAAAATCTGCTGTTATAAATAAAATTTGTAATCTTAAGAAGTTGATACAACACGCTCTCGAGGTTGGAGAGAAAAGTTAAGAAATTATCATCATTTATATTTCTTTTGTATTACCACTTAGGGGAGAAATGGAAAGAAAGATTGTTTTACAATCTTGTGGGTTCGATCTAAGTAACTATATATCTCATAAGTAGACTATAAATACTGTTCAAAGATATGTGAGAAGTTGATATGCTCCATTATCGAGTTTGGGGATAAATTAAAAGTAAAGAAGCATCGGGCCACCTAAGTTTTTTTGTGTTAACAAGTTGGAAATAATGTGGAAAAAAGTTTGTACTTTTTCCTGTCTTGTTCGTTCATATAAACAACTCTAAATGTTAAGAAATTTTCTGAGTAAGAAAGTGTGCTGGAAGGAAGAACAGGAGGCCTTCCTGCCATCCTCAGATAAGCTGCTGCTGCGATAGTTGGAGCCTGACCATTAATAAATAGTTTGCATAAGCTCAATTGACTAACAAAATAGTATGCAAGAAATATTGGATACAGGTGAACTAGTCAATAATCGAACCTTCCCAAGTATGCGCACAATTTGCTTGTCTCGCACAGGCTTTGATTTGTATAGATCTTGACCCTATATCAAAAAAGTAAAGATTCAAATGATTTTCACAAGCATGTCCTCTATAATGAGATTTGGGATTAAAGCAAAACTGTAAATGTGTTTCTAAAGAGAGATATCTTACTCTAAGCGCAGGGTTTGCATCGGGATGGAATACAGAAAGGGCACTCATTGCACTGACGAGAACACCCATTGGATGAGCATCATGCGGCATGGCATGTATGATATCCTGTAAGTTTTATGTTTTTAGATAGATAATGAATACGTTTCCTAAATATTTATCATAAACAAAACATTAATATGTTCTATAAGAATAGAGTAACCATCAGTACATATGCAAAGTCTACATTTGTCACACTTGGAGCAACTAAATATATTCTATCCACCAAAACAGGACACCACAAATTGTCATCTACACACTGTATATCAGTATATATCATCTACATAAACGGTGATATTTTACCTTAGATAAATGTGTGTCTCCATAGTCTCTTGCATTCTCCACAGTCATTGTATTCTCCACATATGTGTTTGCATCAGGGTTATAATTATCAGTTTTCTTACTACAAATGAGAGAAAAATTAATTAAGTGCTACCATGAATTACCTCCATGAAGAGAATGCCAAAAAAAATTAATTAAGGGCTACCATGAATTACCTCCACAGTCATTGTCCGTAGTCTCTAGCAAGAAGTAATTCCAGCGAGGCACCCGTCTATAATACACACCAGAAAAAAAAGAACAAATTAGCTTCTAAGCTTAATTAAGTTATAATAATGATCATTTGTTGCTACGCTTCTTTGCTTCACTATAAAGAAGAATAACCCCGATGACGGTGAGTGTGTATCCAGCCATCCTTATTACCTAACAAAATTTACAAAATAAACTTCACAACAAAATTTAAACCATAAATTTTATAAAAAAATTTACAGATCTTCACAAAACATTACCAAACGTTTCTTATTATATATAAATCTAATAAAATAACACAAAGAAAAATACTCAAAACCTGAAAAAACTTGAAGAACAAAGTATACTATTCCGTCCATTTACAGCGGCAGATGTATTATCCGGCGACAACAGTAAAATTTCCGGCGGCGGCAGCAGTGTTTCTGGCGACAACAGTTTTTCCCGGAGAGGTAACGTCTGCGACGGAGGCGCCTGTAACAAAAAAATACCTAAAATTGATTTATATAAAAAAACCAATAGATCTAAAAAAATCTATATATCTACAAATAGAAATTATAAATCTATAGAAAAAACCTTAAAACCTTGATAAATGTACAGATATCTATTAAAAAAACTCAACAAAATACCTCAAAACATGAAAAACTCAAAACGGTGGTCGTGGGTCTTGGTGCCTCGTCCGGTGGTGGTGTTCTGTGGCATATGTTTATTGCGGTGGAGGGTTATAGCGTGATGGTGTTTCGGCTGGGCTTTTGGTGGTGGTGGTGGATGAGAATGTTTAGTTAGAGAAATAGGTTTTGAAAATGGAATGGGAAAGTGAAAGGAATCGGAACATGGGTGGTTGTTTGAAAGGGTATTTTGGGGAATAGATTAATTTCAACATTCCACAATTCTTGACTTATCACTTTTTCTTTGTTTGACCATTCAAACATTATATGTAGTATAGATGTGTAAACGTAAGAAAGTTGGAAAGTTTAGAAGGCAAATCAAGGAAAGTTTAATAGTGCTGTAAAACTTATGAATAATTACGGAAAGGTTGACTTCTTTTTACACGCTTTGAGTCATTCGTGAATACACGGTTTAATCTTAACGGAAACATTGAAACAGTTTGAGAAAAATTGACTTGAGAGAAAAGTTGAAACTTATCAATACCTCCTTATAAAAGCCTAACACAAAAAGGAAAAAAAACACACATGCTCTCCATTTTCTTACTTTTTCTCTAAAACACAAACACACATTCATCTCAGCCTCAAAAGTATCGTCGCCGGTACAGACACCGCCACCACCATCAACCGAATCCGCCACCAACACCTCCTAAAACTGGTGGTGTTTGAGTTTCGGTGGTTCCGTTGATATTCCAGTGGTCCCGGTGGTGTTTTGTGGTTTTGGTGATGGTTTGAGTATGTTTTTTGTGGTGTTTGGTTTTTCGATTTGGTTGGTTTGTATGTCATCGGTATGTTGGTCACGAGGTATGTTAAGATCTATCAAATATACGGGGGTTTCTTATGTGCTTGTGTTTTGTTAAGATCAATCTGATGAGAGTTTGCTTTGGGTATTTTTTTGGAGATTCGATCTTTTTTATCGAGGTTTGCTTTGATTTGTTTATGGTGGCTTTTGTTTTAAATATGATTCGATGGTTCAAGTGGTTTGTTTGTTGATTTGTTATTGTACCTTTTCAATAATTAAAGTGGTATCTATACGGTTTTCTTTATTGTTGCGATTATTGTTGTTTTTTCTTCATCTGGAAAATGAACTTTGGATCTAGCATTATAGTGATGGACCGGTGGTCAATTTTGTTTGCTGAGATCAATCTTTGGTATTTTTTAAAGTTGCTACAATAGTACAATGGAGTATTATTTTCATAAATATTTAGATTATTAAGGGAATCCAATGCTAAAAAAATCTAAGTGGTTTTTTTTATAGTTTTATTGTTTGGTGATTTTTTTTTTTTTTTTTTTTTTTTTTTTTTTTTTTTTTTTTTTTTTTTTGTGAAAGTAATTTTGGTTGGTAGCTGTCATGAGTCCAACTATGAAAGTTGAGTTGTGTATAGGCAGGACGATAACCGGATTTTTGCAATGCATTTGTGTATTTGTATAAGGCCAATGACTTGCAAACGAGGACAATTAGATGATGAAAAATTGACTAAAGTTTTCGAACAACTAGAAAAAGGATTCATTAAACCTTTAAAGTTGACTTGGTATAAGAAACCAAATTTTAGGAAAGGCTGTAATAGTAAAAAGATCTCTCCAGAAGTAAAATATTATAGTAACAAGTTAATAACAAAAATACTTAAAGGGAAGAACAACCATTTAATATAGAAGGAAAGCGTATTGTCATCCATTAACGGAAGTGATATCTGACATCTTTATTGACACATTCATACTATCTCATTTGAAATTCAAATATGTGTAAATTTTTCTAAAGAGTTAAGTGTCTTTGTTTAGTTATACTTTTTAGCAGTTTCACTAAATGCTTTTATATGTTTTTTTAATTCTTTTTAATAATTTTTCTTTGAGTTGAATTATCGCGTGTTACTTTTGCAATTACATTTTGATTGTTTTATATTTTATGAATAAAAGTTACATGAAATAATTAACCACAATATCACACCTATAACTATTTGCCGCTAGAAAATCCGTTGCTATGCACGGGTACTCGTCTAGTAGTATATAAAGAGTGTATCCAAATTTTTAAATTCCTTAATCTTGAAACTTGAAAATCATAAATGCCGGTAACAAAATGCACAAATACTTAAACTTTTAAATATTTTTTAATCCTCAAATACTCAAACTTGTATCATCTTTCGTATATAACCCATAGACTTTTTTCCTCGTAAAGACTACAAATTGATCCCGCAAGTGTTGCATTAATGGTAACACAAAAACCACAAGTTCGCATGTGTAATTATTGCGGCTGTACACCATTGTTTTGCACGAGTATTCTAATAAAGAAATAGAGATTCAGTAATATGAGCATTTTCACCCGAATCCGGGTACACAACCGGAACCGTACCGGTACCGTACATAAATGGTACCGACTCCGGATACACGGTACGGGACCGGTACCATGACTCGAGCAAAAAAAATTCGGGACCACTAATTCGGTACCGGTACCGAAACCGGATAGTATTGAAAAATACCCGAAATTTAAGTAGTCATAAAGAAAGAAGCCAAACGTCTGAAAAACTACCCTAACAACCGTAGTTCCGTCACAAATCTACAAAAAAGCTAAACTGTAACTTATGATTAATCACTCAAATCATCAAAATTTATTTTCTTTAAATCATCTCGGTCATTGTAATTGAGAAAAATAGAGGTTTTCTTTTGGGGTGGGTTATAAGTACCGGGGCTATTTTTTTATAAAAACCGGGTCTACATTTGTAGGCTTTTTTTTTTTTTTTTTATTTTTTTTTATTTTTTTTTTATTTTTATAATTTTGTTTATATCAAAAAGCTATAAACCTGAAAGTGCGGAACAGAAAATATAAAGTTTAATATGTCAAACGCTTAAAACTGTCAAAAATACGGAACAGAAACTGACAAAAACTGTGCAGTACAGGAAAAAAATAGGGGACAAAATGTCTCCCGGTATGGTTAGTAGACCCCTTTCTTTTTTTACATATGTAATAAGACGTCCCTACTATGCACTATAGTTTGTAATGATTATTAGTTTATTATATCTAATGATCAATATACATAATTACATCAGTGATTATTAGTTTATATATCGAATTCGCATCTATCACTATATTAGCTTGTCGACATAAGTTGGTAGTCACATATACTAGTACGTAATGATTATTAGTTTATTATATATCACTAGTACAGTTCGACATAAAAAACATCGTGCCGACGACATAACGTCGGCATGTAGTTGATGTCGAGGACAATTCGAAAGCGGCCGATTGTGAATACCTCGTCGGGACTTACTGTGCCGACGACCTTTCCCGACGCCCATGTGGGACCCACAACCATTTTCAGTCAAAGTTTTTTTGGATCCGACAAGTATTGTACCGACGCCATGTCGTCGGTACGTTTATGATAATTAAGTACGTGATTAACAACAGTCAACGAAAGTCAAACTTTGGTACCGACGACATGTCGAAGGTACCAAAGTTGCTAAGTAAAACTTTTCTAGTATTGTCGTCGGTACAAAAATATATCAAATGAATATGTTTATTTTGTATCGGCGACATGTCGTCGGCACAATAAACTGCTGCTGCTGCACAACAGCCTGCATACAAAGTTTATCAGTATACAAAGTTACGTTAATGATTATTAGCGTATTTTGTATCTAATTCGCATTTATTGATTTTATGTAGAGAGAGATGACACAATTTTTGAAGAAACCTCAATGTCGAATATTGATGAACCAGATTCCAGTTATAATGGTGAACCCTCGGTTTGAAATCACTCGAAAATACACATTATGCCTTCTTCTTTTTTTTTTCTTTTTCTTTTTTTTTTTTTTTTTTTTTCTTTTTTTTTTTAATGAAATTTAGATTTTATTTTATTTTATTTTAATTTTTTCTGGTTTAACAAAAAACGGGAAGTACCGGATAGGTGCCGATTTCCCGGTACCGGTACACCCCTTTCATACTCGAGAAAAAAATAGTACCACCAATTCGATACGGGATCGGTTACCAATCTGCTACCGTGCTCATCTATATATGAATCTAATAAAACCCAAATAGAGAAGTGTTTGTTTTAACTTTGGTATTGGAGATATGAACGTATTAACTTATGTAGCAAGAATAAGCTCATTGAACAAATTCAATAAACTTATAGAATTAGACTGATGAACTTATAAGGGGCTTTTATAAGAGGATTTGTTTTTGGTTTATACCTTTATATGTAAATATACAACCATCAAATTAATATATATATTTTTTAATAATAATAACTTGTGATACTCATTTTATATAACGGATCGTGTAACATTTGTTCAAATAACCGGCTTTCAAGGGATTTTTTTGAGTAAATTGCAGAAATGGTCCATGTGGTTTGCACAGATTGCATGTTTAGTCCCTGGTCTTTCGAAATTGCAGGCGGCGTCCCTGTGGGGAAATGTTGATTCCGTTTTGGTCCCTAGTTTTAATTGGCGTTAAGTAGATTCCGTTAGCAGTTACACGTTAGCCCTTTTGGCCAACGACCGTTGCAGCGTTCATCCTTTAAACTAACGGCCATTTATAATTTTTAAAATTTTCTGTTTAATTAAAAAAAATTTATTTTTTATATACATTGTTATAAAAATATATACGTTTTTATATAAGTTTTTATACACTTTTATATACGTTTTATATACATTTTTGAACACGTTTTTATTCCCGTTTTTGTGTACATTCTTATATACTTTTTATACATTATTATATACCTATTTATAAAAAAATATACTTTATTATATACCTTTTTATATACGTTTTTATATACGTCTTTTATACGTTTTTATATACATTTTTATATATGTTTTATATACGTTTTTATACATGTTCTTATATACGTTTTTTAATACACTCTTATATACTTTTTTTTTACTTTTTATATATGTTCTTATATACTTTTTAGACATTTTTGTATACATTTTTGCATATTTTTTTATATACTTTTTATATATGTTTTTATATACGTTTTTATAACGCTTTTATATACGTTTTTATATACATATTTATAAAAAACATATATGTGTTTATATATGTTTTTATACACGTTCTTATATACCTTTTATATATTTTTATATATTTTTTTGTATACGTCTATATACGTATACAAAAACATATATATACATATACAAAAAAGTATATAAAAACATATACAAAAATGTATATAAAAACATATACAAAAACGCATATAAACACGTATAAAAGTATATAAGAACGTGTATAAAAAAGGTATAATAACGTATATGTTTTTATAATACGTATATAAAAGTGTAAAAACTTGTAAAAAAAAAACGTATACAAAAGCGTATGTTAAAACGTATAAAAAGTATATAAGAATATATACAAAATGGTATATATAACGTGTATAAAAACGTATACAAAAATTTATATAAAAACGTATATAAAAGTGTATAAAAACTTATATAAAAACGTATATGTTTAAAAAAAAAAAAAAAAAAAAAAAAAAAAAAAAAAAAAAAAAACCCTTCAATCAAACCGATAATTTTAAATTATAAACAGCCGTTAGTTTAAAGGATGAACGCTGCAACGATCGTTGGCCAAAAGGGCTAACGTGTAACTGTTAACGGAATCTACTTAACGCCGGTTAAAACCACGGACCAACATTTCCCCACAGGGACGCCACCTGCAATTTTGAAAGACCAGGGACTAAACGTGCAATCTGAGCAAACCACAAGGACCATTTTTGCAATTTACTCGATTTTTTTTTTTTTAATTATTTTTTTTAACTTGGCTTTCAAGGGATCTCACAAAACCTTACATACTTACACCATGGGCCGTGCTTAGCACGGCAGAAAAACCTCCCTAGTCCCATATATATATAACCCAAATCCACAAACCCTCATATCTCATACTGTAGCAAACTAGGGTTTCCCACCGTAACATTTTCTCAACACAAGAGACAGCAACGCCGTTGTCCCTCAGTTTTGTAACTTATATAGAATCTCGTAGTCAAAACGAATGGGTAAGGTATCAAAGGCTGATAAGAAGATTGCTTACGATGCTAAGCTTTGCCAGTTTTTGGATGACTACACTCAGGTGCTGGTTGCTTCTGCTGATAATGTTGGGTCAAACCAGTTGCAGAATATTAGGCGAGGGTTAAGAGGTGATTCTGTTATTTTGATGGGGAAGAATACTATGATGAAAAGGTCTATTAGGATGCATAGTGACAAGACTGGTGATCAGGCTTATTTGAACCTTATTCCACTCCTTGTTGTAAGTTATCTCTTTACATGCTTTATTATATGAAATTTAAGTTTTTTTTATATGATTCTAGTTTTCTTTTTATGTTTTTTATATGATAAGTGTTTGGTTTTGTGATTTATATACTTATCTATTCTAAAATCTATATAATTTATAACTTTGTTCGGTAGTAAATTTGTTTCTGTTTTAGTAGATTAATTACTGGTTTGTTAATATGATATGCTTATTTGTAAAAGTTCTTTTGGTGAAGGAGGGTGTTTGTTTAAGCTTACATGCAGGCTTATTTGGTTTCGGCTTATATTTCATAAGCTCCAAATTTCCGGCCGTGTGGGGTTATATTAAAATCTTATATAAGCCCATAAAGGGCTTATAAAAGTTTATTAAGATATACCAATTAAACTTATATAAGTCTCAATATAAGCCAGAATTCTTGGGCTTATAAAATATGCTCGGAAATCAAATAAGCTCATAACCCTACATATAAGCCTAAGCAAACACCCCCTTTAATTGTTACGAAAAATATAATGAGTTGATGCAGTAAATTGTAGTGAAACAAATATATTAAGATTAAAAGCTAAGTTTAATGAATTTGTTTTTGGGGCATGCCATGTTTTTGTATCTAACAAATGAACATTTTAGTAATAATATGTTCCAAGTTACCTGTAGCTAATGAGTATGTTGATGTGTTTTGTTTTCGTGGTTTTAGGGAAATGTTGGTTTGATCTTTACCAAGGGTGACTTGAAGGAAGTCAGTGAGGAAGTTGCCAAGTACAAGGTTAGATTTACAACACTTCATATCTTGTTTATTTAGTTAAATGATTTATGTATTTCATTGAATTATATACTATGTAGAGGGTGTTTGAATCAGCATACAGTGATGTGTATTGTGTCGTTACTGTTTCAAAATACATTAAGGCCACAAATATAAAGGAGCTAATTTGATTGTTTATATTCTTTTTAGAATTATCTTTGGCCATTTGAAACAGTTTAAGCTAATCTTGTACCTCTTTAAGATGTTTTAATTATCTGAAGCTGCTATCTGAAAAAGGTCACAGTATTAATGTTGATTAAGCAAACAAGCTCTCTGATAAGCTCTTTTTTGGGTTTATTGTTTTTTGAAATTTCAATAAGGCAAAACCCACTTCTCTTTGCGAGTTCAGACATGTCTCATTGAGTGTTAGTATAAGTCTTTTTTGTTGGGTTGATACCGTTATATTTTAAGATTATAATCTACTCCCTCCGTCCCATTTTATAAGTTCATGTTTGAAAAGTCAAAGTCTTTTTCTTCAGAGTTTGACCGTAATTATTTTTTTCGTGTTATATAATACTTGATACAAAATATATAAATTGATTTGTGTTTTAAATGTATTTTCATTTGTATACTTTTCATCAAGTATTATATAACACGAAAAAAAATAATTACTATCAAATTTCGAAGAAAAAGACTTTGACTTTTCAAACATGGACTAAATTTTCAGAAATACAGATTTTATTATTATTATTATTTTGCATCATGTTTCTTGCTTAGTTATCTTATTTCTAATACCTTAAGCTCTAAAAAATGCCTAAGAGTTCATCATAGATAATCCAATAAGCCGTCTAGCAAGCTCATTAGTTGGGTTATTGCAACTTGAAAATACAGAACGCCACTCAGTCTTTCAGTTTGCAAGTTCAAACGCCCTTTTCAATATTTTCTCTGAAGTTTATTTGGCTTCAAATATAAACACATGTGATTCTTTGTTAATAGTGAATACCCCTCACAAATTTACTTTGTTTCGACAGGTTGGAGCTCCTGCTCGTGTTGGTTTGGTTGCTCCAGTTGATGTCGTTGTCCCACCAGGCAACACTGGTCTTGATCCGTCTCAGACCTCTTTCTTCCAGGTTAACTTACTATTATACATTCATGTCAGTTAGACAATAATACCATAAGATGATGTTAATTTAAACTTTATAATCAAATCAGGTCCTTAACATTCCCACCAAGATTAACAAGGGTACAGTCGAAATTATCACACCTGTGGAGCTTATCAAGAAGGGTGACAAAGTGGGTTCTTCTGAGGCTGCCCTTCTAGCCAAGCTTGGCATAAGGCCGTTCTCATACGGTCTAGTTGTTCAGAACGTTTATGAGAACGGTTCAGTCTTCAGCCCAGAGGTTCTTAACCTGACTGAAGATGACTTGGTCGAGAAGTTTGCTGTGGGTGTTTCGATGGTCACCTCTCTTTCATTGGCTATCCACTACCCAACCATTGCTGCTGCTCCTCACATGTTGATCAACGGTTACAAGAATGCTTTGGCCATTTCTGTTGAGACCGAGTACTCTTTCACACTGGCTGACAAAGTGAAGGAATACCTTGCTGTAAGTTTGGAAACTTTTATTTTTGGTTCTGTTTTCAATTAGCATAATGTTTTTTTACTTATGAAAACTAATTTTGTATTGAAATTACTGCAGGATCCAAGTAAGTTTGCTGTTGCTACTCCAGCTGCTTCGGGTGGTGCTGCTCCGGCCGCAGCTGCTGCTGAAGAACCGAAGGATGAGCCAGCTGATGATTCTGATGGTGAAATGGTTTTCAGCTTGTTCGATGATTAGGCAGCTTTTCTTTATCTTATCAAGTTATCAGACATTTTGCTTAGTTTTATTTAGAAATACTCATATTCTGTTTTTCGACAAGGTTACTTTAGGTTGTTTTGGATTTGAATGTTTGTGTGTTATGACTAGCTTGTGGTTTATTTCTTTGCATGTTATGGTGTTTGCAAAAAAATTTATGTTTGACCATTGATGCTATGAAGTTTCATGTTGCAAGTGAAAAAACAGCTACTGTATAAAATATCCCACTTGCGATAATCTCACAATTAGTTCTACAAAGTTAGTAAACTGTGATTGATTTGGTGTATGTGCTCATGTTATTTAGTGTTAATTTTAGTGCTAATGCACTTGTTGCATGCTAACATTAGTTGAAGCTTAAATGTTTGGTTGTGTGATTTGCTATTTCTATAAGAGAAAAGTTCAATTAGGAACTTGTTTCTTCCTACATCCTGAGGCTCTCAGTTTCTTTCAACATCTTTTTTGTCCGATTCAAATCACCATTTGAAATCAAAAACACATGTCGACATTACTAACAAATTCATGGCACACACTTAACAACCGTGACAGGGCGCCACCGTTGTAGCGCACCAACACCCTCACAAAACCACCTTCATCAGCTTTGTTAGAAGTTGAAAGTATGAAAAATTGATCGGCTGTTTCACTTATTTCATTCCATCACGATTCATTTAATCTATATGATGCATTATCCTTGTGTAATTTGATAGGTTAGTGATCCATCTTTATATGGTATTAGTTTAGCGATTTTATTCGTTTCGCTTTGGGTATAATCTCACCCTATAGAGTGTGAGAATTTTATCCTTATGTAACTTTTTCACGAGCTACCACTATACTTGCAGTGAGTTTATAGCCTCACTTTTATTCTTTTAATACTTGTTTTACAAACTTGGGGTGAGAACATGCTTGCTTTTTACTTTGGACACAAGTACACTTTTAAACTGTTACGGATTAGCCTAATGAGCGATAACCCATTATGCCCACTATCATGAACCGTTAGTTACTGCGGGAAGCACGAGTGCTATAAATAGATGTATTGGGGTGACTCCCCCGTTTCGGGTTGTTCGGATAGGCAAACGGAGGTATATCATGTGGGATATCTAAGTGTTGAGTGTTACACACTTACCGGACCTTTATACTATGTGCTTTATTTGCATACTTAACTGTCATAGCTTCGGTGTCATGAGACTTAGTGCAATCGTAATACTTTTTGTATGACATTATATGTGTTGTAATGTTCATATACTTGAAATCTTGTGGTCCACTTTACTTTAATGTATTTAATTAAACCTATGAATTCATCAGCGTTTTGCTGACTTCTCAGGTTGTTGATTCTCTGTTTGACTGTACTTTGATGCATGACACCTAGTCACTTGCATTTCAAGAAGTGTTTTTACACAAACATTTATGACTTGTACTGAAACTATTTTCTATTTGGGACCATGTAATGAAATGAACTAATTATGATGTAAACCTATTTTTATTTAAATCAAATGTACTTTTAAAACGATTCATGTAGGTCGTTCTCTATTACTGTGTAATCTTATTCCATGACACACCCCCGGTGACCATTCCGCTGCGCTGATTTGGGGTGTTACAAATTGCAAGTTCGATCATTACCTTTTCGAAAGTGCAAATGTTGTCTCTGTGAGAAACTATTGGTGTGAATATTGTCTATGACCCAAAGTGAAATGACTCAAATGCCCCAAAGTCTTACTAAAGTGAAGGGCATTTTAGTCATTTACTTTGAGGTAGGGACGAAATTCGCACCAAAGGTTTTCCACATGGACCGCCCTTGCATTTTCGAAAAGGTAGGAATTTCTTAGGTGACGTTTGGTTCGTGAATTTGAAATTCCGGAATTTTAAATTCTAGGAAATTTAAATTCTTTAGAAATTAAAATTTCGTAATTTAAAATACCTTCGCTTGTTTGGTTGATAAAAATTCATAATATTTTAAAATCTGTCATTATTTTTATTACTGCAATTTTTTTAGGGAGTGACGGATAGGGGTGTCAAAAAACCTGATCCGACCCCGATTAAGCCTATTCGGGTCGGGTTACTTAGGTCAAAAAAAATTATTTGGGTTATTCGAGTCAACCCGAGTAATCTGAATACTAAATAAGGTCGGGTATCGGGTTGGAAATTTTTGATAACTCGGGTTTGGGTCGACCCGATTGACACAAATACATATTTATTATTTTTTTAATATACATTTTATAAATATTCTATTTAAACGAGTAAGAAAAAGCATTTTTATTATATTTTACTCATATTCGGGTTGACCCGAACCGAGTTTACCCGACCCGAATTGAAACGAACCCGACTAACCTGAATTTTAATAGGGTCAGGTTCGGGTATGAAAATTTTAACCTAGACTCGACTTTGAAGCGACCCAAATTGACCCGAACCCGAACAACCCCACACCCGACTAATACCCCTAGTGACAGATTTCCTTTGGTTTAAGGAAATATATATATATATATATATATATATATATATATATATATATATAATATATAGGGGGACTTTCTTGCGAGAACCATTTTATCTGCGAGAACTGAGAGAACCACAAAAAACATACATGCACGCCTTTTAAAATAAAATAAAAATACATGCAAATCATCAATAATCGTAAGTATCCACCTATGTTCTTCAATATCATCATGAACTCATCCTCTTTTTTCACAAAAACCTTACACAAGGCCGCAATATTGTCGTTGCACGCCTTATAAGAACATACATGCACACCTTCAAAGAAAAATGTTGTAATTCCAATTTCTTATCAAATTCTTTAGAACAACTATGTTTTTTAAAAAACATATATGTTGTTTTTAGAACATATGTGCAAAAATACAATTATTGAAGGCGTGCATGTATGTTTTTGGTGGTTCTCTCAGTTCTCGCAGATAAAATGGTTCTCGCAAGAAAGTCTCACTATATATATATATATATATATATATATATATATATATATATATATATATATATATATAGTGAGACTTTCTTGCGAGAACCATTTTATCTGCGAGAACTGAGTGAACCACCAAAAACATACATGCACGCCTTCAATAATTGTATTTTTGCACATATGTTCTAAAAACAACATATATGTTTTTTTTTTTAAAATAGTTGTTCTAAAGAATTTGATAAGAAATTGGAAATACAACATTTTTTTTGAAGGTGTGCATGTATGTTCTTATAAGGCGTGCAACGACAATATTGCGGCCTTGTGTAAGGTTTTTGTGAAAAAAGAGGATGAGTTCATAATGATATTGAAGAACATAGGTGGATACTTACGATTATTGATGATTTGCATGTATTTTTATTTTATTTTAAAAGGCGTGCATGTATGTTTTTTGTGGTTCTCTCAGTTCTCGCAGATAAAATGGTTCTCATAAGAAAGTCCCCCTATATATATATATATATATATATATATATATATATATATATAGTTAATTCTGAAAAAGGTACAAAAACTAGGAGTGAGATCACCATCTAGTACCAAAAAAAAAAAACATCTTCTCAAAATAGTCATGTGGTCATGTGCGACTCCATTGTAAAAGAGATTGGTATCGGATTTAAATTTGGAAAATATATGAAAGAGAAATAGTAGAGAGAAAATATATAATAATATAATAAAATATATAATTTATAAATTGAAATTAAGTTTAAAAATATTATTTGTAAAAGAATTATACAAAAGAAGTTAAAATGAGTGGTGGGAAAACAAAAATAGAATGAGAAGTGCAAGTTGGTCAAAGAAAGTACATTAAATGTAAGTGGTTTTTGTCTAAACCTACCCATCAATCATGGTACCATTCTCTCATTTCAAAGTAGGCTTAGACAATGTGTAGTGGTAATGGGGGGAGAGTGGCGGGTTGTTTGACATGTGGCATGTGGGGCTTTGTTGAAAAAGTGATGTAATGGTAGGTGGGGCATTGTTTAACATGTGACATTCCTTTTCTTTTCTTTTTTATTTTTTTAATCACTAAATATTACATTTATTATTAAACATTTCTAAAAATAGACAAATAATAAAAGATAAGTTTATTAAAAATAAAAACATTACAAATAAAAATAAAAATACAATTAAAAAAAACAAAAACTACTAATCTATATCGTTAACGTCATCGTAATCGTCGTCGTTCTCGCCTTCGCTTTCGCTTTCGTTCTCCTCCTCCTCCTCCTCGGAATCGGACAACATTCGACGGTTAACTCACGCTTCCTCGATCAAATCCGCCAATAGTGCGTGGTGACTCACGTGGCTTCGCATGTAGGCCGAGTTTTCTAAGGCTTGTTCGGGAGTTACTTGCAGTAGTGGTTCGTCTTCTTCACCCAGGTGATAATCTTGACAAATGGCCCGTCTATCGTCCTCTAATATCATGTTGTGTAGAATGAGGCACGCACGCATAATATCCTTAATTTTATCCTTCGTCCATAAACGACAAGGATTCGCCACAAACGCGAAACGTTTCTTGAGAACACCGAAACATCTTTCGATATCCTTTCTTGCCGATTCTTGTACTTTTCTCCAGTTATCTTTTTTAGGATCGATCGGCTGTGACATCGTTTTCATGATGAACGAGTACTCCGGGTATATACCGTCACCCAAATAGTAGCCACCTGGATGGAAGTTGTCATTAGCCTAAAAACCGAGAGACGGGGCGGTACCTGAGATGATGTCTTCGAGGACGGGTGATTGCTCTAAAATGTTGATATCGTTAAGGGAGCCGGGGACACCAAAGTAAGCACTCCATACCCATAGATCGTACGAGCAAACGGCTTGAAGAACTAGTGTTGGACCTTTGTGGCTACCCCCATGGTATTGACCTCGCCAAGCGGTTGGACAGTTAGACCATGCCCAATGCATGCAATCTATACTACCCATCATACCGGGTATGCCATGAGCCTCTCGGTGCACATCATATATTCGCATCAAATCATTTTTCGTCGGTTTTCTTAAATACCGCTTCTCGTACAAGGCTTTTATTCCTAAAAATATTTTGTGAAAATAGATATATAAATATATAAATATATAAGGAAAAACAATAAATAGATAAAGAAATTTTTTTTACCTATTGTAAATTTCTCAAGTGTGTCCCGACACGTTTTCTCGGCCATCTTTAAATAATCGTCGTTGATGTCGGTGGAGATCCCGTAACCGATCACCCGCATAGCAGCTGTGCACTTTTGTATCGACATGAACCCCGGGTTACCCACTACGTCGGTTTTTGTTTAAAGTAATCGAAATGCGCCTCTAAATCATTTGCGATACGCAAAAATAACCGTTTGCTCATTCTAAAACGACGTCTAAATGCTTTGTAATCGTACGTTGGCTCCGTTGGGTGGAAATAATCTTTCATCAACCTAGCGTTGGCCTCGACACGGTCTCGATAAACCATTTTTCTTTTTTGGCTCGGTTTTGGTGGGTTCTGAGCGACGTACATAGCTACAGCCCCAGCAGCAAGAGACACCGCTTCTAGTTCTCGGTCGGAGAAATCGTCATCCGAACTAGATTCAAGAATAAGGGCAGACGTCGAAGGAGAACCCATTGTATAAAAAGGTGAAAGATTGTATAAAATTTGATGAGAATGGAATGTGTTTGAGAGTGTTTTGGTGTAAATGTTTATAAAATGTGAGAGGTTTGTGTGTATATATATATATAGTAAATTGATAAAAGAAATAAAAAATAAAAAATAAAAAATTAAAAGTTGGTTAAATAGAGCCGTTTACAACGTCTAGTTTTCTTGGGGCTTGCGTGGGTGGTGGCGCTGTCAGAACAAGGCCTTCTCGATTTTTTTAGGCAACAACGCCCGTCTGTATTGGAGAAAGGGGCGTTGTTGGGGCAAAAAAGGGGCAAACAAAGCCCCACTACGGATGATCTTACCAAACAAAGTTTTTTGAAACTGATTCCATTCTTTGAGAGAAACACCCCATAACAAACGCACCCTTATTACGACTTACCATTTTCACTTGACAAAGAACCATTTTTTCGTATCGTTATTTTAAGTTTCGTATGTTTTTAATATGTTGTATTATATTTTTAATTTTAATAAAATAAATTTTATGTTATTTGATAAATCGAATAAAAAAATAGGAAGTGGTGGGACCCAAATGAGTAAGTTGTAGTTAGTTGTGATAAGAGGGTTGTAGAAGGTGGTTTGTGTTGGGAATAAAATGATCAAGACAAGGTACTGCTAGAAGAAAGTCTCAGCAGTCAAAGCCTGCCAAGCCAATATTCAAGCCTGTTGAAGATACACTAGCGGTACCTATGAGCAGTCAGGTACTGCTAGTTATACAAGAGCCTGCTAAGCATAATGAAGACAGAGTTGGACGTTTTATTCTTTTGATTACTTTAAATATAGTTGTATTAGTTTATATTTATGCTGTGCAACCCATATGATGTACAGTTAGGCGTGGTTAACTTTGTATGGGTGAAATAGTATTTGTATTAGTTGTAAAGTACATAATAGGTGTAAAGTAGAATATTCCCTTATTGTTTATTAGTTGTCAGTCCAACTCTCAATATTGTAATAGGACTCATTCTCCTATAAAATGAGTCCTAAGATAGCAGTTAGAAATATCTCTTTCCAAGCTCCCTCACTCATATCTTCACAACCCCAAAAGTAATTTACTTACTTATTATCGATTCAAGGTTAAGTGTAACCCTGGTGATAAGAAAGATCACCCGTATTATTATCAATAATATTGAGTCGTTTTGTGTTAATTGTGTTGTGCTCATTGTTCAATATATTTCACTGTTACATTAAACACAATTGTTCTTTTAAGTGTGCTTAAGTATATTCCGCGTACTCAACCACATTCACTCTTAAATATCCCAAACACGTTACTAGGAATAACATCCTAAGTGTTTGTATAATCCTCACAAGTGGTATCAGAGCAGGCTGATATTTTCGATTTAGAAGAACAAAGATGGACGCTGAAAACATTCAAACAAATGTAGCCGCTAAACTTCCTCAGCTCAAACAAAACGAGTTTGAAATGTGGAGGTTAAGGGTAGAACAATATTTTCAAGTGCAAGACTATGCACTATGGGAAATAATTGAAAATGGAAACTCGTTCCAACCCATAACCACCACTGCAACAATTAATGAAGCTGAAGAAAGAATCAGGAAAAGAAATGATCTTAAAGCAAGAAGTATGTTGCTCATGACCATTCCAAATGATCAGCTTTTAATCTTCAACAAATACAAGTGTGCCAAGACACTTTTTGAAGCCATTGTTGCTAGCTATGGTGGGAACGAAGCCACCAAAAAGACCCAGAAAACACTTCTCAAACAACAATTTGAGAACTTTGCAGCAACCACCAATGAATCTTTGGACAACATGTTCAACAGACTTCAGAAACTTACAAGTCAACTAGCCATTCATGGAGTTGAAATTCCACAAGAAGACTTAAACTCAAAGTTTCTCAGAAGTTTGCCCTCTGCATGGGCCATGCATGTTGTTGTATGGAAAAATAAACCAGATATAGATTCTATGAGTCTTATGGATCTTTACAGCAATTTCAAGATTGTAGAGCATGATTTGAAGAAATCCACTGGTTCAAACTCTGGAAATTTGGCTTTTATGTCAACTTCTAGTTCCCCAAGAAAAGTAGATGAAGTTCAAGATGGTAGAGAAGATGGTACCGCTAATACAAATTTTGGTACTGCTAGTACATCTAGCAGTACTAAATGCATTTTAGATGAATCCATTGGCTGTGCTTTCTTGACTTCTCAACATAATGGAGAAGTTTTGACATTTGATGATATACAAGAGATCAATGATGATGATCTTGAAGAAATGGATATCAAATGGCAGATATCACTTCTTAGCATGAGGGCCAAGAAGTTTCTCATGAGAACAGGAAAGAAGATTACCATAAATGGTAATGAACCTGCTGGTTATGATAAATCAAAGGTAGAATGCTACAATTGCCATATGAAGGGTCACTACTCAAGGGATTGTAGAAGACCAAGGCAACAAGATGGGAAAGGTAGAGGCTTTGTGAATACAACCAAAGCTGTGGAAGTTGCTGAACCAAAAGCTATGGTAGCTATTGATGGTTTGGGTTTTGATTGGAGCTTCTTGGAAGAGGAATCTACATCTTCTGAAATGGCACTGATGGCCTTCTCTAATCCTGAGGTACAAATTACAAAATGTTCTATATCATGTGATGCTTACTTAGAATTAGAAACTCTAAGAAAACTTTATGATAATCAAAGATTAGAACTGGAAGAAACCAAGCAAAACCTATTCAACCATAAATGTGGTTTAGCCAAACTAGAAAAACAGGTCATACACTATAGGGAAAATGAACTTACTTTTTCAGATACAAAAGCTGTTCTTAGTAATCAAATTGCTCACAAAGATGCAGTAATTGAAGCGTGGTCATCTAATTTTGCTAAATTAAAACTGGAAAAAGAAAACATTCAACTAACTATTACAAAATTAGAAAATGCTTCTGATTGTACCAAGAAAATAGTTGCATGTCAAATGGACAAAAGGATCAAATCTGGTCTAGGATACAATACTTGTCCACCTCCTTACAGAGGAATCCCTTCACCACCAGGATTAGATCTAGCTAAATCAGGTTTACATGAACACACTCATAAACCATCAACCAGTGCAAACACTATAGAGAACAGTGAACCTTTTGAGAGTGCAAGTGAAGCTTCACTCTCTGATGATAAGGTGCTCACTGATAAGGGTTCAGATAGTACAACCATTGAGGGTTGGTCAACTAGTGATGATGAAGAGACTGTTTCTAAGACTAGTTCAGGAATCAAAGTAGGATCAAGCAGTCCTAAAAGTGTAGAGCATAGAACACAAATTAGAACTATTCTAAAAACAGTTCAATGTTGTGAAAAATGCACTTCCACTAGCCCACCTAGAGGTACCCAAAGAAACTGGAACAATCTCAAATCACACCAACTAGGTGATGATTTCATCATGTACAATAAGGCTTGCTATACTTGTGGTAGTTTTAATCATAAACATGCTTATTGTAACAAGAGCAAATCTGGGAGTTCTTCAAGGTCTAATTCAAATAGATCAACTCCCAAAACAAGTTCTGAGAAGTCTAACTCAACAAAAGTTAATGATACTGTTAGACATAATGAGCCTGTTTGCCCAAAACCAACAACTCAGGGTGCAAGAAATGCTTTCAAACGTGCACCAAAAGTTGCAAAAAGACCTTATCAAAAGAAACCTGTGGTTGAAAAACAAACTTGGAAACCAAAAGCAAAACCATCACTTGGTACCGCTAGTACAAATGGTACTGCCAATGATGGTACTGCTAGACCAAAAACCACAAAAAGGGATAAGAGGGCAAATGCTGTTAAGGCCTCAGCATGTTGGATATGGAGACCTCTCCAATCCAATGGTGCATCAACTGTTTTAAAGAGATTTGATTTCATTGATGCACGAGGCAAACCCAAGTCAGTAATGGCTTGGGTACCCCAAGAAAACTAATTTTCTTATTCATGTGCAGGAACATTCACCAAATGATGGAGCAGATCAAGGATATGTAGATAGTGGATGTTCAAGGCACATGACAGGCAACATGTCTTACCTCTCAGAGTTCAAATCATTTGATGGAGGATATGTTACCTTTGGGGGAGGAATAAAAGCAAAGATTACTGGTAAAGGAACAATTAAAACTGGTAAATTAGATTTTGAAAATGTTTACTTTGTGAAAGAACTCAAGTTTAACCTCCTTAGTGTCTCACAAATGTGTGACAAAAAGAACAATGTCCTTTTTACTGATACTGAATGCCTTGTTCTTTCTCCTGATTATAAGATTCCTGATGAAAGTCAAATTCTTCTTAGAATCCCAAGAAAGAACAATATGTACAGTATTGATTTAAAGAATATTGTTCCTAAAGAGTCTCTAACTTGTTTGGTAGCAAAGGCAACATTGGATGAATCTATGCTTTGGCATAGAAGGCTTGGTCATGTAAACTTCAAAACCATCAATACAATTTCTAAACATGATTTGGTTAGAGGTTTACCCAAAAAGATTTTTCTAAATGATCAAACCTGTGTTAGTTGTCTTAAAGGCAAACAACACAGAACTTCTTGTAAGCCCAAAACCCATAACTCTATTTCTCAAGCTTTAGCTTTGCTTCATATGGACTTGTTTGGTCCTACATCTGTTAGCAGCTTGAATTTTAAACATTATTGTCTTGTGGTCACTGATGATTATAGTAGATTCTCTTGGGTTTTCTTCTTAAGAACTAAGGATGAAACTAGTGAGATTCTTAAGAACTATATTACAGAGGTAGAAAACCAAGTTGATAAGAAAGTTAAAGTGATCAGATGTGATAATGGGACAGAGTTTAAGAATAGAGTCATGGATGACTTTTGCAAAGAAAAGGGAATTAGGAGAGAATTCAGTGTAGCTAGAACCCCACAACAAAATGGAGTAGCTGAGAGGAAAAATAGAACACTAATAGAGGCTGCTAGAACTATGCTTGTAGACTCTAAGTTGCCTATTTCATTTTGGGCTGAAGCAGTAGGTACTGCTTGTTATGTTCAAAACAGGGTTCTAGTAATACAACCTCACAATAAGACACCTTATGAACTTTTTCTAGGTAGAACACCTTCTTTAAGTTTTATGAGACCTTTTGGTTGTCATGTCACAATTCTCAATACCAAGGACCACTTAGGAAAATTTGAAGGAAAAGCTGATATAGGTTTCTTGGTTGGATATTCTTTGCAAAGTAGAGCCTATAGAGTGTTTAACAGTTGCACTAGGCTAATAGAGGAAAATGTGCACATTGAGTTTCAAGAGAAACTTCCAAATGTTGCAGGTGTTGGTCCTGATTACCTTTTTGACATTGATGGTCTTTCAAAATCTATGAATTATGTGCCTATCACAGGTACACATGCTAATGAAAATGCAGGTTTTGAAAAAAATGTTGAAACAGATGAAGACCAAGATTATGTCTTCATACCAACATGGAATGAAATGAATTCATCTTCAATGAATGATGAACCTTCAAGAACAGCAAATGAAGGTGTTGATGATGAAAGCAATGAGTATGGAACTCAGAATCAAAGAAATCAAAGTAGCAGTTCACAGGTTGAGCCTGCTAGTTCACAAGTTGAGCCTGCTAGTTCACAGGTTGAGCCTGCTAGTTCACAGGTTGAGCCTGCTAGTTCACAAGTTGAGCCTGCTAGACCATTGGATCAGACTTCTGATTCATCAAATGTTCATTCTGGTGATTTCTTAGAAGATGATGTGGGAATTGGCAACCTCCCAATTACTTATGAAGTTCCTACTACAAACCACACAAGGATTCTCAAAGATCACACCCTTGATAATGTGATTGGCAATATTCATTCTGGTGTAAAAACTAGAACTCAAATCTTAACTTCAGATCAAGAAGGGTTTATCTCTGCTGTTTATGAAGAAAAGGTCCATGATACTGCCAACACATGTTTGTTCTCATGTTTCATTTCACAAGCTGAACCCAAAAACATTATCAAAGCCTTAGCTGATTCAAGTTGGGTAGAAGCAATGCAAGAAGAACTCCTTCAATTCAAAATTCAGAAGGTTTGGTTCTTGGTTGATCTTCCCAAGGGTCATAGGGCAATTGGAACCAAATGGGTGTTCAGAAACAAGAAAGATGAAAGGGGTATAGTGATCAGAAACAAAGCAAGGCTTGTGGCTCAAGGTTATACTCAAGAAGAAGGGGTAGACTATGAAGAAGTTTTTGCACCAGTTGCAAGAGTTGAAGCAATTAGGCTATTTTTGGCCTATGCTTCTTTCATAGGATTTACTGTCTACCAAATGGATGTCAAAAGTGCCTTCTTATATGGCACTCTTGAAGATGAAGATGAAGTATATGTGTCTCAACCCCCAGGTTTCACTGATGCAGAATTTCCAGATAAAGTATACAAGGTTACTAAAGCTCTCTATGGTTTACACCAAGCTCCTAGGGCATGGTATGCAACCTTAGCTTCCTATCTATCAGCAAATGGCTTCCAAAGAGGCAAGATAGATCAGACCTTGTTCATCAAAAGAAACAAGAAAGACATACTGCTAGTGCAAATCTATGTTGATGACATTATCTTTGGGTCCACAAACAAAGAAATGTGTGTGGAGTTTGAGAAACTTATGCAAAATAAGTTTGAAATGAGTTCCATGGGGGAACTTACATTCTTTTTGGGTCTCCAAGTAAAGCAATCAAATGAAGGCATATTTATCAGCCAAGATAAGTATGTAGCAGAGATCCTAAAGAAGTTTCAGTTTGCTGATTCCAAGGTGGCAAGCACACCCTTTGACTCAGAAAAGTCATTAGTGAAGGATGATGAAGGAGAAGATGTGGACACACACTCTTACAGATCTATGATTGGGTCTTTGATGTATCTTACATCATCAAGACCAGACATCATGTTCTCTGTATGTGTATGTGCAAGATTTCAAGTCAATCCCAAAGTGTCTCATCTCACTGCTGTCAAAAGAATTTTCAGATATCTTAAAGGACAACCTAGGTTGGGTCTATGGTATCCAAGAGAATCATCCTTTGACTTGGTGGCTTACTCAGATAGTGACTATGGTGGTGCAAGCCTTGACAGAAAATCCACAACTGGTGGATGTCAATTCTTTGGAAGCAGACTCATATCATGGCAATGCAAGAAACAAACAATGGTGGCAAATTCTACTACTGAAGCAGAATATGTTGCTGCTGCACATTGTTGTGGTCAAGTCCTTTGGATTCAAAATCAAATGCTTGACTATGGGTATAATTTTCTAAACACCATGATTTACATTGACAATAGCAGTATGTCAGACCCTGTGAAAAACTCTTGTAGGCAATCTTAGTGATTAATAACAATCTCGAATCACTATTTCCTAACGCCTATTTTTGCTAGGAATTTGAACTTTTCATTATTATTAATAGTAGCCATGCATTATATATATACGCACATATATACATTTAACACACAACACTAGGATTTATATCCCCTACGCCACAACTCATGTACCCAACGACAGGTATTCCTATTCAGTTAGTGAGTTCACTACAATCAATCAAAGTAAATATAACATAATCCTTCTTAACTATAACAATAAACTCAAATCCTAACCTAACACTACAAACCAACCGGACCCTTAATTGATCGGCCCAACAACAACCAATAAACACTAATTGCCACAAACTCATCAAGTTAGCCAACTACCAACCCAATTAAATCTCACAAGCCCACTCGACCACTTACTTAAATTGTGGTATATTTTTTTTTCCCTTTCTTACCCGATCGGTGCAAAACTTCCTCAAAAACTTTCATGCAAACCGTAAAGACCAAATGTGGCCATTATGCATTGTATGTCAATGAAAACCAACCCAACTCCACAGCCCACCATCACCACGAGGACAAGACTGTGTCATTTACCCTCTTTATTTTATTTTCTTGCCTTACTATTAAGAATCACTCGCTAACCATTTTTCAAAATAACTCGACCTCATTATCTATGTCTAGTGCGACTTTCAGATAATAACACACATCCAAATATAACTCATAACCCACCACTAAATATCTCGATCCAAAACTGTGAACATGAATTCGATAAATCCCACGAACCAACTGTCACCTTGCTAACTAAAATATATCATACAAAAATAGAATACAAACTCCTCAATATGGACATTCCATGATACGAAAGTAAAATAGAAATATAACTTGTGGCAAATAAATATATCCACGTATAAGAATCAAGGAAGCAAAAACATACAATAACTAAAATACAAGGACACAACCACTCTTACACTCAATTGAAGAAATCATCACACAAGTGTCCTATGTTAACAGTACAAGGTAACCATCAGTCAAGAGGTCAAACAAATTTGAGATATTTTCCCTATATAAGCTCTTTCATTCGCTCATGCTAACCTCTATCACCTTCCATCCAAATAAACATATCCCCTAAGCACCACAGAGACCTTTCTGTCGTGCATGTGGGAAGTAAACCCAATCCGGTCAATTTATATAACAACCCTTATAACTCACTAGCCTTCCTTGTGCATCATTCGAACCCACCATTTCCTTCACACTCATTTCACTATCAAAGGAACCTCAAATAAACTACCCTTGTTCAACAGTGAACATAACCGGTGTAAGAATAGGACGTCCAAAGCAAATAGATTGTTCATTTCGTGTGTCATTCGAACAAGCCAAGATCCGTCTCACCACCTTTCCAAAAGGTGAAGTAAGTCTCCACATTCCTTCTTAATCATATCAAGTATCCATGCATACACATCTACTACTCCATTCGAATGTTCTATTTTACTTCATATGACACACTGTCACAAGTTTAGTTGCACATTAACATATAGAACACACCATGCATTATCATGTTGTTTTTACTCATATACTTATATAGTAACACTTTACTTAGTCACATACACATGATATTCGAACAATAAACCCTTCGAGCACAACCGGGTTAACAAAAGAAAACACGTTGAAACATAAGTTGATCAAACCACCCCCAAGTCACGCTTAAATATGACCATCTCATAAATGTCACTCTAACACAACTTAAACTTGAATAATAAACCCCTCGCTAAACCGGATAAAGAGAAAACAGAAAAATAACCAAGAAATTAATAGTTAGAGAAACCGCTCGAACAGGCCACTTCACGATGTAATTAATACGAAACCGTTCATGCGACACCCAAATATTTTTATCTTTCTCGATAGCCCACATGATGAACTAATTATTTCGTGTTTTGAGATCCCTCTCATAACCCCATTTCGACACTCAAATTAATCCCTTTTAACGCTATTCGACTAAGAGCAAACCCTTAGAAAAATTTCATGGAATATTCACAAAACCTTTTCACTCGACCAGCCCATGATCTGTTAACATATCTTCGAAATCTTATATGTAATATATCGATATTTTCATACCACTCGATCGACAAGCTAGCACACTACATTTTTCATGTTCTAAGTTCGAACCCATAAGCTCGACATCACGCCCAAAATAATCCATTTTAATCGACTTTCACTAGGAACTAGCCAATTATTTTCAGAAAAATAATTATAGCCTTCGGTTTGGGCCAAAACCAAGCCCAACAAGGATTTTTGATAATCAAGCCCAACAGGCCCGAGTAATATATTTTTGGAATCCTAAAAATAGCCCAAATCCAAGCCCAAAACTATTTTCACGCCCTCGCTTTTAAAACCCTTAACGGGCTATGTTACAAATCGTTAAGGAGCCCATTAAGGTAAAAATAATTTATTTTCTGAAATAATAAATTGAAATAAGTTAAAATAAACTTAATAAAGTTATAAAAATTTTCAGAATATTTTTCCCGTCATTTATATGCGAAAAGGACTAAAAATGTAACGCGACTTAACCGAAAAGGACTAAAACTGCCAAACCTGGAAACTAAGGGACTGAAGCTGTAAAAACAGTTGTAAAGGACTGAAATTGACATATTATTGACCTTCAAGCTTTATATGGACTATTGGACAAGTATTGGACTGATATTGGACTACGGACTGAATAAGGACTAACGACGTAACGCGCACCACGGTTAGGGAAGAAAATGTAAAATCTGAAAAGACCAAGGACCAACTACTATAACTTGTCATTCTCATCTTATTTTTCATCTTTGCACCTTATCTTTACTTTATATGCACATTTGCACTATATTTGCATATTAGCTAATAGCGATAGAAATATTGGATAGTAATATTTTATGTACTTGTTGAAAATATGAATTTACGAGATGTGCGAGCATCATAAGCATATAACATCTTCATTAGATCGTTAAACAATCATCATCCACCACTCATACTCATACACACTAGAAAATTAGTAAGATTTTCATATATTTATATATTTACCAGGTTTTATATCGAAGTTGTTATAATCACCTCTGAATTATTTTACCATCACCAGGAACGCATAAGGTGAGTCATGGCCTCACTTTTTAACTCTTTATACTTTTTAAACTCCGTGAGGGGGATACATGCTATAACTAAATCACAAGTATTTTTCTGTATGCTACCTGACTTGATATATGCCTAAGTACCCCATATTGCCATAAGACCCTTTATCATGAGCCATTAATCACTGCGGTGAACGCGAATATAATGAATAGATCTATTAGAGGTTGACGACCTATCCCACTAATACTGTGACGAAATGCTTTTTGCTAGTCGTATTAGTCGCGATGCATTATATTTGAGAGAAATAGGAATTGGCAAAATCACCTATTAACTGAGGGCAAATTTTCATCATTAATTTGGTGGACTCCTCCGTTTAGGCGGTACTTTGTTAACGTTTGCGTGTCATGAGACTTAGGGCAATATATGAACTGCAATATCAATATTTTAAACTGATTGTATCTCCAATACAATCTTACTTGTGATTGAACTGATATTTAAACTACAAACTCCATGATTTCACTCAACATTATGTTGACTTTTAAGCATGTATCTCAGGGAACTAAAGGAGCACGGCAAGGCATGGAGCAGGCATACTTTATCTTCAATAAATGGTGTAAAATAAGTTGTAATTCAGTTAAAATAATGTTTCTTTAAAGAAACCTTAGTACTCTGATGTAATGTTTTATAACTGAATTTGTATTATGGACCTATGTAAATTAAAAATGCCATTCTAGGCTGTTTTTCTATGATTTCACATTCGATCCTCACAGTAACACCCAAATAAATCTTCCGCTGCCACAAATCAAATTTTGGGGGTGTTACAGTTTGGTATCAGAGCTTCGGTTATAGAGAACCAAATGTTTTTAAACGTTGGACTATAACTACATTTTTTAAACAAATTAATTATACACCATGTTACCTTAAATTCTCCATGCCTGCTTGCTGCCGTGCTCGGTATGTTATTCGTTAAATTATCATATATAAGCCCTGCATACTTGATAGTTACCATGCACAACTAGATAATCTTATGCTTATAATACACCACTTGATGTTAGTAAGTTACTTATACTACGATATATGGATTATTACAGTAACATGTCTTCCCTACCAGTTGATATCACTAAGACTACCACTCCTATCACTCATGTAGCACCTAGCTATCATATTACACCAAATACTGAAGATCCTTATGTTCAAATGTCACAACCCCGACCTAACCTAGAACTTACTCAGAACTCATCTTCATCATCACCTACTCACTCACCTCCACGTCATAAACTTAGGAGAGCAACTGAATCCTATTCAGATCCGATTGGTGGTCAACCAACATTTGAAATTGGGCAAAGTTCACGTCAAGAAATGACCTGGGAGAACATCAACCTAAATTCTCCCATACCCAATACCTCAGATTTCTCCATGCCAGATGTTCCAAACAATGTATCCTCACCCAAATCTCCTGACTACAATGTTGACACCCAAGACTCCATATGGATTCGCCTTCACCAACACACCAGCATACTAAACGCTCACTCTGAACAGTTAAAAGAGTTACATCCATTACGATTTGAATGGTTTGACCGTAACATTGATACCCTGTTCAAGAGGACCGATGCTGAGAGACGAGAAGTGTTTGGTTTAGGAGTGAATATTGGCAACATGAAGGACAACTATGAACAAGAACTTAGAAACTTGGATGCCAGAACCCGCTGTTTAGGTAGAGGCCATACTCAAACCCACATTAGAATTGAAGACATTGAAAGAGCATTATGGTTAGCTAGAGACACAGCAAGAACCCAAAGCCAAAAGATTGCGGCCTTGGAAAACATGTTAGCTAATCAGATGAATGCATGCCAAGAACGTTTCTCGGCCATGGAAGTTGCGCAACTGGATCTGGAGGCAGAAGTTAGACGTCTACGTCAGAGACGTAACTGATCTTAAGTATCGTTGTTGTACTAAATAAACCAAATAGTTTTGGTTAATAGTTTATGTACTTCCAATAAATCTGTAACTCTCAGAGCTTGTAATCGACTTTTAATGTATAATAGCTATCCTTCTGTTATACTTTTCTGTTGTAAACAAATTCCTCTCACCAAACCATACTATGATGCTGTAAGCGCAAAGAGCCGTGCAAAATCTCATCCTTTGTTACCCTCTTAGGTAAACAAATAACGCTACATGAATCAATAAGACATTAATAAAAGATCTTGTACTGATTGTTTTGCAACAATCAATCGAACAAGTTATTAGGATTATGTCAATTTTGATGATTGTATTCCAACTTATTATGACATTATCTTGATTATACGCCACTAAACAATAACACATAGAATTCCAAGAACAAATATTCTGAAGAGAAAGTTGTTAAATTTCAATTATTGTAGATAAATCCAATTGTTCCTTAACAATCACATGTCAAGAGTTGATTATTATTTTACGATGCTACCCAAATACATTGTATTTCTATGATCCTCAGTTGATTTGATTTCACATTAAGACTACATTGTTAGCATTAATATACAAATGTTTTGCTATTTGAATTATTCTAACGATGAAGTGAACACTAAATCAACGCTTCGTGTAATGTTCATAGGAAATGGACGACATGAACAGTGTGGTGCCCACAACAATCATGACCCCTAAAACCATCGAGGAATTGGTAAACAAAATCGTTGCGGTAGTCATAGAGATAACCTCAACAGTTCGTCCAAACGACAATGACATGACAAGAAAAGAGAGAAAGAAGGTTATACCTTGCAAGCATAACCATGAACGTTTCATGGGATGTAGGCCAACTAGCCTGAAGAATTCAAGGAAAATAACCAAGCCCATCCGCACATGTACCCAAAGAATTAGGCAAGATGTTGCACTTAAGAAAAATAACCAAAAACAAAGACCCTTTACTCTTAACGAATGTGAGTTTCACAATGATGTTTGCACCCGCAATCATCTACAAGACCGCATTGACTACCTTCGCCAGCAAAGGCTCAACCCAGAAACTGAAAGAAACTACGTCACCACCCCTACCAACCGAAACAACTACCGTGGAAATAAACCTCTGTGTCTAAAATGTAAGATGCATCACACCGGAGATTGCACTGCAATATGCGGGAGGTGCAGAAAGACAGGCCACAAGTCAAGTGACTGCAAAACTATGGAAAGAAAGGAACAGCATTCATTCATAAAATGCCACGGATGCGGTGGAATAGGGCATTACAAGAGTCATTGCCTAAACTACAATGCCAACTGGAAGGCCAAGATGGATGCAAATGAATGAAGATTTGTTAAAAGAGCCCAGTAGTACCAAAGAATGACCTCTAGGTTAAGCAGATGTATGGATTCCTGCTGTAAAATAAATAAACTCTAGTTAGGACTATCTAAGTTATATTTCCGTTTGTATTTACCTTAGGTACGATGGGTGTAACCTAAGTGTAAAAGTATCTTTCTACTGTGTGAAAAATCTACCTTGTAATATTTCCATGATAATAAAAATCTACCTCTATTTCCATTACACCTCTCTACTATTAGTCGTTATGTAACAAATACATTAATAATACCTCAAGAATTTAATTAATTTTATCATAATCAAATACTAAATTATTACCTTATTGCAATGGAACCCCACTTAAAACCCAAGTATATATCCAAAATGTCCAAATGTTATCTTAGAAAATTTTGACTTATCCTCGAAAAATGAATAAAAATCTATATTATTATTTTTATCAGAAACTGCCTGACCTTGTGGCAAAATTATTATAACTAAACCAGATAAAACTCTTTGAAGAAACATAAATGCTGAACCAAAAGTTACATCATTTGGTCCTAAATTATACATAGCCTAGCTACCTATGTATAATTTAGGAAGAATCATGTTATAAATGGGACAGTTATCCTTTCGAAATTTTAATAACAATTTTCATTCCAACAACAGAACCTTGAAATAAAATAACTTGTTCATAAAACTTTATTTTTTTAACCAACCCCAGTCAGATCTACACTCATCCCTTATTTCACTATTATATGAGGACAAGGAAATTACGAACATTAGAAACTTTAAAAATTCACAACAATCTACGACAAACACAAACAACATAGGATTTTATTAGAAACCTTGAAGGTTAATACATAACGAGAGGATTAACATCAAAAGTACATAAAACACAACATAAAACATACAACCTTAAATCGGTTGGCCCACTACAGAAACAAAAACCACCACCAACCCAACAACAACAAGATCCGCCATAGGATGAAGTACCCTGATTATTCTGAAGACACAAAAGCGAACCATTAAACATAACAACTTAACATAAACCTAAACAAGAAGTTATTCCCCATTACATCGGTCCACAACAAAGCTACATCTTAAGCACCTACGCTCGACCTTCACTTCCAAAAATTATCCGCAAAAATCGCTAGGATTGTGAGGGGTACGATAACCAACAAGTATCCGATCCAGCCACGGGTATCTTCGCCAGGAAGAAGAACCAAACCAGCAACGACGAAAATGATGAACATGGCTGCAAAGACTATGGCAATCGGAGGCATTTTTTTTTTCGGAAGAGAAGTAGATTGAAGAAGATGAGATTTGAATGATGAGAATAATTGAAAAGGGTGAAAAGATGAAAAGGAGAATAAAGTGGAGGAAAAAGGAGAGAGTAAATAGAAAAAGTAGGTAAAAATAGTACCCGCTATTTTACTATTCACTATCATTAAATTTCAAACCGCTACCATTAAAAATCCCCTAGTCTCGACCGTTAGAACATTAGACATTCAATAATAAATACTTCCTACTCTTGACCGTTATTTCTACTATTCGTCGGCTATGAATTCAACTATTGACCAAACTTTCGAATTCAATTCATTTAGTACGAATAAATCTAGTAAGAATCTCGCTTCTTTGATGTTCAAATAAGAAATATCTCTACAATCTATCCCTGTAAACCACTCTTAGTAGCCATTTTAGACTTGAATTCCGGGACGGAATTCGAATGAGAAGGGAGGTACTGTCAGACCCTGTGAAAAACTCTTGTAGGCAATCTTAGTGATTAATAACAATCTCGAATCACTATTTCCTAACGCCTATTTTTGCTAGGAATTTGAACTTTTCATTATTATTAATAGTAGCCATGCATTATATATATACGCACATATATACATTTAACACACAACACTAGGATTTATATCCCCTACGCCACAACTCATGTACCCAACGACAGGTATTCCTATTCAGTTAGTGAGTTCACTACAATCAATCAAAGTAAATATAACATAATCCTTCTTAACTATAACAATAAACTCAAATCCTAACCTAACACTACAAACCAACCGGACCCTTAATTGATCGGCCCAACAACAACCAATAAACACTAATTGCCACAAACTCATCAAGTTAGCCAACTACCAACCCAATTAAATCTCACAAGCCCACTCGACCACTTACTTAAATTGTGGTATATTTTTTTTTCCCTTTCTTACCCGATCGGTGCAAAACTTCCTCAAAAACTTTCATGCAAACCGTAAAGACCAAATGTGGCCATTATGCATTGTATGTCAATGAAAACCAACCCAACTCCACAGCCCACCATCACCACGAGGACAAGACTGTGTCATTTACCCTCTTTATTTTATTTTCTTGCCTTACTATTAAGAATCACTCGCTAACCATTTTTCAAAATAACTCGACCTCATTATCTATGTCTAGTGCGACTTTCAGATAATAACACACATCCAAATATAACTCATAACCCACCACTAAATATCTCGATCCAAAACTGTGAACATGAATTCGATAAATCCCACGAACCAACTGTCACCTTGCTAACTAAAATATATCATACAAAAATAGAATACAAACTCCTCAATATGGACATTCCATGATACGAAAGTAAAATAGAAATATAACTTGTGGCAAATAAATATATCCACGTATAAGAATCAAGGAAGCAAAAACATACAATAACTAAAATACAAGGACACAACCACTCTTACACTCAATTGAAGAAATCATCACACAAGTGTCCTATGTTAACAGTACAAGGTAACCATCAGTCAAGAGGTCAAACAAATTTGAGATATTTTCCCTATATAAGCTCTTTCATTCGCTCATGCTAACCTCTATCACCTTCCATCCAAATAAACATATCCCCTAAGCACCACAGAGACCTTTCTGTCGTGCATGTGGGAAGTAAACCCAATCCGGTCAATTTATATAACAACCCTTATAACTCACTAGCCTTCCTTGTGCATCATTCGAACCCACCATTTCCTTCACACTCATTTCACTATCAAAGGAACCTCAAATAAACTACCCTTGTTCAACAGTGAACATAACCGGTGTAAGAATAGGACGTCCAAAGCAAATAGATTGTTCATTTCGTGTGTCATTCGAACAAGCCAAGATCCGTCTCACCACCTTTCCAAAAGGTGAAGTAAGTCTCCACATTCCTTCTTAATCATATCAAGTATCCATGCATACACATCTACTACTCCATTCGAATGTTCTATTTTACTTCATATGACACACTGTCACAAGTTTAGTTGCACATTAACATATAGAACACACCATGCATTATCATGTTGTTTTTACTCATATACTTATATAGTAACACTTTACTTAGTCACATACACATGATATTCGAACAATAAACCCTTCGAGCACAACCGGGTTAACAAAAGAAAACACGTTGAAACATAAGTTGATCAAACCACCCCCAAGTCACGCTTAAATATGACCATCTCATAAATGTCACTCTAACACAACTTAAACTTGAATAATAAACCCCTCGCTAAACCGGATAAAGAGAAAACAGAAAAATAACCAAGAAATTAATAGTTAGAGAAACCGCTCGAACAGGCCACTTCACGATGTAATTAATACGAAACCGTTCATGCGACACCCAAATATTTTTATCTTTCTCGATATCCCACATGATGAACTAATTATTTCGTGTTTTGAGATCCCTCTCATAACCCCATTTCGACACTCAAATTAATCCCTTTTAACGCTATTCGACTAAGAGCAAACCCTTAGAAAAATTTCATGGAATATTCACAAAACCTTTTCACTCGACCAGCCCATGATCTGTTAACATATCTTCGAAATCTTATATGTAATATATCGATATTTTCATACCACTCGATCGACAAGCTAGCACACTACATTTTTCATGTTCTAAGTTCGAACCCATAAGCTCGACATCACGCCCAAAATAATCCATTTTAATCGACTTTCACTAGGAACTAGCCAATTATTTTCAGAAAAATAATTATAGCCTTCGGTTTGGGCCAAAACCAAGCCCAACAAGGATTTTTGATAATCAAGCCCAACAGGCCCGAGTAATATATTTTTGGAATCCTAAAAATAGCCCAAATCCAAGCCCAAAACTATTTTCACGCCCTCGCTTTTAAAACCCTTAACGGGCTATGTTACAAATCGTTAAGGAGCCCATTAAGGTAAAAATAATTTATTTTCTGAAATAATAAATTGAAATAAGTTAAAATAAACTTAATAAAGTTATAAAAATTTTCAGAATATTTTTTCCCGTCATTTATATGCGAAAAGGACTAAAAATGTAACGCGACTTAACCGAAAAGGACTAAAACTGCCAAACCTGGAAACTAAAGGACTGAAACTGTAAAAACAGTTGTAAAGGACTGAAATTGACATATTATTGACCTTCAAGCTTTATATGGACTATTGGACAAGTATTGGACTGATATTGGACTACGGACTGAATAAGGACTAACGACGTAACGCGCACCACGGTTAGGGAAGAAAATGTAAAATCTGAAAAGACCAAGGACCAACTACTATAACTTGTCATTCTCATCTTATTTTTCATCTTTGCACCTTATCTTTACTTTATATGCACATTTGCACTATATTTGCATATTAGCTAATAGCGATAGAAATATTGGATAGTAATATTTTATGTAGTTGTTGAAAATATGAATTTACGAGATGTGCGAGCATCATGAGCATATAACATCTTCATTAGATCGTTAAACAATCATCATCCACCACTCATACTCATACACACTAGAAAATTAGTAAGATTTTCATATATTTATATATTTACCAGGTTTTATATCGAAGTTGTTATAATCACCTCTGAATTATTTTACCATCACCAGGAACGCATAAGGTGAGTCATGGCCTCACTTTTTAACTCTTTATACTTTTTAAACTCCGTGAGGGGGATACATGCTATAACTAAATCACAAGTATTTTTCTGTATGCTACCTGACTTGATATATGCCTAAGTACCCCATATTGCCATAAGACCCTTTATCATGAGCCATTAATCACTGCGGTGAACGCGAATATAATGAATAGATCTATTAGAGGTTGACGACCTATCCCACTAATACTGTGACGGAATGCTTTTTGCTAGTCGTATTAGTCGCGATGCATTATATTTGAGAGAAATAGGAATTGGCAAAATCACCTATTAACTGAGGGCAAATTTTCATCATTAATTTGGTGGACTCCTCCGTTTAGGCGGTACTTTGTTAACGTTTGCGTGTCATGAGACTTAGGGCAATATATGAACTGCAATATCAATATTTTAAACTGATTGTATCTCCAATACAATCTTACTTGTGATTGAACTGATATTTAAACTACAAACTCCATGATTTCACTCAACATTATGTTGACTTTTAAGCATGTATCTCAGGGAACTAAAGGAGCACGGCAAGGCATGGAGCAGGCATACTTTATCTTCAATAAATGGTGTAAAATAAGTTGTAATTCAGTTAAAATAATGTTTCTTTAAAGAAACCTTAGTACTCTGATGTAATGTTTTATAACTGAATTTGTATTATGGACCTATGTAAATTAAAAATGCCATTCTAGGCTGTTTTTCTATGATTTCACATTCGATCCTCACAGTAACACCCAAATAAATCTTCCGCTGCCACAAATCAAATTTTGGGGGTGTTACATTGACAATAGCAGTACTATATGCATCATAAAGAATCCATTTCAACATTCTAAAACAAAACACATAGAAATTAGACACCATTTCATAAGAGATTGCAATGAGAAAAGGTTAATTCAAGTTGAAAAAATTGCTTTTGAACATAACATTGCTGATCTTCTTACAAAAGCTTTTGATTTAAACAGATTTAAATACTTGGTTGCAAGTATTGGAATGGTTAATCTATAAAAATTTCAAAATTATGTGTTTTTGTGCATAAACTGGATGGTACTGCTAGTTGGTCACATGATACTGGCAATGATTATTGAGCCTGCCAGTATATATATTGCTCTATTTTGTTCATCTTGATATTTTCAGGTTCTCAAAATAAAAGACAAGTGCTTTGCATCTTGTTCTTTCGTTTTCAATCTAACAATTTCAGGTTCAAGGTGTTTACAAAACAAAGATCTTATTTTGGATGAGGAGCAAAGGCTTATGATCATCAGTTCATCATGTTTTTCAAACAAAAGAACTGGCTAGTCCAAAAGCAAACGGCTATTGGTAAAGACTCATCAAATCCGTTTATGGTTGATAGTTTACCAAAAACTATATGGTATTTAACTAATCATGCTTCAAAGTAAATAGTTAACTAGTCCAAATCAAACGGCTATTGGTAAAGACAAAACAAATCCGTTGATAGCTGGTAGTTTGCTAAAAACTATAGGTGGTAATATACTATTTTTTCAAAATTTTCAAAGATACCGCCAAGTCAAAAACTTTCTTTTTGGAAGGTACCGCTAGTTCAAAATTTGGTACCGCTAGTACTAAAAGGTACCGCCAAATAGCCGTTGGGACTGCTACTGAAACTAGCCGTTAGAGGGCAAATCAGTTATTTAGTGGTGTTTTCCTCGATTTATGGGTTTCTAATTAAATATATTTTATCTTTAAAATATCTTTCTAACCGCCTCTTGATTAATAAAGTCATTATTATTCATAGTCGGTTATTAGAATTCTCATATCTCTCTCTCATCACTCTCTAACAAACTTTGCTCTTATAATTGCTTATTGTTTCAGTCACATTCTCAATTCCCACCATCACTAACAAGTTTTTGATTAAGATTTACATGGCTCCTCTTTCTTTTGACAAGCGTCACAATCAATTGGCATTTTTGGAGAAAACAGAGGATCATTCTGAGTTTCATCAAGTTGTGGATTTTCTAAACAATTCTAATCTAAGGTATTCTTTACTTTTGAATCCCACAATCTACTCATCTCATATTAAACAATTTTGGAAAACGGCTAAAGTTCACACTTTTGATAATGGGGACAAACAAATAACTGCTCGCGTGGATGGCAAATCTCTGACTCTTACTGAGTCATCCTTAAGGAGACATCTCCATTTGGAAGACTCAGAAGGAATTAGTCATTTGTCTGATACAGAGATTTTTGAAAACTTAGCCTTGATGGGATATGATACTCAGAATGATGAAAAACTTACTTTCTTTAAAATTCGTTTTTCTCCAAATTGGAGTTTTCTCATCCATACCCTTCAACATTGTTTGTGGCCCAAGAAAACATCTTTTGATCAATTTAGTAGCAATCTTGCTACTGCTCTTATATGCTTGGCCACAAACAGGGTTTACAACTTTTCAAAAATTATTTTTGAAGGGATGGTTAAAAATGTTGAAAGTAGAACAAAGTTTTTGATGTATCCCAGGTTTATCACCAGAATACTCATCACCAAAACCAAAAACCAACTTCTTACCCATAAAGACATTTATTCCACCCCAACACTCACCAAGAGAGCATTTTCCAACATGTCAATTGGCTGGAATAGAGATTATGTTCCTCTCTTTGACAACATGATAATTCCAGACCAACCAGACCAACAAGATAGTGATGAAACATCTAGTGCACACCACCATACTCCCACTCCACCAATATCCTCAGATCACACTCCATCACCAATACATCATCCATCACCATCACCAATACATCATCCATCACCATCACCAATACATCATCCACCACCATCACCAATACATCATCCATCACCACCACCAATTCATCAATCACCATCATCAGACACCACACTATATGTTCATCCACAGGCTTTCAAAGAATTACATGATAAGGTGAAGACATTGGAAAAAGTCAACACCAAGCTAATTAAGAAAGTAAAAAGATTGGAAGTAAAGATCAAGAAGTTGGAAGGGAAGAAATCATCTAGGTTGGTACTATCTAGCTCTTCCTCAGGTTCTGATTTAGAGGGATTGCTGCACTCTTCCAAAAAGGGGAGGAAATTGCAAGATGAAGGAGGTTCTAAAGGTGATCCTCAGGGTATCTTTCAAGATGAGGGTGCTCAAGTTAATTGGGATGAAGGTTTTCAGACTTTTGATGAAGAGCCTGATGGAACAGGGCAAGGTACTGCTAGTACACAAGAGACTGCTAGATTAGAAAAGTTGTTGTCTATGGATATTCAGGGTTCTGCACAAAAGGTATATAAAAGAAAAAGGGAATCAAGTGCTGAGAAGGTGTATGCAAGAAAAAGGAGATCAAATGTTAAGGGGAGGCTGTTTGTACAAGGAAAGGAATTTGATTTAGAAGAGGAAGCTCAATCAGTTACTCCTTCACCAGTTAAGTCAAGTGCCAAGGCCAAGGGTAAAGAAATTCTCATTGAAGAAGGGCCTAAAACTAGAAAGATGAAAAAGAAGGAACAACTTCAGTTGTCCCATGATCAAGAAACAGCCAAGATATTTGAAGAAGAAGAGTTTAGGAAGGCTGCAGAGCAAGAAAAGCTTGCAGAAGGAAGTATGATACTTGCTGAAATGCAAGAAGAGAAAGATGCTGCTCAGACTCTTTTAGAATCTCAACAGGCTCAAGATTCTTTTGATGAACAGATGATTTTCTTCATCAGAAATGACCCTATTATCTATGCACAAGCAAGGCTTTTCATTGATGATGAATCTCTCAGCTCAGAAGAGAGAACCTCCAAGTTAGAAGAATTCATCACCAAGAGGTTCAAGAAAAAGGCTCTTGCTGAGGTTTATGAGCAGGTTCAAAATAATAGAAGGAAAGGGTTCAAGGTTGACAACTTTGACAAGGATCTTATGGATAGCATGAAGATGTACCTAAAGAATCAAGCAAACTGGACTCTAAAGCAGCTTAAAGGGAAATCATTTGAGGAAATCAAATTTCTCTATATGAATGCCTACAAGATGAATCACCTCCAAAGCCTCACTGATTTAGATACACAGCCTGTGAAGAAGAAGAAGAAGACAGAGAAAAAGGTCCTCACACCACCCATTGGAAAGATGATTGTCACAGTCCCAACCATTGTCCATGCAGATCCATTACAGACTAGACATCCAATTCTAGATTGGGAAGTAGTCAAAGACAGGTTTGGGAAGGCTTGGAAGATAACAAAAATTGGTGGAGAGCATCAAACTTTCAAAGACTTTGCAAGTCTTGTGAGAGCATGTGATAGAGCTGACCTGGATGAACTTTGGAAACAAGTGCAGATTAAGCTAAGCTCCAAGGAAAACTCAGATGCAAAGGAACAAGAGTTGTGGGTAGAATTTAATAGAATGTATGATCCAAAGGCCAGAGATGATCACTGGAAATTCCCATACTATGAAACATCTACCACTTGGGAGTTTATCAGTTTGAGCAATGTACATCACTTGTACACTGCAAGAGGATCAGAACTTTTCATGCTACCAGAAATAGAATATCCTTTGAGCTTTGAAGTTCTTTCTGTTATGGTTCAGAAGAAGTTAAGGTGTGACAAGAGTGAAGAAGGCTCAGACATTGTGCAGAATCTGACACAAAGCATCAAGGAGCAATATGAAAGGAAAAGAAACAACAGACTATGAAGTTTTTGGAAGAGTTCTCACAATCCTCAGGTATACATTTTATTCTATAGAAACTTGTTTATTTTAAAGGGGAATAACAAGTTTAGGGGAGGATTGTTGGGAATAAAATGATCAAGACAAGGTACTGCTAGAAGAAAGTCTCAGCAGTCAAAGCCTGCCAAGCCAATATTCAAGCCTGTTGAAGATACACTAGCGGTACCTATTAGCAGTCAGGTACTGCTAGTTATACAAGAGCCTGCTAAGCATAATGAAGACAGAGTTGGACGTTTTATTCTTTTGTTTACTTTAAATATAGTTGTATTAGTTTATATTTATGCTGTGCAACCCATATGATGTACAGTTAGGCGTGGTTAACTTTGTATGGGTAGAATAGTATTTGTATTAGTTGTAAAGTACATAATAGGTGTAAAGTAGAATATTCCCTTATTGTTTATTAGTTGTCAGTCCAACTCTCAATATTGTAATAGGACTCATTCTCCTATAAAATGAGTCCTAAGATAGCAGTTAGAAATATCTCTTTCCAAGCTCCCTCACTCATATCTTCACAACCCCAAAAGTAATTTACTTACTTATTATCGATTCAAGGTTAAGTGTAACCCTGGTGATAAGAAAGATCACCCGTATTATTATCAATAATATTGAGTCGTTTTGTGTTAATTGTGTTGTGCTCATTGTTCAATATATTTCATTGTTACATTAAACACAATTGTTCTTTTAAGTGTGCTTAAGTATATTCCGCGTACTCAACCACATTCACTCTTAAATATCCCAAACACGTTACTAGGAATAACATCCTAAGTGTTTGTATAATCCTCACAGTTTCTCACGGTGATGTGGCACCCCGTGAATCCCAAATGAGAAGATTTATCTTTTCACCACACCTATTGCTCTTAGAGGCATTATAATTCTCTTCATTTTGACAATTCGTAAAATTTTAAATTCCTTATTTGAGATACCAAACAAAATATTTGAAAAAAAATTAAAATGCAAATACTATAAAATGATTCTAATATACCCCAACCAAACGCATCGTTAGGCAATTTAAATAATATTTATGTTCTTTTTTTGAGACCGGCTTTGTAATGTTTTGAAAAGCTAAATATAGTTTTGGGGTAAAAAAGGTAAAACTAAGATTTATTGAAATACTTAATGTATTTAGGGGGGAGGGAGTGATAACTATGAATTTTTCAACCCTTTCAAAATTGTCCAATAACATTATGCCAACTCACCTCATCTCTACAGCCCTCCCAACCAATTTCATTGGCGCCCATGATTTTCCAGCCCTCCCAAAATTTTCATTTCCCCCTCCCCCCCTAAACTATTAAACTACACAATTTTTAACTAAAACATTTTATAACTAAAACATTTTATAAAAATAACTTTTAGGGAAAAAAAATGAGGCTCAGATCTGTTTAGACAATGGGAACATGCGGATATATCTGTCATGGCTGTAAATATTCAAAAGGTTGCAATATTTTACCATCCTCTGAATTTATTTGCCCCGCCAAGATGCAATATCATCTCTAAATCATGTTCCAATTTCACAATTTGGATCAATAACAAAAATATCATCACAGCCTCTAAAAAAAAAATTTCGGCCAAAATTTCGATATCCGGCCAAGATTAATAGCCAAAATCAAGATCACTGCCAAAGCAGCCAAGATCAAGATCACTGCCAAAGCAGCCAAGATCAAGATCAACAGCCAAGAAATAAATGCCAAAGCAGCCAAGATCAAGATCAAGATAACAACCAAGATCAAGATCAGGCCAAGATTAAGATAACAACCAAAGCAACCAAGATCAAGATCAAAATCAGGCCAAGATATGCATGGCAACGCTCCATTTGACAAATTCACAAACAAATAAATGTACATTAAACACCTTTCAAGCCAAAAACAAACGGGTTCACAAGCGGGTATATAACCCGTTAACCAAGCCGTTCAACGTACCCTCTAGCCAAAGGAGTGATGAAACCGACGGCATGAACAGCCCTCCAAGCAACCCGCCAACCACTCCCTAAACCCTTATAATATATTATAATGCATTTATAGTATGAGTATCATTAAAAATTAAGATGAGGGATGATCTTCAAATCTGTCACATCTCAATTCAAAGATCGTCATTAATTTCAAATTAAAATATCTTATTAACACTTTATTTTTTATTACTCTCTTCGTCCTAAAATAAATATCCAGTTTGACTTCTTTTAAAGTCAAACTGGTTCAACTTTAACTTTAAATATTTTGTGTGTGATATATAATACTTGATGAAAAATTATACCAACGAAAAATATACTTAAAACTCAATCCATTCATATATTTTGCATCAAGTATTATATAACACCCGCAAAAATAGATAAGGTCAAAGTTGAACCAGTTTGACTCGAAAAAGTCAAACTGAACTCTTATTTTGGGACGGAGGTAGTATCTAACAAGCCACCTCGGTGTGGTGGCGCGCTGCAACTTGTGTACATCGAAAATAGCAACAAGTATTTTTTTAGTGTATAACACAGATTCTCTTTTCTAACATCATTTTTCTAACATCATGTTCCAGAATGTTTATTTGTTTTCTACAATCTTATGAACAACTTTTACCATGTAGAATGAGATTTCATGGGTCTTGAGAAAAGGACTACCATGGCACTAGGCCATATCTAATTCAATCATTTTATTTTAAAAAAAGGAGGATAAAGATCTACAGAATTACAGTGATACAATAGAAATACGCTAACTCTGCATCATTTTACCTCAAAACGTTGTGTCTGTAGACATTATATAGTTCAAGAAATAATCGTTGACATAAAATCATTCATTGCTTTATAGGACGAACCCTTGTTGATCTCAACACTTGTTTTTATCATGTCACCTAATTCACTTGCCTTTTTCCTCATACTTTCACCTTTTCCATCTTCACTTTTATCCATAACAGCCTCGATCACACTCCTCACCTCCTCCTTCTCGAGCCTACTACGCGCCCCTCTCGTTAATACCACACAAACACCCATCTCCTCCACCAACATCTTTGCGTTATACCCTTGTTCTGCCGCCAAAGGCCACCCTATCAACGGCACCCCTTGGCTCAAACTCTCCATCACTGAATTCCACCCGCAATGGGTCAAAAACGCACCCGTTGACCTATGACATAGTATCTCCAACTGAGGAGCCCAATTATGCACCATCAATCCTTGTTTCCCAATCCTATCCTTGAACCCCAAAGGCAACCATTCAGGTCTAAAGTCGCCTTTCAAGTCAAACCCAATTGGTGGCCTAATCACCCAAATAAACGGCTTCTTGCTCTCTTCCAAACCTTTCGCCAATTCCATCATTTGGGTCTCACTTATGGTATTCTGAGATCCAAATGAGATATAAAGCACCGACCTTTCAGGATGCGCATCCAACCACTCGATGCAATTTTCAGGTCGGATACCGGGTTCTTTTCCAGATCTTTGACCAATAAGACCAGAACCCGTGTCCGACCCTGATGACGTATAGTCTATACCCGGGTCACGAACCCGGTTAGTAAACAATACTAACCATTAAGCCCACCACGTGTGGGCCGCAACTGGACTACCAGTTGCGCGGCTTGGGTCGACAAGGCCCAACCCCAAAGCTATTCCCGGAGAATATATGGAATATCTTCTAAATAAAGAAGATATATACCAAATCTCCGATGTCGGCGGACATGCCGAAGAGTAGGGAACACGAAACCTATTAGGGTTTCGTGCATATATAAAGGGCATCCCAGCCCTCGGTAAAAGGTACGATCTTCAATAAACCCTAAACCATAAACTAAACCCTACGTTCGATTACTTACTCTCACGCCGGAGGATAATCGGGGGAGACAATCCCTCGATAAGCCTAACGGTGTTTGTTATTTTTCTTAGTGCGCAGGTCACATCAAGCATTAAGATTCGAATTGGTACGAGAATAGAAGCCCTATCAAGGAACGCCCAACTTTTGTATCAACAAGTGGCGCCATCCGTGGGACCCTACACTAAGAATTTTACCGAAAACTAGAATGACGAAACACGGGAGTCACAAGAGTCCGCATGGGAAGAAGGCGCAGGATGACCCACTAGGGAAGAAGCACCAAACAGATGCGCCCCCTAAGCAGACCCCTGGAACAACCAGTGTGCCTAAAAGCTTAGGAGTGTATTCAGACCAGGTCTTCCCTGCAGTGGAATCGCTTACCAAAACTACCCCCGCTATTACGACAAGTACTAGCGCGGTAGACCTCGAGCGCACTCCTTTCACCATGCCAGAGGTGAACTTCAATGAACCTCCCAATGCGCCTATCCGAAACAAGGATCCTGCCTTGGAAACGGACTCCATTGCGCTTGAAGGAGTCACTTCCGAATTAGCGCCAAGCGACTTTGTATCCCAAAACTACGAAGCCTTGACCGCGCTCATGCGAGAGGAGGCAAAGAAGAGGTCAAGCCAAAGCCTGCACGGCAGACTCAACTTTGACCCTAATCCTGACGCATCCCCACCGCGCTACCGAAAGGAAGGACGCGAGAGGGATAGCCGTAAACAACCAGTGTTCGCCAGGATTGGAAGGAAGGTTGTGGATGATGAAGCAGCCGATCTTCAACATCTGGAGGAACCTGAAGAAAGTGAGCGGCGCGCCAATGTCCACGCTAGGCTTGGCAAGCGAAAAATCCAAGATAGGCTTGGGCGACGATGCTCCCCAAGTGAAAGCCCCTCAAGCTCTGACTCTGATGATAGTCGGCGCAAGCGCCACAGAGGAGCAAGCTCAGACTCTGATGATAGTAGACGCAAGCGTCACAAAAGAGTCCGCTCATCTTCAAGAGATTCCTCGGACAGCGAGACTGGACACTGGAAATCAAGAGGGAAATACCGCGACCAGGATGATGAAGACATGTCTCTCCCCTGGCGTCGCCAAAAGGTTGATGCGTTTACTAGGCGCATCAGTGACTTTTCTGAAAATAAGAAAAGGCGCATGCCTGCTAATGTCAAAACATATGATGGGACAGGTGATCCGGATGATCACCTAAAAATTTTCGAATCAGCAGCTACTATCGAAAATTGGCCACAGCCTGTGTGGTGCCATATGTTCAACTCCACATTAGTAGGAAATGCGCGCAACTGGTTTAGTAAGCTTCCACGTAGAAGCATTGGTGGGTTTGAAGAGTTGCGCAGAGCGTTTCGCTTAAATTTCACCCAAAGAAAGAAGTGCGCAAAAAACCCTGTCGAACTCGCTAGGGTTAAACAGCGACAAGGGGAATCCACAAGCGCTTTCATGGAACGCTTCAAGGACGAGTGCATGAAAGTCAAGGCGTGTCCAGAGATACTCAAAATATCGGGTTTTATGAATGCAATAAATAACCCAGATCTGATAAAAAAGCTAAATGATAAGGTTCCCCTAACCTTCGATGAGCTCATGAAGCGCACGAGGTCTTTTGTCCAAGGAGAAGAAGCCGCCGCGGATAGCAGGAAAAGCTATTCGAACCATAGGTCGCAAGAAGAGTCAAGGAGACAATCCAATGACCAGAGCGGCAATCGTAATAGGAGTTACCGTAATCAAGGCGGCGGAAGGGGAAACGACAAGTATACCCCATTAACAAAAACTCCAAAGGAGATATTCGCAACAGAAGGAGCAAACTTCCCGAAACCACCACCAATCCGCACCCCAGAGGATAGGCGTATAGGGAATGGTTATTGCGAATACCATGGACAGAAGGGCCATACAACTAACGAGTGCGTCCAACTGCGCCAATTGATTGAAAAATTGGTGAAGGAAGGAAAGATGGACCACCTCGTAAAAAACATCAGAGAAGGGAAAGATAAACAAAAACCAGTGGCCAAGAAAGAGGCGCCAAGAGAAAAGGCAGATATCATCTACATGATACAGCCATGGCCGCGCGTGACAAGACAAAAAGTTAGCCAGCGTTTCTCTAAGGGAAACGAAATCTCTTTCCCCTCCCTGACCGCGAACAACGCAGTGGTGGATCCACTTACCATTGAAATACATACGGGGGGTCACGACATCCGTCGCATGTATATAGATGGGGGTGCATCCGCTAATATTATATATGAACACTGCTTCAAGAAACTGCGACCTGAGATACAGAGTCAGTTGATCCCAGCCACAGCACCGCTCACTGGCTTCACAGGAGAGAAGATATGGCCCACGGGGCAATTGCGTCTATTTGTAGAAGTTGGTGACAAACCACATTCTACGGTTACCTGGATGGATTTCATGATAATCAGATCCCCCTCTCCGTACAATGGTATCATCGGGAGACCTGGAATATCATCTATTCGCGCCGTGCCATCCACAGCGCACGGGATGCTAAAGTTCCCAGTGGAAGGAGGCATTGTCACCCTTTACAATACCACCGCACCATCCAAGGAATGTAACGCTGTGACAAGTGACGTAAGTATCGTTCCAGAACAACGCGCAATCAAAGTCCCAAACCTAACGGTCGCCATTCACCCTGAATATCCGGATCAACAGGTATCTATTGGTGGGTCTCTGTCTGACAAAGGCAGGTCAGCTATATGCGCACTCTTGCAAAATAATTTGGATATTTTTGCATGGGAACCTAAGCATATGACAGGAGTGCCACGCTCCATCACGGAACATAAGCTACAAATCCGACAAGGATACCCTCCAATACGACAGAAAAAGCGCGGACAAGCTCCAGACCGCGCAAAAGCCATCCTGGAAGAAGTACATAAGCTAGTAGACGCAGGCATCATGCGTGAAGTCTACTACCATGATTGGCTCTCTAACCCAGTGATGGTAAAGAAGAGCGATGGCAGTTGGAGGATGTGCGTAGACTTTACAGATCTCAATAAAGCATGTCCACAGGACTGCTACCCGCTCCCGGAAATAGACTGGAAAATTGAGTCTCTATGCGGATATCCCTTCAAATGCTTCCTGGACGCATACAAGGGATACCACCAAATTCAAATGGTGGAAGAAGACGAAGAAAAGACGGCCTTCCACACAAGTCAAGGAGTCTACTGCTATACAAAAATGCCTTTCGGCCTAAAGAACGCAGGAGCAACATACCAAAGATTGGTAGACACTGCGTTCGAAAAGCAAGTGGGACGCAATTTGGAAGTATACGTCGATGATCTCGTCATCAAAAGCCATACAGAGGAAGAACTGGTGCGCGACATGGAGGAAACGTTCAAAACACTTAGGAGAATCAACATGAAATTGAACCCCAAGAAGTGTACGTTTGGCGCGACAGAAGGCATGTTTCTCGGGTATTTGATAGAACCCGATGGGATCAAGCCTTGCCCAGAGAAAACTCAAGCAGTCATTGACCTCCCCTCACCGCGCACACTGAAAGAAGTTCAGTCACTAAACGGCAAGCTAGCCGGACTGAACCGATTCTTATCCAAATCAGCAGACAAGTCACTTCCCCTATTCAAGACACTCAAGAAGTGCACCAAAAAGGGAGACTTCAGGTGGACTGCGGAAGCGGAAGAAGCTTTCCAACAGCTCAAGCAACACATAGCAGCGCTCCCAAAGCTTGTTGCACCCCGACCAGGGGAAGAGCTGATCATGTACCTATCTGCGACCCATGGAGCAGTCAGCGCAGTCCTATTGACAGACAGGGACTCCGTCCAAACACCCATTTATTTTGTTAGTAAGGCGCTCAAAAAGACAGAGATCAACTACACGGCAATGGAAAAGTTGGTCCTAGCTTTAGTGTTTGCAGCGAAAAGACTGCGCAGGTACTTCCAGGCGCACCCAATCGCTGTCATCACAGACCAACCCATCAAACAAGTTATCTCGAAACCCGACGCATCGGGGCGCTTGCAAAAATGGAGTGTGCTACTAGGAGAGCACAATATATCATACAGACCGCGCACTGCAATTAAAGGGCAGATATTGGCCGACTTCATCATCGAGAAGCCGGACACAGACACTCCACTTGCGACAAGCAAGGAGGAACTTCAAGAACCATGGACTCTATTTACTGATGGATCCTCATGCGTAGATGGATCAGGAGGTGGCCTTATTCTCACCAACCCAGAAGGAGTCGAATTCACCTACGCACTGCGTTTTGAATTCACAGCCACGAACAACGAGGCAGAATACGAAGCACTCCTAGCGGGGTTGCGTATCGCAGCTCAAATGGGTGTACGTAATCTAGAAGTAAACGTCGATTCACGACTAGTGGCTAACCACGTGTCAGGCGAATATGTAGCAAAGGAGGAACACATGATCCAATACCTCGAAAAGACCAAATCTCTGATCCAGAACTTCGACAGATTCGTCATCAAGCAGGTTCCAAGGAGTGAAAACAGAAAAGCAGATGCGCTGAGCAAAATTGCATCCACCAGTTTTGCGCATCTATCAAAACAAGTTTTGGTGGAAACCTTGAAAAACAAGTCAATAACAGAGATGGAAATATCCACGGTGATAGAAGAGGAACATCCTACGTGGATGACGCCAATCATTGACTTCATCAGCAAGGGCATACTCCCCCAAGAACAAAAGGAAGCTCGGAGAATCCGGCGCACAGCGCAGCAATTCGAACTCCGAGATGATGTCTTATATAGACGCTCATTCCTACAACCATGGCTTAGGTGTGTTGGACCTCTCCAGGCAGACTATGTACTTCGAGAGATCCACGCAGGCTCATGCAGCATGCACTCAGGACCACGATCCATAGTAGCGCGCGCCCTCAGGTCTGGATACTATTGGCCAACTATGCACCGCGACGCACGCGACCTGGTACGAAAGTGCAATGATTGCCAAGTTCACAGACCCATTCCGCGCCGACCACAGCATGAGCTAACACCTATTACATCGCCATGGCCATTCTACAAATGGGGTATCGACATCGCTGGACCTTTCCCCATTGCCGCAGGAGGATTGAAATTCCTCATTGTGGCAATAGATTACTTCACCAAGTGGATCGAAGCAAAGGCAGTAGCAACTATAACAGGTAACCAGGTGAAACGATTCGTGTGGGACAGCATAGTATGTCGCTTTGGATTACCTGGAGAAATTATCTCTGATAACGGAAAACAATTCCGCGATAACCCGTTCAAAGACTGGTGCGAACAGCTGAACATCACGCAACACTTTGCATCAGTAACTCATCCACAAACCAATGGTCTGGTCGAGCGCGCAAACAGAAGTCTTGGTGAAGGAATCAAAGCGCGCCTGGATAGACACAAAGGTAGATGGGTTGAAGAACTATCACATGTTCTTTGGGCGCACCGAACAACCATCAAGGTCAGCAACGGGGACACCCCCTTCTCTTTGGTCTATGGGACAGAAGCTGTTATACCAGCAGAAATTGGAATGCCAACCATCCGTACTGCGGAAGTTAATGCGACAACCAATGATGATGAGCGGCGCATAGACTTAGATCTATTGGAAGAGCGACGTGAACGCGCAGCAATACGTGAAGAGAAAGCCAAGTCGAAAATGAAAAAATACTATGATACCAAAGTGCGCAGCACTTCATTCAGACCAGGCGACTTCGTATACCGCGAAAACGACTCAAGCCGCGCAGAAGACACTGGAAAGCTAGGACCAAAGTGGGAAGGACCTTACGAGGTCATAGAAGCACTTGGCAATGGAGCGTACAAGCTACGCGACAAGGACGGAAATGAGCTACAGCGAACATGGAACGTCCGCAACCTCAAACGGTGCTATCTTTGAAGAAGGCTACGGCCCAACATGGACACTAATGCGCTTTAGAAAGTGCCCTCAATAAAGATCCATGTAATTTTATTTTTATGAATTATCTAGATAAACATTCTTTTTCAAAACTTGCAAGTATTAATAAAACGTTATGGTTTCTAGCTAACTCCATAACACATTTAACTTTATTGTTTGCATTTCTTATTATGTTTCAATATCGTTATTATCTTGTCTACATGGCGTGCATGCACACACTAAGACCCACGATGGCAGAAAGGATGAGTAAACCTAATAAACTACTCGTTGAGTAAGAGGGTTGCAAACCCATCAACACCGGATCACGAATCCTTGTTAAACACCTTGCGCTCAAGACGTTGGCGCAAGTTCCTCGCCCATCCCACGACGGATGCGCGATAGAGCACACTGTGCGCGTTTAACAAATAAGGAAATCAAGACTCTTGATTCCTTAAAGTAAAAAATACGATAAGTAAATTTACACAAATACATAGACGACTATGGTTAAGTTGGAAAAATTCAACACACGACTACGGTCCTTAAGGAAACTCATACACGATTATGATCCTTATTTTCTAAATACGCTTAAACACTTACACATATCTTCACACAAGGATATATAAGTCGTACAAAGAACTACGAGTTCAAAAAGTATAAGCATTTAGAAATTATAAAAACACCAAGTACAAAAGCAACTTTTTATTTATAGAATACGTTTCTACAAAAAGGTTTATACAAAAAGGCTAAATGCTATAGGTACGCCTTAGCTGGCTAGAGCCCCCACCAAAAGCCGCTTCCTTTGCATCCTCGAGTCGCTTCAGTAACTCAGCATCATCAAGGGAAACAGTGGCCACGCAGGCAGGCACACCATCGGATCTAGGCTGATGCGCAGCGCCTATGCCGCACAGAATGGCCTTTCCTTTCTCGCCTTTCTTCCGTGCGACCCTGGAAACATGCGCATTTAGCGACCTTTGCAAAGAAATTTCTTTCTCAAGACAGAAAGGATTTAGAATGTCACGAGGCTGAGCAAAGATGGGTACCTTCAACTGCGCCACATCAGGCTTCAAGTAGAAGTCCACCTGCTGATCTGCATCATCCTGCAGATGCCTAGGAAGAGTGAGCCCCGCCATGATCACACTGATCGGCTGGTCCTGATCACGCTCCAAGAGAGCGATGTGCGGAAGCTCAAGCTTCTTTAGCTCCTCCATGGCAGCAACAAGCTCAGCATGGGCATCCGCCTTATACCCAGGCACCTCAGCAAGCGGCACAGTCAGCAACTTGGCTTCCGCAAGCTTGTCTGCGGCCGAGGTCTCACCGTGCGCAATGGCGCAATTGACAACCTTCCCAAAGGATCCGGTGACCTCAGGATGCTCCAGCGTACACATGGCGGCCAGGCGAAGACCATGGCTGATCAACCACCTACGATATAACACAAGTGTTAATAAGAAAAAGGGTCTCAAATATATACAAGTTATAAGGAAAATACAATGGTCATATACCTGCGCTCGGCCACAGATTGAACCAAATGAGGATAAAGCTCCTCATCATACTCGATGCTAAGCTTACGGAGCTTCTCCTCCTGCATCTTCAGCGCAAGCTCCACTTTGCTGCGGAACTCCTCAATGTTGGCAAAGTGCTTGCTCCTATTTTGTTGCAAGTACTTCAGCGCCCATAAAGAATTCCGTCTCTGAAGATCCGCAGCAGCGCGCTCCTTCCCCAGCTCAGCCATCACCATGACCTTCTCCTCACCCATCTTTTGCGCAGACGCCTCTGCGCGCTCCAGTTTAGCCTTGGAGCTCAGCTGCTCAGCTTTAGAGCTTGCTAATTCAGACTGCACAGACGCTAATTGCGCCCGCAGTCTGGAAACTTCATCAGACTGGTACACCCTGGCTTGCGAAACCAGCTCAGACTGGCGCACAGCTATGGAGGCCAGCTCCTCCATCGCGGAGTCAAAAGGACTTAACTCCACTGCAGTGTCCTTCGATGCAGACGCCTCAAGGGGACTCTCCTTGGGTGGCGCACTCTCATCAGCAACACCAGCAGGCTGTTTACTGTATGAAACATCAAGAAGCAAGATCAGTGTACGGAAAACAGACAAGCATATACCAAATCCTAAGGGATTATTAAAAACTACTTACTTGGGGGGAGGAGTCGAGGACACGTTTTTCTCCTTCTCAGCCTCAGTTGAGGACACGTCCTTCTTCTTCTCAGTTTCAGTCGTGGACGCACCTCCACCAGACTCCTCAGCTTCCACACTGAAGACACAGAGCAACACGGTTAGAATAAAATACAACTTGACAAAAGTTCATAACTAACAATTCAGATACTTACTCCATCTGCACCTCAGTAAAAGATGGGCCTTCCCCAGCCTCAGTCCGCGGCCTCTTGGAAGGCCCTTCACCATAACCACCAGACGCTCTCTTCCGCGTCAGTAGGGAGACCTCCTCCATATCATTATCAGAATCCTCTAAATGGATCAAGGGGGAGGAGGCTGCGCAGCTTCAGGACTTGGCTGTACAGGAGGAGCCACCTCCTGAATTGGCTCAGCTGCTATCACACCAGGGGAGCCTTCGGGATCTGGGATAACCAAATCCACGACGCGCCCTGCCGTCGCCTGCAGAATAGTCTGCTCACCATCCCCCAGAGGACGCACCCCCACCGCCACAGCACGCGGATTTTCCAGCCTCACAACAGCAAACAGATCCATATCTGCGCATCAAGTAAACAAAGGAAAGCAAGTTACATAAAGTATGGAAAAAGAAGAAGCGCTTACACTAAATAACGACAGTAAGGCGACAGAAAGAGCACCCACCCGTGCCATCCGCATTCAAGAATGTGGGGACCTCCGTCTCATGCTCAAAGAAGTTGCGACTGATGCCCATATGCACCAGGAACGCCTCCGGATATGGCTTGATGGGAATACGGTTCTCATCAATGATCGCCGCATGATCCGCGTTATACCACGTCTCAGGAGGGCGCTCATCCTTGGGCAGATCGGCACGGGTGTAAAATGGAAAATGGTCAGGGAAGACGGCTTCATCAACCCAAAAGAATTTTTCCCTCCAATCCTTGAGCTTATCTACCTTCTGCACGTAACATTGCAACTTTCCAACGCGCTTCGAGAAGGTCACCCACCCATTTGACCACGTTGCGTGATAAAACGCGCGGAATAAGTGGAGGGTTGGGTGAATCGCCAACAAGCGACAGTTCACCTCAAAGTTAGCAATCTTCCCAGCACCAATACAATGCAACTGGGAGATGTGGAGATTGTAGTAATTGAGTATGTCACTCAGTAACACGGAGATGGGGACGCGCTGATTCGCCCACTCGAAAAAGCGCGTATATAACCCCACCTTCCCAGCAGGGAAATCCGCGATGGTGTCATTCGGACCGGGTACCTCTGGGCGCAGGCCCATAGGGATAAAGTAATCCGAGGTGAACTGAATCAGTTCATCCTCGGTTATGTCAGAATGAAAATCATGAAGTTGCGCTACCATATTGTCACTCAGATTATGTGCGCACGCGCAATTACCTTTGAATTATCTTTTTCTTAGAAGGAGATTTTAAGATGTGAAAATGGTGGAAGTGTGATTTTTAACTGTGGAAGTCACAGTGAATGAGCGGCGGTAGTTTATATACCTTTCCTATCCACCACCGATGATCGCCACGTGTACCCCACTAGCTCCAATCGTGTGGCTAGGATAAATGACGGGACAAGGCAAGTGGGCAACCTCTCCACTTCCCAAGGTACCCAAATTGCACTTTTTTGGACTAGATACATTACACGTGTGTTTTGGGCGGTAATTTTTTGAAAGCTTCCCGCGTACGCGTGGGGAATAATTTCGATACGACTCTAGTCTAGCGCCCGCAGGTTTTACCCTGCGCACACTAGACTGGGGGGACATGATGACGTATAGTCTATACCCGGGTCACGAACCCGGTTAGTAAACAATACTAACCATTAAGCCCACCACGTGTGGGCCGCAACTGGACTACCAGTTGCGCGGCTTGGGTCGACAAGGCCCAACCCCAAAGCTATTCCCGGAGAATATATGGAATATCTTCTAAATAAAGAAGATATATACCAAATCTCCGATGTCGGCGGACATGCCGAAGAGTAGGGAACACGAAACCTATTAGGGTTTCGTGCATATATAAAGGGCATCCCAGCCCTCGGTAAAAGGTACGATCTTCAATAAACCCTAAACCATAAACTAAACCCTACGTTCGATTACTTACTCTCACGCCGGAGGATAATCGGGGGAGACAATCCCTCGATAAGCCTAACGGTGTTTGTTATTTTTCTTAGTGCGCAGGTCACATCAAGCATTAAGATTCGAATTGGTACGAGAATAGAAGCCCTATCAAGGAACGCCCAACTTTTGTATCAACAAGTGGCGCCATCCGTGGGACCCTACACTAAGAATTTTACCGAAAACTAGAATGACGAAACACGGGAGTCACAAGAGTCCGCATGGGAAGAAGGCGCAGGATGACCCACTAGGGAAGAAGCATCAAACAGATGCGCCCCCTAAGCAGACCCCTGGAACAACCAGTGTGCCTAAAAGCTTAGGAGTGTATTCAGACCAGGTCTTCCCTGCAGTGGAATCGCTTACCAAAACTACCCCCGCTATTACGACAAGTACTAGCGCGGTAGACCTCGAGCGCACTCCTTTCACCATGCCAGAGGTGAACTTCAATGAACCTCCCAATGCGCCTATCCGAAACAAGGATCCTGCCTTGGAAACGGACTCCATCGCGCTTGAAGGAGTCACTTCCGAATTAGCGCCAAGCGACTTTGTATCCCAAAACTACGAAGCCTTGACCGCGCTCATGCGAGAGGAGGCAAAGAAGAGGTCAAGCCAAAGCCTGCACGGCAGACTCAACTTTGACCCTAATCCTGACGCATCCCCACCGCGCTACCGAAAGGAAGGACGCGAGAGGGATAGCCGTAAACAACCAGTGTTCGCCAGGATTGGAAGGAAGGTTGTGGATGATGAAGCAGCCGATCTTCAACATCTGGAGGAACCTGAAGAAAGTGAGCGGCGCGCCAATGTCCACGCTAGGCTTGGCAAGCGAAAAATCCAAGATAGGCTTGGGCGACGATGCTCCCCAAGTGAAAGCCCCTCAAGCTCTGACTCTGATGATAGTCGGCGCAAGCGCCACAGAGGAGCAAGCTCAGACTCTGATGATAGTAGACGCAAGCGTCACAAAAGAGTCCGCTCATCTTCAAGAGATTCCTCGGACAGCGAGACTGGACACTGGAAATCAAGAGGGAAATACCGCGACCAGGATGATGAAGACATGTCTCTCCCCTGGCGTCGCCAAAAGGTTGATGCGTTTACTAGGCGCATCAGTGACTTTTCTGAAAATAAGAAAAGGCGCATGCCTGCTAATGTCAAAACATATGATGGGACAGGTGATCCGGATGATCACCTAAAAATTTTCGAATCAGCAGCTACTATCGAAAATTGGCCACAGCCTGTGTGGTGCCATATGTTCAACTCCACATTAGTAGGAAATGCGCGCAACTGGTTTAGTAAGCTTCCACGTAGAAGCATTGGTGGGTTTGAAGAGTTGCGCAGAGCGTTTCGCTTAAATTTCACCCAAAGAAAGAAGTGCGCAAAAAACCCTGTCGAACTCGCTAGGGTTAAACAGCGACAAGGGGAATCCACAAGCGGGTCACGAACCCGGTTAGTAAACAATACTAACCATTAAGCCCACCACGTGTGGGCCGCAACTGGACTACCAGTTGCGCGGCTTGGGTCGACAAGGCCCAACCCCAAAGCTATTCCCGGAGAATATATGGAATATCTTCTAAATAAAGAAGATATATACCAAATCTCCGATGTCGGCGGACATGCCGAAGAGTAGGGAACACGAAACCTATTAGGGTTTCGTGCATATATAAAGGGCATCCCAGCCCTCGGTAAAAGGTACGATCTTCAATAAACCCTAAACCATAAACTAAACCCTACGTTCGATTACTTACTCTCACGCCGGAGGATAATCGGGGGAGACAATCCCTCGATAAGCCTAACGGTGTTTGTTATTTTTCTTAGTGCGCAGGTCACATCAAGCATTAAGATTCGAATTGGTACGAGAATAGAAGCCCTATCAAGGAACGCCCAACTTTTGTATCAACAAGTGGCGCCATCCGTGGGACCCTACACTAAGAATTTTACCGAAAACTAGAATGACGAAACACGGGAGTCACAAGAGTCCGCATGGGAAGAAGGCGCAGGATGACCCACTAGGGAAGAAGCACCAAACAGATGCGCCCCCTAAGCAGACCCCTGGAACAACCAGTGTGCCTAAAAGCTTAGGAGTGTATTCAGACCAGGTCTTCCCTGCAGTGGAATCGCTTACCAAAACTACCCCCGCTATTACGACAAGTACTAGCGCGGTAGACCTCGAGCGCACTCCTTTCACCATGCCAGAGGTGAACTTCAATGAACCTCCCAATGCGCCTATCCGAAACAAGGATCCTGCCTTGGAAACGGACTCCATTGCGCTTGAAGGAGTCACTTCCGAATTAGCGCCAAGCGACTTTGTATCCCAAAACTACGAAGCCTTGACCGCGCTCATGCGAGAGGAGGCAAAGAAGAGGTCAAGCCAAAGCCTGCACGGCAGACTCAACTTTGACCCTAATCCTGACGCATCCCCACCGCGCTACCGAAAGGAAGGACGCGAGAGGGATAGCCGTAAACAACCAGTGTTCGCCAGGATTGGAAGGAAGGTTGTGGATGATGAAGCAGCCGATCTTCAACATCTGGAGGAACCTGAAGAAAGTGAGCGGCGCGCCAATGTCCACGCTAGGCTTGGCAAGCGAAAAATCCAAGATAGGCTTGGGCGACGATGCTCCCCAAGTGAAAGCCCCTCAAGCTCTGACTCTGATGATAGTCGGCGCAAGCGCCACAGAGGAGCAAGCTCAGACTCTGATGATAGTAGACGCAAGCGTCACAAAAGAGTCCGCTCATCTTCAAGAGATTCCTCGGACAGCGAGACTGGACACTGGAAATCAAGAGGGAAATACCGCGACCAGGATGATGAAGACATGTCTCTCCCCTGGCGTCGCCAAAAGGTTGATGCGTTTACTAGGCGCATCAGTGACTTTTCTGAAAATAAGAAAAGGCGCATGCCTGCTAATGTCAAAACATATGATGGGACAGGTGATCCGGATGATCACCTAAAAATTTTCGAATCAGCAGCTACTATCGAAAATTGGCCACAGCCTGTGTGGTGCCATATGTTCAACTCCACATTAGTAGGAAATGCGCGCAACTGGTTTAGTAAGCTTCCACGTAGAAGCATTGGTGGGTTTGAAGAGTTGCGCAGAGCGTTTCGCTTAAATTTCACCCAAAGAAAGAAGTGCGCAAAAAACCCTGTCGAACTCGCTAGGGTTAAACAGCGACAAGGGGAATCCACAAGCGCTTTCATGGAACGCTTCAAGGACGAGTGCATGAAAGTCAAGGCGTGTCCAGAGATACTCAAAATATCGGGTTTTATGAATGCAATAAATAACCCGGATCTGATAAAAAAGCTAAATGATAAGGTTCCCCTAACCTTCGATGAGCTCATGAAGCGCACGAGGTCTTTTGTCCAAGGAGAAGAAGCCGCCGCGGATAGCAGGAAAAGCTATTCGAACCATAGGTCGCAAGAAGAGTCAAGGAGACAATCCAATGACCAGAGCGGCAATCGTAATAGGAGTTACCGTAATCAAGGCGGCGGAAGGGGAAACGACAAGTATACCCCATTAACAAAAACTCCAAAGGAGATATTCGCAACAGAAGGAGCAAACTTCCCGAAACCACCACCAATCCGCACCCCAGAGGATAGGCGTATAGGGAATGGTTATTGCGAATACCATGGACAGAAGGGCCATACAACTAACGAGTGCGTCCAACTGCGCCAATTGATTGAAAAATTGGTGAAGGAAGGAAAGATGGACCACCTCGTAAAAAACATCAGAGAAGGGAAAGATAAACAAAAACCAGTGGCCAAGAAAGAGGCGCCAAGAGAAAAGGCAGATATCATCTACATGATACAGCCATGGCCGCGCGTGACAAGACAAAAAGTTAGCCAGCGTTTCTCTAAGGGAAACGAAATCTCTTTCCCCTCCCTGACCGCGAACAACGCAGTGGTGGATCCACTTACCATTGAAATACATACGGGGGGTCACGACATCCGTCGCATGTATATAGATGGGGGTGCATCCGCTAATATTATATATGAACACTGCTTCAAGAAACTGCGACCTGAGATACAGAGTCAGTTGATCCCAGCCACAGCACCGCTCACTGGCTTCACAGGAGAGAAGATATGGCCCACGGGGCAATTGCGTCTATTTGTAGAAGTTGGTGACAAACCACATTCTACGGTTACCTGGATGGATTTCATGATAATCAGATCCCCCTCTCCGTACAATGGTATCATCGGGAGACCTGGAATATCATCTATTCGCGCCGTGCCATCCACAGCGCACGGGATGCTAAAGTTCCCAGTGGAAGGAGGCATTGTCACCCTTTACAATACCACCGCACCATCCAAGGAATGTAACGCTGTGACAAGTGACGTAAGTATCGTTCCAGAACAACGCGCAATCAAAGTCCCAAACCTAACGGTCGCCATTCACCCTGAATATCCGGATCAACAGGTATCTATTGGTGGGTCTCTGTCTGACAAAGGCAGGTCAGCTATATGCGCACTCTTGCAAAATAATTTGGATATTTTTGCATGGGAACCTAAGCATATGACAGGAGTGCCACGCTCCATCACGGAACATAAGCTACAAATCCGACAAGGATACCCTCCAATACGACAGAAAAAGCGCGGACAAGCTCCAGACCGCGCAAAAGCCATCCTGGAAGAAGTACATAAGCTAGTAGACGCAGGCATCATGCGTGAAGTCTACTACCATGATTGGCTCTCTAACCCAGTGATGGTAAAGAAGAGCGATGGCAGTTGGAGGATGTGCGTAGACTTTACAGATCTCAATAAAGCATGTCCACAGGACTGCTACCCGCTCCCGGAAATAGACTGGAAAATTGAGTCTCTATGCGGATATCCCTTCAAATGCTTCCTGGACGCATACAAGGGATACCACCAAATTCAAATGGCGGAAGAAGACGAAGAAAAGACGGCCTTCCACACAAGTCAAGGAGTCTACTGCTATACAAAAATGCCTTTCGGCCTAAAGAACGCAGGAGCAACATACCAAAGATTGGTAGACACTGCGTTCGAAAAGCAAGTGGGACGCAATTTGGAAGTATACGTCGATGATCTCGTCATCAAAAGCCATACAGAGGAAGAACTGGTGCGCGACATGGAGGAAACGTTCAAAACACTTAGGAGAATCAACATGGCCACAATGAGGAATTTCAATCCTCCTGCGGCAATGGGGAAAGGTCCAGCGATGTCGATACCCCATTTGTAGAATGGCCATGGCGATGTAATAGGTGTTAGCTCATGCTGTGGTCGGCGCGGAATGGGTCTGTGAACTTGGCAATCATTGCACTTTCGTACCAGGTCGCGTGCGTCGCGGTGCATAGTTGGCCAATAGTATCCAGACCTGAGGGCGCGCGCTACTATGGATCGTGGTCCTGAGTGCATGCTGCATGAGCCTGCGTGGATCTCTCGAAGTACATAGTCTGCCTGGAGAGGTCCAACACACCTAAGCCATGGTTGTAGGAATGAGCGTCTATATAAGACATCATCTCGGAGTTCGAATCGCTGCGCTGTGCGCCGGATTCTCCGAGCTTCCTTTTGTTCTTGGGGGAGTATGCCCTTGCTGATGAAGTCAATGATTGGCGTCATCCACGTAGGATGTTCCTCTTCTATCACCGTGGATATTTCCATCTCTGTTATTGACTTGTTTTTCAAGGTTTCCACCAAAACTTGTTTTGATAGATGCGCAAAACTGGTGGATGCAATTTTGCTCAGCGCATCTGCTTTTCTGTTTTCACTCCTTGGAACCTGCTTGATGACGAATCTGTCGAAGTTCTGGATCAGAGATTTGGTCTTTTCGAGGTATTGGATCATGTGTTCCTCCTTTGCTACATATTCGCCTGACACGTGGTTAGCCACTAGTCGTGAATCGACGTTTACTTCTAGATTACGTACACCCATTTGAGCTGCGATACGCAACCCCGCTAGGAGTGCTTCGTATTCTGCCTCGTTGTTCGTGGCTGTGAATTCAAAACGCAGTGCGTAGGTGAATTCGACTCCTTCTGGGTTGGTGAGAATAAGGCCACCTCCTGATCCATCTACGCATGAGGATCCATCAGTAAATAGAGTCCATGGTTCTTGAAGTTCCTCCTTGCTTGTCGCAAGTGGAGTGTCTGTGTCCGACTACCAGTTGCGCGGCTTGGGTCGACAAGGCCCAACCCCAAAGCTATTCCCGGAGAATATATGGAATATCTTCTAAATAAAGAAGATATATACCAAATCTCCGATGTCGGCGGACATGCCGAAGAGTAGGGAACACGAAACCTATTAGGGTTTCGTGCATATATAAAGGGCATCCCAGCCCTCGGTAAAAGGTACGATCTTCAATAAACCCTAAACCATAAACTAAACCCTACGTTCGATTACTTACTCTCACGCCGGAGGATAATCGGGGGAGACAATCCCTCGATAAGCCTAACGGTGTTTGTTATTTTTCTTAGTGCGCAGGTCACATCAAGCATTAAGATTCGAATTGGTACGAGAATCAGAATCCTCTAAATGGATCAAGGGGGAGGAGGCTGCGCAGCTTCAGGACTTGGCTGTACAGGAGGAGCCACCTCCTGAATTGGCTCAGCTGCTATCACACCAGGGGAGCCTTCGGGATCTGGGATAACCAAATTCGAATCTTAATGCTTGATGTGACCTGAATAGAAGCCCGCTCAAGGAACGCCCAACTTTTGTATCAACAAGTGGCGCCATCCGTGGGACCCTACACTAAGAATTTTACCGAAAACTAGAATGACGAAACACGGGAGTCACAAGAGTCCGCATGGGAAGAAGGCGCAGGATGACCCACTAGGGAAGAAGCACCAAACAGATGCGCCCCCTAAGCAGACCCCTGGAACAACCAGTGTGCCTAAAAGCTTAGGAGTGTATTCAGACCAGGTCTTCCCTGCAGTGGAATCGCTTACCAAAACTACCCCCGCTATTACGACAAGTACTAGCGCGGTAGACCTCGAGCGCACTCCTTTCACCATGCCAGAGGTGAACTTCAATGAACCTCCCAATGCGCCTATCCGAAACAAGGATCCTGCCTTGGAAACGGACTCCATCGCGCTTGAAGGAGTCACTTCCGAATTAGCGCCAAGCGACTTTGTATCCCAAAACTACGAAGCCTTGACCGCGCTCATGCGAGAGGAGGCAAAGAAGAGGTCAAGCCAAAGCCTGCACGGCAGACTCAACTTTGACCCTAATCCTGACGCATCCCCACCGCGCTACCGAAAGGAAGGACGCGAGAGGGATAGCCGTAAACAACCAGTGTTCGCCAGGATTGGAAGGAAGGTTGTGGATGATGAAGCAGCCGATCTTCAACATCTGGAGGAACCTGAAGAAAGTGAGCGGCGCGCCAATGTCCACGCTAGGCTTGGCAAGCGAAAAATCCAAGATAGGCTTGGGCGACGATGCTCCCCAAGTGAAAGCCCCTCAAGCTCTGACTCTGATGATAGTCGGCGCAAGCGCCACAGAGGAGCAAGCTCAGACTCTGATGATAGTAGACGCAAGCGTCACAAAAGAGTCCGCTCATCTTCAAGAGATTCCTCGGACAGCGAGACTGGACACTGGAAATCAAGAGGGAAATACCGCGACCAGGATGATGAAGACATGTCTCTCCCCTGGCGTCGCCAAAAGGTTGATGCGTTTACTAGGCGCATCAGTGACTTTTCTGAAAATAAGAAAAGGCGCATGCCTGCTAATGTCAAAACATATGATGGGACAGGTGATCCGGATGATCACCTAAAAATTTTTGAATCAGCAGCTACTATCGAAAATTGGCCACAGCCTGTGTGGTGCCATATGTTCAACTCCACATTAGTAGGAAATGCGCGCAACTGGTTTAGTAAGCTTCCACGTAGAAGCATTGGTGGGTTTGAAGAGTTGCGCAGAGCGTTTCGCTTAAATTTCACCCAAAGAAAGAAGTGCGCAAAAAACCCTGTCGAACTCGCTAGGGTTAAACAGCGACAAGGGGAATCCACAAGCGCTTTCATGGAACGCTTCAAGGACGAGTGCATGAAAGTCAAGGCGTGTCCAGAGATACTCAAAATATCGGGTTTTATGAATGCAATAAATAACCCAGATCTGATAAAAAAGCTAAATGATAAGGTTCCCCTAACCTTCGATGAGCTCATGAAGCGCACGAGGTCTTTTGTCCAAGGAGAAGAAGCCGCCGCGGATAGCAGGAAAAGCTATTCGAACCATAGGTCGCAAGAAGAGTCAAGGAGACAATCCAATGACCAGAGCGGCAATCGTAATAGGAGTTACCGTAATCAAGGCGGCGGAAGGGGAAACGACAAGTATACCCCATTAACAAAAACTCCAAAGGAGATATTCGCAACAGAAGGAGCAAACTTCCCGAAACCACCACCAATCCGCACCCCAGAGGATAGGCGTATAGGGAATGGTTATTGCGAATACCATGGACAGAAGGGCCATACAACTAACGAGTGCGTCCAACTGCGCCAATTGATTGAAAAATTGGTGAAGGAAGGAAAGATGGACCACCTCGTAAAAAACATCAGAGAAGGGAAAGATAAACAAAAACCAGTGGCCAAGAAAGAGGCGCCAAGAGAAAAGGCAGATATCATCTACATGATACAGCCATGGCCGCGCGTGACAAGACAAAAAGTTAGCCAGCGTTTCTCTAAGGGAAACGAAATCTCTTTCCCCTCCCTGACCGCGAACAACGCAGTGGTGGATCCACTTACCATTGAAATACATACGGGGGGTCACGACATCCGTCGCATGTATATAGATGGGGGTGCATCCGCTAATATTATATATGAACACTGCTTCAAGAAACTGCGACCTGAGATACAGAGTCAGTTGATCCCAGCCACAGCACCGCTCACTGGCTTCACAGGAGAGAAGATATGGCCCACGGGGCAATTGCGTCTATTTGTAGAAGTTGGTGACAAACCACATTCTACGGTTACCTGGATGGATTTCATGATAATCAGATCCCCCTCTCCGTACAATGGTATCATCGGGAGACCTGGAATATCATCTATTCGCGCCGTGCCATCCACAGCGCACGGGATGCTAAAGTTCCCAGTGGAAGGAGGCATTGTCACCCTTTACAATACCACCGCACCATCCAAGGAATGTAACGCTGTGACAAGTGACGTAAGTATCGTTCCAGAACAACGCGCAATCAAAGTCCCAAACCTAACGGTCGCCATTCACCCTGAATATCCGGATCAACAGGTATCTATTGGTGGGTCTCTGTCTGACAAAGGCAGGTCAGCTATATGCGCACTCTTGCAAAATAATTTGGATATTTTTGCATGGGAACCTAAGCATATGACAGGAGTGCCACGCTCCATCACGGAACATAAGCTACAAATCCGACAAGGATACCCTCCAATACGACAGAAAAAGCGCGGACAAGCTCCAGACCGCGCAAAAGCCATCCTGGAAGAAGTACATAAGCTAGTAGACGCAGGCATCATGCGTGAAGTCTACTACCATGATTGGCTCTCTAACCCAGTGATGGTAAAGAAGAGCGATGGCAGTTGGAGGATGTGCGTAGACTTTACAGATCTCAATAAAGCATGTCCACAGGACTGCTACCCGCTCCCGGAAATAGACTGGAAAATTGAGTCTCTATGCGGATATCCCTTCAAATGCTTCCTGGACGCATACAAGGGATACCACCAAATTCAAATGGCGGAAGAAGACGAAGAAAAGACGGCCTTCCACACAAGTCAAGGAGTCTACTGCTATACAAAAATGCCTTTCGGCCTAAAGAACGCAGGAGCAACATACCAAAGATTGGTAGACACTGCGTTCGAAAAGCAAGTGGGACGCAATTTGGAAGTATACGTCGATGATCTCGTCATCAAAAGCCATACAGAGGAAGAACTGGTGCGCGACATGGAGGAAACGTTCAAAACACTTAGGAGAATCAACATGAAATTGAACCCCAAGAAGTGTACGTTTGGCGCGACAGAAGGCATGTTTCTCGGGTATTTGATAGAACCCGATGGGATCAAGCCTTGCCCAGAGAAAACTCAAGCAGTCATTGACCTCCCCTCACCGCGCACACTGAAAGAAGTTCAGTCACTAAACGGCAAGCTAGCCGGACTGAACCGATTCTTATCCAAATCAGCAGACAAGTCACTTCCCCTATTCAAGACACTCAAGAAGTGCACCAAAAAGGGAGACTTCAGGTGGACTGCGGAAGCGGAAGAAGCTTTCCAACAGCTCAAGCAACACATAGCAGCGCTCCCAAAGCTTGTTGCACCCCGACCAGGGGAAGAGCTGATCATGTACCTATCTGCGACCCAAGGAGCAGTCAGCGCAGTCCTATTGACAGACAGGGACTCCGTCCAAACACCCATTTATTTTGTTAGTAAGGCGCTCAAAAAGACAGAGATCAACTACACGGCAATGGAAAAGTTGGTCCTAGCTTTAGTGTTTGCAGCGAAAAGACTGCGCAGGTACTTCCAGGCGCACCCAATCGCTGTCATCACAGACCAACCCATCAAACAAGTTATCTCGAAACCCGACGCATCGGGGCGCTTGCAAAAATGGAGTGTGCTACTAGGAGAGCACAATATATCATACAGACCGCGCACTGCAATTAAAGGGCAGATATTGGCCGACTTCATCATCGAGAAGCCGGACACAGACACTCCACTTGCGACAAGCAAGGAGGAACTTCAAGAACCATGGACTCTATTTACTGATGGATCCTCATGCGTAGATGGATCAGGAGGTGGCCTTATTCTCACCAACCCAGAAGGAGTCGAATTCACCTCGTAAAGATGGACCTAATAAACTACTCGATGATGACGTATAGTCTATACCCGGGTCACGAACCCGGTTAGTAAACAATACTAACCATTAAGCCCACCACGTGTGGGCCGCAACTGGACTACCAGTTGCGCGGCTTGGGTCGACAAGGCCCAACCCCAAAGCTATTCCCGGAGAATATATGGAATATCTTCTAAATAAAGAAGATATATACCAAATCTCCAATGTCGGCGGACATGCCGAAGAGTAGGGAACACGAAACCTATTAGGGTTTCGTGCATATATAAAGGGCATCCCAGCCCTCGGTAAAAGGTACGATCTTCAATAAACCCTAAACCATAAACTAAACCCTACGTTCGATTACTTACTCTCACGCCGGAGGATAATCGGGGGAGACAATCCCTCGATAAGCCTAACGGTGTTTGTTATTTTTCTTAGTGCGCAGGTCACATCAAGCATTAAGATTCGAATTGGTACGAGAATAGAAGCCCTATCAAGGAACGCCCAACTTTTGTATCAACAAGTGGCGCCATCCGTGGGACCCTACACTAAGAATTTTACCGAAAACTAGAATGACGAAACACGGGAGTCACAAGAGTCCGCATGGGAAGAAGGCGCAGGATGACCCACTAGGGAAGAAGCACCAAACAGATGCGCCCCCTAAGCAGACCCCTGGAACAACCAGTGTGCCTAAAAGCTTAGGAGTGTATTCAGACCAGGTCTTCCCTGCAGTGGAATCGCTTACCAAAACTACCCCCGCTATTACGACAAGTACTAGCGCGGTAGACCTCGAGCGCACTCCTTTCACCATGCCAGAGGTGAACTTCAATGAACCTCCCAATGCGCCTATCCGAAACAAGGATCCTGCCTTGGAAACGGACTCCATTGCGCTTGAAGGAGTCACTTCCGAATTAGCGCCAAGCGACTTTGTATCCCAAAACTACGAAGCCTTGACCGCGCTCATGCGAGAGGAGGCAAAGAAGAGGTCAAGCCAAAGCCTGCACGGCAGACTCAACTTTGACCCTAATCCTGACGCATCCCCACCGCGCTACCGAAAGGAAGGACGCGAGAGGGATAGCCGTAAACAACCAGTGTTCGCCAGGATTGGAAGGAAGGTTGTGGATGATGAAGCAGCCGATCTTCAACATCTGGAGGAACCTGAAGAAAGTGAGCGGCGCGCCAATGTCCACGCTAGGCTTGGCAAGCGAAAAATCCAAGATAGGCTTGGGCGACGATGCTCCCCAAGTGAAAGCCCCTCAAGCTCTGACTCTGATGATAGTCGGCGCAAGCGCCACAGAGGAGCAAGCTCAGACTCTGATGATAGTAGACGCAAGCGTCACAAAAGAGTCCGCTCATCTTCAAGAGATTCCTCGGACAGCGAGACTGGACACTGGAAATCAAGAGGGAAATACCGCGACCAGGATGATGAAGACATGTCTCTCCCCTGGCGTCGCCAAAAGGTTGATGCGTTTACTAGGCGCATCAGTGACTTTTCTGAAAATAAGAAAAGGCGCATGCCTGCTAATGTCAAAACATATGATGGGACAGGTGATCCGGATGATCACCTAAAAATTTTCGAATCAGCAGCTACTATCGAAAATTGGCCACAGCCTGTGTGGTGCCATATGTTCAACTCCACATTAGTAGGAAATGCGCGCAACTGGTTTAGTAAGCTTCCACGTAGAAGCATTGGTGGGTTTGAAGAGTTGCGCAGAGCGTTTCGCTTAAATTTCACCCAAAGAAAGAAGTGCGCATAGCCTGGGCTGGGCCAGACAATGGGCCAGGCCCGCGCAGACAGCGGCCCATCCTACACCTAAACCCTAATCCATGCCTTATAAATACATGGATAGGATCTCCTTATTCACTACGATATAACAGGTTACCCTAAACCTAACACCCATATACCTATATCGCTATGATACTAACTTGACCGTAGGAGGTGGATCCCGGGGCTACGGTCTCGGGTCCACTCCTAACGGGTTCTCTTTGTTATACAGGTCTACTAGGGCTCGAGAAGACGACTAACGGCCCAGGAGAGTCGTCTAAACAGTCCGCGCCAGATTATGTATCAACAAGTGGCGTCATCCGTGGGACACGAACGATAAGTTTTGTGTTCTCGCACCACCGGAAAGCAACCATCGTGGTCACAAACCGGTAACTCTAAAACTACGTATTTTCTGCTAATACACAGTACCATGCGTACTGTTTTCTTCTATTTTGTTCAATCGAACAACAGTAACATGGGAATTGCTTTGACTTTTTCCAAAAGCTAAAGTGCATATCGAACATATATTTTAAATAGGATATAATATCTTTTTAAGAGAATATCTTTTAAAGATATCTTAATATTCTAAATATCTTTAAGATTTTACATAAATCTTTTAAATTTGGTAAACAAGATCTTACCATAATCACATTAAGTCCGCACGATCGGACCTAACTTATCTTTTAGCCGCGAACAGCGCAGTCACGATAAATCTACCCGCGTTAGGCCGTGCGTATAGAGATCTTCGCAGACTGGCGCCATGAGCGCACTGTCACGTGCAGGCACCACGATGCTAGTCAATCGCCATGAGCGCACTGGACAAAAGCCGTGGTCATCTGCGATCATCCACAAACGCTAGAGTCTATGCGGTCACGATACATCCATCTGCGTCTGTGCGTGCGATCGAAACTATTAGTCGCGGTCATGGTACATCCATCCACGCCATTTTTTTTATAATAAAAAAGAAAACGATCATGAGCGCACTGCGTTCGTAGATTAGCTACGTGCTACTTCTCTTATGTAGTTTGTAAAACCTCACGATAGGTGTCATTCGCATTGCTATATCTCTTATGCTATGTGCTATATATATATGCTATGCGCTCAATTTTTATTTTATTAAGGTTTTATATGTTGCGATGCGCAGCATATACTTCTCATATTTGCATTAAGTATTTTTTCAGGATTTGAATAATTTAGTTTCATGCTCCTACACAAGTAGCACCATCAAACTTGGGGGGCTACTAGGGTATACCACTGTGTGAGACAATCACGCAGGTATACTTGGAAGCAGATCGTACGTACGAGGTATTGCAAGCCCGGTACAAAGACGAATTTAAATATTCGCACCCTTTTACCGCAGGGGAGACGTCCTCTGTCGTTTGTAAAGACGAATGTAAAGTTCGCAAACAGCGCACAGCGCACACTTTTATAGCGCACGACGCGCACCTTTGTCGCGGACAACGCGCACCTTTGTCGCGGACAACGCGCACTTCTGCCACAGAAGCACGTCTTCTGTCGCACCATGCTACACCGCTACTGGTATAAAAGGTACGCCCTTACCCAGGATGCAGCATACAGGAATCCACCTTCACCACGGACACCTTCACCATTGTGAGACAATCACAGACGCGCCAACAAGGACGCGCCAACATGGTCACCACGCACTGCGCCACACCCAGTGCGCACTGTCGCAGTGGGGTTGCGCGCACACCTTAGTTGCACACACATGCGCCATGGACCCAGTGCGCACTGTCGCATTTGGTTGATTGGGCCTACGCGGCCAGGAACAGAACTTAAGTCTAGCATAACATAGTCACGCACTATGTCATAATAAACTTGGGGGGCTTGTGGACGCATAGCCTGGGCTGGGCCAGACAATGGGCCAGGCCCGCGCAGACAGCGGCCCATCCTACACCTAAACCCTAATCCATGCCTTATAAATACATGGATAGGATCTCCTTATTCACTACGATATAACAGGTTACCCTAAACCTAACACCCATATACCTATATCGCTATGATACTAACTTGACCGTAGGAGGTGGATCCCGGGGCTACGGTCTCGGGTCCACTCCTAACGGGTTCTCTTTGTTATACAGGTCTACTAGGGCTCGAGAAGTCGACAGGGTTTTTTGCGCACTTCTTTCTTTGGGTGAAATTTAAGCGAAACGCTCTGCGCAACTCTTCAAACCCACCAATGCTTCTACGTGGAAGCTTACTAAACCAGTTGCGCGCATTTCCTACTAATGTGGAGTTGAACATATGGCACCACACAGGCTGTGGCCAATTTTCGATAGTAGCTGCTGATTCGAAAATTTTTAGGTGATCATCCGGATCACCTGTCCCATCATATGTTTTGACATTAGCAGGCATGCGCCTTTTCTTATTTTCAGAAAAGTCACTGATGCGCCTAGTAAACGCATCAACCTTTTGGCGACGCCAGGGGAGAGACATGTCTTCATCATCCTGGTCGCGGTATTTCCCTCTTGATTTCCAGTGTCCAGTCTCGCTGTCCGAGGAATCTCTTGAAGATGAGCGGACTCTTTTGTGACGCTTGCGTCTACTATCATCAGAGTCTGAGCTTGCTCCTCTGTGGCGCTTGCGCCGACTATCATCAGAGTCAGAGCTTGAGGGGCTTTCACTTGGGGAGCATCGTCGCCCAAGCCTATCTTGGATTTTTCGCTTGCCAAGCCTAGCGTGGACATTGGCGCGCCGCTCACTTTCTTCAGGTTCCTCCAGATGTTGAAGATCGGCTGCTTCATCATCCACAACCTTCCTTCCAATCCTGGCGAACACTGGTTGTTTACGGCTATCCCTCTCGCGTCCTTCCTTTCGGTAGCGCGGTGGGGATGCGTCAGGATTAGGGTCAAAGTTGAGTCTGCCGTGCAGGCTTTGGCTTGACCTCTTCTTTGCCTCCTCTCGCATGAGCGCGGTCAAGGCTTCGTAGTTTTGGGATACAAAGTCGCTTGGCGCTAATTCGGAAGTGACTCCTTCAAGCGCAATGGAGTCCGTTTCCAAGGCAGGATCCTTGTTTCGGATAGGCGCATTGGGAGGTTCATTGAAGTTCACCTCTGGCATGGTGAAAGGAGTGCGCTCGAGGTCTACCGCGCTAGTACTTGTCGTAATAGCGGGGGTAGTTTTGGTAAGCGATTCCACTGCAGGGAAGACCTGGTCTGAATACACTCCTAAGCTTTTAGGCACACTGGTTGTTCCAGGGGTCTGCTTAGGGGGCGCATCTGTTTGGTGCTTCTTCCCTAGTGGGTCATCCTGCGCCTTCTTCCCATGCGGACTCTTGTGACTCCCGTGTTTCGTCATTCTAGTTTTCGGTAAAATTCTTAGTGTAGGGTCCCACGGATGGCGCCACTTGTTGATACAAAAGTTGGGCGTTCCTTGATAGGGCTTCTATTCTCGTACCAATTCGAATCTTAATGCTTGATGTGACCTGCGCACTAAGAAAAATAACAAACACCGTTAGGCTTATCGAGGGATTGTCTCCCCCGATTATCCTCCGGCGTGAGAGTAAGTAATCGAACGTAGGGTTTAGTTTATGGTTTAGGGTTTATTGAAGATCGTACCTTTTACCGAGGGCTGGGATGCCCTTTATATATGCACGAAACCCTAATAGGTTTCGTGTTCCCTACTCTTCGGCATGTCCGCCGACATCGGAGATTTGGTATATATCTTCTTTATTTAGAAGATATTCCATATATTCTCCGGGAATAGCTTTGGGGTTGGGCCTTGTCGACCCAAGCCGCGCAACTGGTAGTCCAGTTGCGGCCCACACGTGGTGGGCTTAATGGTTAGTATTGTTTACTAACCGGGTTCGTGACCCGGGTATAGACTATACGTCATCATGTCCCCCCAGTCTAGTGTGCGCAGGGTAAAACCTGCGGGCGCTAGACTAGAGTCGTATCGAAATTATTCCCCACGCGTACGCGGGAAGCTTTCAAAAAATTACCGCCCAAAACACACGTGTAATGTATCTAGTCCAAAAAAGTGCAATTTGGGTACCTTGGGAAGTGGAGAGGTTGCCCACTTGCCTTGTCCCGTCATTTATCCTAGCCACACGATTGGAGCTAGTGGGGTACACGTGGCGATCATCGGTGGTGGATAGGAAAGGTATATAAACTACCGCCGCTCATTCACTGTGACTTCCACAGTTAAAAATCACACTTCCACCATTTTCACATCTTAAAATCTCCTTCTAAGAAAAAGATAATTCAAAGGTAATTGCGCGTGCGCACATAATCTGAGTGACAATATGGTAGCGCAACTTCATGATTTTCATTCTGACATAACCGAGGATGAACTGATTCAGTTCACCTCGGATTACTTTATCCCTATGGGCCTGCGCCCAGAGGTACCCGGTCCGAATGACACCATCGCGGATTTCCCTGCTGGGAAGGTGGGGTTATATACGCGCTTTTTCGAGTGGGCGAATCAGCGCGTCCCCATCTCCGTGTTACTGAGTGACATACTCAATTACTACAATCTCCACATCTCCCAGTTGCATTGTATTGGTGCTGGGAAGATTGCTAACTTTGAGGTGAACTGTCGCTTGTTGGCGATTCACCCAACCCTCCACTTATTCCGCGCGTTTTATCACGCAACGTGGTCAAATGGGTGGGTGACCTTCTCGAAGCGCGTTGGAAAGTTGCAATGTTACGTGCAGAAGGTAGATAAGCTCAAGGATTGGAGGGAAAAATTCTTTTGGGTTGATGAAGCCGTCTTCCCTGACCATTTTCCATTTTACACCCGTGCCGATCTGCCCAAGGATGAGCGCCCTCCTGAGACGTGGTATAACGCGGATCATGCGGCGATCATTGATGAGAACCGTATTCCCATCAAGCCATATCCGGAGGCGTTCCTGGTGCATATGGGCATCAGTCGCAACTTCTTTGAGCATGAGACGGAGGTCCCCACATTCTTGAATGCGGATGGCACGGGTGGGTGCTCTTTCTGTCGCCTTACTGTCGTTATTTAGTGTAAGCGCTTCTTCTTTTTCCATACTTTATGTAACTTGCTTTCCTTTGTTTACTTGATGCGCAGATATGGATCTGTTTGCTGTTGTGAGGCTGGAAAATCCGCGTGCTGTGGCGGTGGGGGTGCGTCCTCTGGGGGATGGTGAGCAGACTATTCTGCAGGCGACGGCAGGGCGCGTCGTGGATTTGGTTATCCCAGATCCCGAAGGCTCCCCTGGTGTGATAGCAGCTGAGCCAATTCAGGAGGTGGCTCCTCCTGTACAGCCAAGTCCTGAAGCTGCGCAGCCTCCTCCCCCCTTGATCCATTTAGAGGATTCTGATAATGATATGGAGGAGGTCTCCCTACTGACGCGGAAGAGAGCGTCTGGTGGTTATGGTGAAGGGCCTTCCAAGAGGCCGCGGACTGAGGCTGGGGAAGGCCCATCTTTTACTGAGGTGCAGATGGAGTAAGTATCTGAATTGTTAGTTATGAACTTTTGTCAAGTTGTATTTTATTCTAACCGTGTTGCTCTGTGTCTTCAGTGTGGAAGCTGAGGAGTCTGGTGGAGGTGCGTCCACGACTGAAACTGAGAAGAAGAAGGACGTGTCCTCAACTGAGGCTGAGAAGGAGAAAAACGTGTCCTCGACTCCTCCCCCCAAGTAAGTAGTTTTTAATAATCCCTTAGGATTTGGTATATGCTTGTCTGTTTTCCGTACACTGATCTTGCTTCTTGATGTTTCATACAGTAAACAGCCTGCTGGTGTTGCTGATGAGAGTGCGCCACCCAAGGAGAGTCCCCTTGAGGCGTCTGCATCGAAGGACACTGCAGTGGAGTTAAGTCCTTTTGACTCCGCGATGGAGGAGCTGGCCTCCATAGCTGTGCGCCAGTCTGAGCTGGTTTCGCAAGCCAGGGTGTACCAGTCTGATGAAGTTTCCAGACTGCGGGCGCAATTAGCGTCTGTGCAGTCTGAATTAGCAAGCTCTAAAGCTGAGCAGCTGAGCTCCAAGGCTAAACTGGAGCGCGCAGAGGCGTCTGCGCAAAAGATGGGTGAGGAGAAGGTCATGGTGATGGCTGAGCTGGGGAAGGAGCGCGCTGCTGCGGATCTTCAGAGACGGAATTCTTTATGGGCGCTGAAGTACTTGCAACAAAATAGGAGCAAGCACTTTGCCAACATTGAGGAGTTCCGCAGCAAAGTGGAGCTTGCGCTGAAGATGCAGGAGGAGAAGCTCCGTAAGCTTAGCATCGAGTATGATGAGGAGCTTTATCCTCATTTGGTTCAATCTGTGGCCGAGCGCAGGTATATGACCATTGTATTTTCCTTATAACTTGTATATATTTGAGACCCTTTTTCTTATTAACACTTGTGTTATATCGTAGGTGGTTGATCAGCCATGGTCTTCGCCTGGCCGCCATGTGTACGCTGGAGCATCCTGAGGTCACCGGATCCTTTGGGAAGGTTGTCAATTGCGCCATTGCGCACGGTGAGACCTCGGCCGCAGACAAGCTTGCGGAAGCCAAGTTGCTGACTGTGCCGCTTGCTGAGGTGCCTGGGTATAAGGCGGATGCCCATGCTGAGCTTGTTGCTGCCATGGAGGAGCTAAAGAAGCTTGAGCTTCCGCACATCGCTCTCTTGGAGCGTGATCAGGACCAGCCGATCAGTGTGATCATGGCGGGGCTCACTCTTCCTAGGCATCTGCAGGATGATGCAGATCAGCAGGTGGACTTCTACTTGAAGCCTGATGTGGCGCAGTTGAAGGTACCCATCTTTGCTCAGCCTCGTGACATTCTAAATCCTTTCCGTCTTGAGAAAGAAATTTCTTTGCAAAGGTCGCTAAATGCGCATGTTTCCAGGGTCGCACGGAAGAAAGGCGAGAAAGGAAAGGCCATTCTGTGCGGCATAGGCGCTGCGCATCAGCCTAGATCCGATGGTGTGCCTGCCTGCGTGGCCACTGTTTCCCTTGATGATGCTGAGTTACTGAAGCGACTCGAGGATGCAAAGGAAGCGGCTTTTGGTGGGGGCTCTAGCCAGCTAAGGCGTACCTATAGCATTTAGCCTTTTTGTATAAACCTTTTTGTAGAAACGTATTCTATAAATAAAAAGTTGCTTTTGTACTTGGTGTTTTTATAATTTCTAAATGCTTATACTTTTTGAACTCGTAGTTCTTTGTACGACTTATATATCCTTGTGTGAAGATATGTGTAAGTGTTTAAGCGTATTTAGAAAATAAGGATCATAATCGTGTATGAGTTTCCTTAAGGACCGTAGTCGTGTGTTGAATTTTTTCCAACTTAACCATAGTCGTCTATGTATTTGTGTAAATTTACTTATCGTATTTTTTACTTTAAGGAATCAAGAGTCTTGATTTCCTTATTTGTTAAACGCGCACAGTGTGCTCTATCGCGCATCCGTCGTGGGATGGGCGAGGAACTTGCGCCAACGTCTTGAGCGCAAGGTGTTTAACAAGGATTCGTGATCCGGTGTTGATGGGTTTGCAACCCTCTTACTCAACGAGTAGTTTATTAGGTTTACTCATCCTTTCTGCCATCGTGGGTCTTAGTGTGTGCATGCACGCCATGTAGACAAGATAATAACGATATTGAAACATAATAAGAAATGCAAACAATAAAGTTAAATGTGTTATGGAGTTAGCTAGAAACCATAACGTTTTATTAATACTTGCAAGTTTTGAAAAAGAATGTTTATCTAGATAATTCATAAAAATAAAATTACATGGATCTTTATTGAGGGCACTTTCTAAAGCGCATTAGTGTCCATGTTGGGCCGTAGCCTTCTTCAAAGATAGCACCGTTTGAGGTTGCGGACGTTCCATGTTCGCTGTAGCTCATTTCCGTCCTTGTCGCGTAGCTTGTACGCTCCATTGCCAAGTGCTTCTATGACCTCGTAAGGTCCTTCCCACTTTGGTCCTAGCTTTCCAGTGTCTTCTGCGCGGCTTGAGTCGTTTTCGCGGTATACGAAGTCGCCTGGTCTGAATGAAGTGCTGCGCACTTTGGTATCATAGTATTTTTTCATTTTCGACTTGGCTTTCTCTTCACGTATTGCTGCGCGTTCACGTCGCTCTTCCAATAGATCTAAGTCTATGCGCCGCTCATCATCATTGGTTGTCGCATTAACTTCCGCAGTACGGATGGTTGGCATTCCAATTTCTGCTGGTATAACAGCTTCTGTCCCATAGACCAAAGAGAAGGGGGTGTCCCCGTTGCTGACCTTGATGGTTGTTCGGTGCGCCCAAAGAACATGTGATAGTTCTTCAACCCATCTACCTTTGTGTCTATCCAGGCGCGCTTTGATTCCTTCACCAAGACTTCTGTTTGCGCGCTCGACCAGACCATTGGTTTGTGGATGAGTTACTGATGCAAAGTGTTGCGTGATGTTCAGCTGTTCGCACCAGTCTTTGAACGGGTTATCGCGGAATTGTTTTCCGTTATCAGAGATAATTTCTCCAGGTAATCCAAAGCGACATACTATGTTGTCCCACACGAATCGTTTCACCTGGTTACCTGTTATAGTTGCTACTGCCTTTGCTTCGATCCACTTGGTGAAGTAATCTATTGCCACAATGAGGAATTTCAATCCTCCTGCGGCAATGGGGAAAGGTCCAGCGATGTCGATACCCCATTTGTAGAATGGCCATGGCGATGTAATAGGTGTTAGCTCATGCTGTGGTCGGCGCGGAATGGGTCTGTGAACTTGGCAATCATTGCACTTTCGTACCAGGTCGCGTGCGTCGCGGTGCATAGTTGGCCAATAGTATCCAGACCTGAGGGCGCGCGCTACTATGGATCGTGGTCCTGAGTGCATGCTGCATGAGCCTTCGTGGATCTCTCGAAGTACATAGTCTGCCTGGAGAGGTCCAACACACCTAAGCCATGGTTGTAGGAATGAGCGTCTATATAAGACATCATCTCGGAGTTCGAATCGCTGCGCTGTGCGCCGGATTCTCCGAGCTTTCTTTTGTTCTTGGGGGAGTATGCCCTTGCTGATGAAGTCAATGATTGGCGTCATCCACGTAGGATGTTCCTCTTCTATCACCGTGGATATTTCCATCTCTGTTATTGACTTGTTTTTCAAGGTTTCCACCAAAACTTGTTTTGATAGATGCGCAAAACTGGTGGATGCAATTTTGCTCAGCGCATCTGCTTTTCTGTTTTCACTCCTTGGAACCTGCTTGATGACGAATCTGTCGAAGTTCTGGATCAGAGATTTGGTCTTTTCGAGGTATTGGATCATGTGTTCCTCCTTTGCTACATATTCGCCTGACACGTGGTTAGCCACTAGTCGTGAATCGACGTTTACTTCTAGATTACGTACACCCATTTGAGCTGCGATACGCAACCCCGCTAGGAGTGCTTCGTATTCTGCCTCGTTGTTCGTGGCTGTGAATTCAAAACGCAGTGCGTAGGTGAATTCGACTCCTTCTGGGTTGGTGAGAATAAGGCCACCTCCTGATCCATCTACGCATGAGGATCCATCAGTAAATAGAGTCCATGGTTCTTGAAGTTCCTCCTTGCTTGTCGCAAGTGGAGTGTCTGTGTCCGGCTTCTCGATGATGAAGTCGGCCAATATCTGCCCTTTAATTGCAGTGCGCGGTCTGTATGATATATTGTGCTCTCCTAGTAGCACACTCCATTTTTGCAAGCGCCCCGATGCGTCGGGTTTCGAGATAACTTGTTTGATGGGTTGGTCTGTGATGACAGCGATTGGGTGCGCCTGGAAGTACCTGCGCAGTCTTTTCGCTGCAAACACTAAAGCTAGGACCAACTTTTCCATTGCCGTGTAGTTGATCTCTGTCTTTTTGAGCGCCTTACTAACAAAATAAATGGGTGTTTGGACGGAGTCCCTGTCTGTCAATAGGACTGCGCTGACTGCTCCATGGGTCGCAGATAGGTACATGATCAGCTCTTCCCCTGGTCGGGGTGCAACAAGCTTTGGGAGCGCTGCTATGTGTTGCTTGAGCTGTTGGAAAGCTTCTTCCGCTTCCGCAGTCCACCTGAAGTCTCCCTTTTTGGTGCACTTCTTGAGTGTCTTGAATAGGGGAAGTGACTTGTCTGCTGATTTGGATAAGAATCGGTTCAGTCCGGCTAGCTTGCCGTTTAGTGACTGAACTTCTTTCAGTGTGCGCGGTGAGGGGAGGTCAATGACTGCTTGAGTTTTCTCTGGGCAAGGCTTGATCCCATCGGGTTCTATCAAATACCCGAGAAACATGCCTTCTGTCGCGCCAAACGTACACTTCTTGGGGTTCAATTTCATGTTGATTCTCCTAAGTGTTTTGAACGTTTCCTCCATGTCGCGCACCAGTTCTTCCTCTGTATGGCTTTTGATGACGAGATCATCGACGTATACTTCCAAATTGCGTCCCACTTGCTTTTCGAACGCAGTGTCTACCAATCTTTGGTATGTTGCTCCTGCGTTCTTTAGGCCGAAAGGCATTTTTGTATAGCAGTAGACTCCTTGACTTGTGTGGAAGGCCGTCTTTTCTTCGTCTTCTTCCGCCATTTGAATTTGGTGGTATCCCTTGTATGCGTCCAGGAAGCATTTGAAGGGATATCCGCATAGAGACTCAATTTTCCAGTCTATTTCCGGGAGCGGGTAGCAGTCCTGTGGACATGCTTTATTGAGATCTGTAAAGTCTACGCACATCCTCCAACTGCCATCGCTCTTCTTTACCATCACTGGGTTAGAGAGCCAATCATGGTAGTAGACTTCACGCATGATGCCTGCGTCTACTAGCTTATGTACTTCTTCCAGGATGGCTTTTGCGCGGTCTGGAGCTTGTCCGCGCTTTTTCTGTCGTATTGGAGGGTATCCTTGTCGGATTTGTAGCTTATGTTCCGTGATGGAGCGTGGCACTCCTGTCATATGCTTAGGTTCCCATGCAAAAATATCCAAATTATTTTGCAAGAGTGCGCATATAGCTGACCTGCCTTTGTCAGACAGAGACCCACCAATAGATACCTGTTGATCCGGATATTCAGGGTGAATGGCGACCGTTAGGTTTGGGACTTTGATTGCGCGTTGTTCTGGAACGATACTTACGTCACTTGTCACAGCGTTACATTCCTTGGATGGTGCGGTGGTATTGTAAAGGGTGACAATGCCTCCTTCCACTGGGAACTTTAGCATCCCGTGCGCTGTGGATGGCACGGCGCGAATAGATGATATTCCAGGTCTCCCGATGATACCATTGTACGGAGAGGGGGATCTGATTATCATGAAATCCATCCAGGTAACCGTAGAATGTGGTTTGTCACCAACTTCTACAAATAGACGCAATTGCCCCGTGGGCCATATCTTCTCTCCTGTGAAGCCAGTGAGCGGTGCTGTGGCTGGGATCAACTGACTCTGTATCTCAGGTCGCAGTTTCTTGAAGCAGTGTTCATATATAATATTAGCGGATGCACCCCCATCTATATACATGCGACGGATGTCGTGACCCCCCGTATGTATTTCAATGGTAAGTGGATCCACCACTGCGTTGTTCGCGGTCAGGGAGGGGAAAGAGATTTCGTTTCCCTTAGAGAAACGCTGGCTAACTTTTTGTCTTGTCACGCGCGGCCATGGCTGTATCATGTAGATGATATCTGCCTTTTCTCTTGGCGCCTCTTTCTTGGCCACTGGTTTTTGTTTATCTTTCCCTTCTCTGATGTTTTTTACGAGGTGGTCCATCTTTCCTTCCTTCACCAATTTTTCAATCAATTGGCGCAGTTGGACGCACTCGTTAGTTGTATGGCCCTTCTGTCCATGGTATTCGCAATAACCATTCCCTATACGCCTATCCTCTGGGGTGCGGATTGGTGGTGGTTTCGGGAAGTTTGCTCCTTCTGTTGCGAATATCTCCTTTGGAGTTTTTGTTAATGGGGTATACTTGTCGTTTCCCCTTCCGCCGCCTTGATTACGGTAACTCCTATTACGATTGCCGCTCTGGTCATTGGATTGTCTCCTTGACTCTTCTTGCGACCTATGGTTCGAATAGCTTTTCCTGCTATCCGCGGCGGCTTCTTCTCCTTGGACAAAAGACCTCGTGCGCTTCATGAGCTCATCGAAGGTTAGGGGAACCTTATCATTTAGCTTTTTTATCAGATCTGGGTTATTTATTGCATTCATAAAACCCGATATTTTGAGTATCTCTGGACACGCCTTGACTTTCATGCACTCGTCCTTGAAGCGTTCCATGAAAGCGCTTGTGGATTCCCCTTGTCGCTGTTTAACCCTAGCGAGTTCGACAGGGTTTTTTGCGCACTTCTTTCTTTGGGTGAAATTTAAGCGAAACGCTCTGCGCAACTCTTCAAACCCACCAATGCTTCTACGTGGAAGCTTACTAAACCAGTTGCGCGCATTTCCTACTAATGTGGAGTTGAACATATGGCACCACACAGGCTGTGGCCAATTTTCGATAGTAGCTGCTGATTCGAAAATTTTTAGGTGATCATCCGGATCACCTGTCCCATCATATGTTTTGACATTAGCAGGCATGCGCCTTTTCTTATTTTCAGAAAAGTCACTGATGCGCCTAGTAAACGCATCAACCTTTTGGCGACGCCAGGGGAGAGACATGTCTTCATCATCCTGGTCGCGGTATTTCCCTCTTGATTTCCAGTGTCCAGTCTCGCTGTCCGAGGAATCTCTTGAAGATGAGCGGACTCTTTTGTGACGCTTGCGTCTACTATCATCAGAGTCTGAGCTTGTTCCTCTGTGGCGCTTGCGCCGACTATCATCAGAGTCAGAGCTTGAGGGGCTTTCACTTGGGGAGCATCGTCGCCCAAGCCTATCTTGGATTTTTCGCTTGCCAAGCCTAGCGTGGACATTGGCGCGCCGCTCACTTTCTTCAGGTTCCTCCAGATGTTGAAGATCGGCTGCTTCATCATCCACAACCTTCCTTCCAATCCTGGCGAACACTGGTTGTTTACGGCTATCCCTCTCGCGTCCTTCCTTTCGGTAGCGCGGTGGGGATGCGTCAGGATTAGGGTCAAAGTTGAGTCTGCCGTGCAGGCTTTGGCTTGACCTCTTCTTTGCCTCCTCTCGCATGAGCGCGGTCAAGGCTTCGTAGTTTTGGGATACAAAGTCGCTTGGCGCTAATTCGGAAGTGACTCCTTCAAGCGCAATGGAGTCCGTTTCCAAGGCAGGATCCTTGTTTCGGATAGGCGCATTGGGAGGTTCATTGAAGTTCACCTCTGGCATGGTGAAAGGAGTGCGCTCGAGGTCTACCGCGCTAGTACTTGTCGTAATAGCGGGGGTAGTTTTGGTAAGCGATTCCACTGCAGGGAAGACCTGGTCTGAATACACTCCTAAGCTTTTAGGCACACTGGTTGTTCCAGGGGTCTGCTTAGGGGGCGCATCTGTTTGGTGCTTCTTCCCTAGTGGGTCATCCTGCGCCTTCTTCCCACGCGGACTCTTGTGACTCCCGTGTTTCGTCATTCTAGTTTTCGGTAAAATTCTTAGTGTAGGGTCCCACGGATGGCGCCACTTGTTGATACAAAAGTTGGGCGTTCCTTGATAGGGCTTCTATTCTCGTACCAATTCGAATCTTAATGCTTGATGTGACCTGCGCACTAAGAAAAATAACAAACACCGTTAGGCTTATCGAGGGATTGTCTCCCCCGATTATCCTCCGGCGTGAGAGTAAGTAATCGAACGTAGGGTTTAGTTTATGGTTTAGGGTTTATTGAAGATCGTACCTTTTACCGAGGGCTGGGATGCCCTTTATATATGCACGAAACCCTAATAGGTTTCGTGTTCCCTACTCTTCGGCATGTCCGCCGACATCGGAGATTTGGTATATATCTTCTTTATTTAGAAGATATTCCATATATTCTCCGGGAATAGCTTTGGGGTTGGGCCTTGTCGACCCAAGCCGCGCAACTGGTAGTCCAGTTGCGGCCCACACGTGGTGGGCTTAATGGTTAGTATTGTTTACTAACCGGGTTCGTGACCCGGGTATAGACTATACGTCATCATGTCCCCCCAGTCTAGTGTGCGCAGGGTAAAACCTGCGGGCGCTAGACTAGAGTCGTATCGAAATTATTCCCCACGCGTACGCGGGAAGCTTTCAAAAAATTACCGCCCAAAACACACGTGTAATGTATCTAGTCCAAAAAAGTGCAATTTGGGTACCTTGGGAAGTGGAGAGGTTGCCCACTTGCCTTGTCCCGTCATTTATCCTAGCCACACGATTGGAGCTAGTGGGGTACACGTGGCGATCATCGGTGGTGGATAGGAAAGGTATATAAACTACCGCCGCTCATTCACTGTGACTTCCACAGTTAAAAATCACACTTCCACCATTTTCACATCTTAAAATCTCCTTCTAAGAAAAAGATAATTCAAAGGTAATTGCGCGTGCGCACATAATCTGAGTGACAATATGGTAGCGCAACTTCATGATTTTCATTCTGACATAACCGAGGATGAACTGATTCAGTTCACCTCGGATTACTTTATCCCTATGGGCCTGCGCCCAGAGGTACCCGGTCCGAATGACACCATCGCGGATTTCCCTGCTGGGAAGGTGGGGTTATATACGCGCTTTTTCGAGTGGGCGAATCAGCGCGTCCCCATCTCCGTGTTACTGAGTGACATACTCAATTACTACAATCTCCACATCTCCCAGTTGCATTGTATTGGTGCTGGGAAGATTGCTAACTTTGAGGTGAACTGTCGCTTGTTGGCGATTCACCCAACCCTCCACTTATTCCGCGCGTTTTATCACGCAACGTGGTCAAATGGGTGGGTGACCTTCTCGAAGCGCGTTGGAAAGTTGCAATGTTACGTGCAGAAGGTAGATAAGCTCAAGGATTGGAGGGAAAAATTCTTTTGGGTTGATGAAGCCGTCTTCCCTGACCATTTTCCATTTTACACCCGTGCCGATCTGCCCAAGGATGAGCGCCCTCCTGAGACGTGGTATAACGCGGATCATGCGGCGATCATTGATGAGAACCGTATTCCATCAAGCCATATCCGGAGGCGTTCCTGGTGCATATGGGCATCAGTCGCAACTTCTTTGAGCATGAGACGGAGGTCCCCACATTCTTGAATGCGGATGGCACGGGTGGGTGCTCTTTCTGTCGCCTTACTGTCGTTATTTAGTGTAAGCGCTTCTTCTTTTTCCATACTTTATGTAACTTGCTTTCCTTTGTTTACTTGATGCGCAGATATGGATCTGTTTGCTGTTGTGAGGCTGGAAAATCCGCGTGCTGTGGCGGTGGGGGTGCGTCCTCTGGGGGATGGTGAGCAGACTATTCTGCAGGCGACGGCAGGGCGCGTCGTGGATTTGGTTATCCCAGATCCCGAAGGCTCCCCTGGTGTGATAGCAGCTGAGCCAATTCAGGAGGTGGCTCCTCCTGTACAGCCAAGTCCTGAAGCTGCGCAGCCTCCTCCCCCCTTGATCCATTTAGAGGATTCTGATAATGATATGGAGGAGGTCTCCCTACTGACGCGGAAGAGAGCGTCTGGTGGTTATGGTGAAGGGCCTTCCAAGAGGCCGCGGACTGAGGCTGGGGAAGGCCCATCTTTTACTGAGGTGCAGATGGAGTAAGTATCTGAATTGTTAGTTATGAACTTTTGTCAAGTTGTATTTTATTCTAACCGTGTTGCTCTGTGTCTTCAGTGTGGAAGCTGAGGAGTCTGGTGGAGGTGCGTCCACGACTGAAACTGAGAAGAAGAAGGACGTGTCCTCAACTGAGGCTGAGAAGGAGAAAAACGTGTCCTCGACTCCTCCCCCCAAGTAAGTAGTTTTTAATAATCCCTTAGGATTTGGTATATGCTTGTCTGTTTTCCGTACACTGATCTTGCTTCTTGATGTTTCATACAGTAAACAGCCTGCTGGTGTTGCTGATGAGAGTGCGCCACCCAAGGAGAGTCCCCTTGAGGCGTCTGCATCGAAGGACACTGCAGTGGAGTTAAGTCCTTTTGACTCCGCGATGGAGGAGCTGGCCTCCATAGCTGTGCGCCAGTCTGAGCTGGTTTCGCAAGCCAGGGTGTACCAGTCTGATGAAGTTTCCAGACTGCGGGCGCAATTAGCGTCTGTGCAGTCTGAATTAGCAAGCTCTAAAGCTGAGCAGCTGAGCTCCAAGGCTAAACTGGAGCGCGCAGAGGCGTCTGCGCAAAAGATGGGTGAGGAGAAGGTCATGGTGATGGCTGAGCTGGGGAAGGAGCGCGCTGCTGCGGATCTTCAGAGACGGAATTCTTTATGGGCGCTGAAGTACTTGCAACAAAATAGGAGCAAGCACTTTGCCAACATTGAGGAGTTCCGCAGCAAAGTGGAGCTTGCGCTGAAGATGCAGGAGGAGAAGCTCCGTAAGCTTAGCATCGAGTATGATGAGGAGCTTTATCCTCATTTGGTTCAATCTGTGGCCGAGCGCAGGTATATGACCATTGTATTTTCCTTATAACTTGTATATATTTGAGACCCTTTTTCTTATTAACACTTGTGTTATATCGTAGGTGGTTGATCAGCCATGGTCTTCGCCTGGCCGCCATGTGTACGCTGGAGCATCCTGAGGTCACCGGATCCTTTGGGAAGGTTGTCAATTGCGCCATTGCGCACGGTGAGACCTCGGCCGCAGACAAGCTTGCGGAAGCCAAGTTGCTGACTGTGCCGCTTGCTGAGGTGCCTGGGTATAAGGCGGATGCCCATGCTGAGCTTGTTGCTGCCATGGAGGAGCTAAAGAAGCTTGAGCTTCCGCACATCGCTCTCTTGGAGCGTGATCAGGACCAGCCGATCAGTGTGATCATGGCGGGGCTCACTCTTCCTAGGCATCTGCAGGATGATGCAGATCAGCAGGTGGACTTCTACTTGAAGCCTGATGTGGCGCAGTTGAAGGTACCCATCTTTGCTCAGCCTCGTGACATTCTAAATCCTTTCCGTCTTGAGAAAGAAATTTCTTTGCAAAGGTCGCTAAATGCGCATGTTTCCAGGGTCGCACGGAAGAAAGGCGAGAAAGGAAAGGCCATTCTGTGCGGCATAGGCGCTGCGCATCAGCCTAGATCCGATGGTGTGCCTGCCTGCGTGGCCACTGTTTCCCTTGATGATGCTGAGTTACTGAAGCGACTCGAGGATGCAAAGGAAGCGGCTTTTGGTGGGGGCTCTAGCCAGCTAAGGCGTACCTATAGCATTTAGCCTTTTTGTATAAACCTTTTTGTAGAAACGTATTCTATAAATAAAAAGTTGCTTTTGTACTTGGTGTTTTTATAATTTCTAAATGCTTATACTTTTTGAACTCGTAGTTCTTTGTACGACTTATATATCCTTGTGTGAAGATATGTGTAAGTGTTTAAGCGTATTTAGAAAATAAGGATCATAATCGTGTATGAGTTTCCTTAAGGACCGTAGTCGTGTGTTGAATTTTTCCAACTTAACCATAGTCGTCTATGTATTTGTGTAAATTTACTTATCGTATTTTTTACTTTAAGGAATCAAGAGTCTTGATTTCCTTATTTGTTAAACGCGCACAGTGTGCTCTATCGCGCATCCGTCGTGGGATGGGCGAGGAACTTGCGCCAACGTCTTGAGCGCAAGGTGTTTAACAAGGATTCGTGATCCGGTGTTGATGGGTTTGCAACCCTCTTACTCAACGAGTAGTTTATTAGGTTTACTCATCCTTTCTGCCATCGTGGTTCTTAGTGTGTGCATGCACGCCATGTAGACAAGATAATAACGATATTGAAACATAATAAGAAATGCAAACAATAAAGTTAAATGTGTTATGGAGTTAGCTAGAAACCATAACGTTTTATTAATACTTGCAAGTTTTGAAAAAGAATGTTTATCTAGATAATTCATAAAAATAAAATTACATGGATCTTTATTGAGGGCACTTTCTAAAGCGCATTAGTGTCCATGTTGGGCCGTAGCCTTCTTCAAAGATAGCACCGTTTGAGGTTGCGGACGTTCCATGTTCGCTGTAGCTCATTTCCGTCCTTGTCGCGTAGCTTGTACGCTCCATTGCCAAGTGCTTCTATGACCTCGTAAGGTCCTTCCCACTTTGGTCCTAGCTTTCCAGTGTCTTCTGCGCGGCTTGAGTCGTTTTCGCGGTATACGAAGTCGCCTGGTCTGAATGAAGTGCTGCGCACTTTGGTATCATAGTATTTTTTCATTTTCGACTTGGCTTTCTCTTCACGTATTGCTGCGCGTTCACGTCGCTCTTCCAATAGATCTAAGTCTATGCGCCGCTCATCATCATTGGTTGTCGCATTAACTTCCGCAGTACGGATGGTTGGCATTCCAATTTCTGCTGGTATAACAGCTTCTGTCCCATAGACCAAAGAGAAGGGGGTGTCCCCGTTGCTGACCTTGATGGTTGTTCGGTGCGCCCAAAGAACATGTGATAGTTCTTCAACCCATCTACCTTTGTGTCTATCCAGGCGCGCTTTGATTCCTTCACCAAGACTTCTGTTTGCGCGCTCGACCAGACCATTGGTTTGTGGATGAGTTACTGATGCAAAGTGTTGCGTGATGTTCAGCTGTTCGCACCAGTCTTTGAACGGGTTATCGCGGAATTGTTTTCCGTTATCAGAGATAATTTCTCCAGGTAATCCAAAGCGACATACTATGTTGTCCCACACGAATCGTTTCACCTGGTTACCTGTTATAGTTGCTACTGCCTTTGCTTCGATCCACTTGGTGAAGTAATCTATTGCCACAATGAGGAATTTCAATCCTCCTGCGGCAATGGGGAAAGGTCCAGCGATGTCGATACCCCATTTGTAGAATGGCCATGGCGATGTAATAGGTGTTAGCTCATGCTGTGGTCGGCGCGGAATGGGTCTGTGAACTTGGCAATCATTGCACTTTCGTACCAGGTCGCGTGCGTCGCGGTGCATAGTTGGCCAATAGTATCCAGACCTGAGGGCGCGCGCTACTATGGATCGTGGTCCTGAGTGCATGCTGCATGAGCCTGCGTGGATCTCTCGAAGTACATAGTCTGCCTGGAGAGGTCCAACACACCTAAGCCAAGGTTGTAGGAATGAGCGTCTATATAAGACATCATCTCGGAGTTCGAATCGCTGCGCTGTGCGCCGGATTCTCCGAGCTTCCTTTTGTTCTTGGGGGAGTATGCCCTTGCTGATGAAGTCAATGATTGGCGTCATCCACGTAGGATGTTCCTCTTCTATCACCGTGGATATTTCCATCTCTGTTATTGACTTGTTTTTCAAGGTTTCCACCAAAACTTGTTTTGATAGATGCGCAAAACTGGTGGATGCAATTTTGCTCAGCGCATCTGCTTTTCTGTTTTCACTCCTTGGAACCTGCTTGATGACGAATCTGTCGAAGTTCTGGATCAGAGATTTGGTCTTTTCGAGGTATTGGATCATGTGTTCCTCCTTTGCTACATATTCGCCTGACACGTGGTTAGCCACTAGTCGTGAATCGACGTTTACTTCTAGATTACGTACACCCATTTGAGCTGCGATACGCAACCCCGCTAGGAGTGCTTCGTATTCTGCCTCGTTGTTCGTGGCTGTGAATTCAAAACGCAGTGCGTAGGTGAATTCGACTCCTTCTGGGTTGGTGAGAATAAGGCCACCTCCTGATCCATCTACGCATGAGGATCCATCAGTAAATAGAGTCCATGGTTCTTGAAGTTCCTCCTTGCTTGTCGCAAGTGGAGTGTCTGTGTCCGGCTTCTCGATGATGAAGTCGGCCAATATCTGCCCTTTAATTGCAGTGCGCGGTCTGTATGATATATTGTGCTCTCCTAGTAGCACATTCCATTTTTGCAAGCGCCCCGATGCGTCGGGTTTCGAGATAACTTGTTTGATGGGTTGGTCTGTGATGACAGCGATTGGGTGCGCCTGGAAGTACCTGCGCAGTCTTTTCGCTGCAAACACTAAAGCTAGGACCAACTTTTCCATTGCCGTGTAGTTGATCTCTGTCTTTTTGAGCGCCTTACTAACAAAATAAATGGGTGTTTGGACGGAGTCCCTATCTGTCAATAGGACTGCGCTGACTGCTCCATGGGTCGCAGATAGGTACATGATCAGCTCTTCCCCTGGTCGGGGTGCAACAAGCTTTGGGAGCGCTGCTATGTGTTGCTTGAGCTGTTGGAAAGCTTCTTCCGCTTCCGCAGTCCACCTGAAGTCTCCCTTTTTGGTGCACTTCTTGAGTGTCTTGAATAGGGGAAGTGACTTGTCTGCTGATTTGGATAAGAATCGGTTCAGTCCGGCTAGCTTGCCGTTTAGTGACTGAACTTCTTTCAGTGTGCGCGGTGAGGGGAGGTCAATGACTGCTTGAGTTTTCTCTGGGCAAGGCTTGATCCCATCGGGTTCTATCAAATACCCGAGAAACATGCCTTCTGTCGCGCCAAACGTACACTTCTTGGGGTTCATATTTCATGTTGATTCTCCTAAGTGTTTTGAACGTTTCCTCCATGTCGCGCACCAGTTCTTCCTCTGTATGGCTTTTGATGACGAGATCATCGACGTATACTTCCAAATTGCGTCCCACTTGCTTTTCGAACGCAGTGTCTACCAATCTTTGGTATGTTGCTCCTGCGTTCTTTAGGCCGAAAGGCATTTTTGTATAGCAGTAGACTCCTTGACTTGTGTGGAAGGCCGTCTTTTCTTCGTCTTCTTCCGCCATTTGAATTTGGTGGTATCCCTTGTATGCGTCCAGGAAGCATTTGAAGGGATATCCGCATAGAGACTCAATTTTCCAGTCTATTTCCGGGAGCGGGTAGCAGTCCTGTGGACATGCTTTATTGAGATCTGTAAAGTCTACGCACATCCTCCAACTGCCATCGCTCTTCTTTACCATCACTGGGTTAGAGAGCCAATCATGGTAGTAGACTTCACGCATGATGCCTGCGTCTACTAGCTTATGTACTTCTTCCAGGATGGCTTTTGCGCGGTCTGGAGCTTGTCCGCGCTTTTTCTGTCGTATTGGAGGGTATCCTTGTCGGATTTGTAGCTTATGTTCCGTGATGGAGCGTGGCACTCCTGTCATATGCTTAGGTTCCCATGCAAAAATATCCAAATTATTTTGCAAGAGTGCGCATATAGCTGACCTGCCTTTGTCAGACAGAGACCCACCAATAGATACCTGTTGATCCGGATATTCAGGGTGAATGGCGACCGTTAGGTTTGGGACTTTGATTGCGCGTTGTTCTGGAACGATACTTACGTCACTTGTCACAGCGTTACATTCCTTGGATGGTGCGGTGGTATTGTAAAGGGTGACAATGCCTCCTTCCACTGGGAACTTTAGCATCCCGTGCGCTGTGGATGGCACGGCGCGAATAGATGATATTCCAGGTCTCCCGATGATACCATTGTACGGAGAGGGGGATCTGATTATCATGAAATCCATCCAGGTAACCGTAGAATGTGGTTTGTCACCAACTTCTACAAATAGACGCAATTGCCCCGTGGGCCATATCTTCTCTCCTGTGAAGCCAGTGAGCGGTGCTGTGGCTGGGATCAACTGACTCTGTATCTCAGGTCGCAGTTTCTTGAAGCAGTGTTCATATATAATATTAGCGGATGCACCCCCATCTATATACATGCGACGGATGTCGTGACCCCCCGTATGTATTTCAATGGTAAGTGGATCCACCACTGCGTTGTTCGCGGTCAGGGAGGGGAAAGAGATTTCGTTTCCCTTAGAGAAACGCTGGCTAACTTTTTGTCTTGTCACGCGCGGCCATGGCTGTATCATGTAGATGATATCTGCCTTTTCTCTTGGCGCCTCTTTCTTGGCCACTGGTTTTTGTTTATCTTTCCCTTCTCTGATGTTTTTTACGAGGTGGTCCATCTTTCCTTCCTTCACCAATTTTTCAATCAATTGGCGCAGTTGGACGCACTCGTTAGTTGTATGGCCCTTCTGTCCATGGTATTCGCAATAACCATTCCCTATACGCCTATCCTCTGGGGTGCGGATTGGTGGTGGTTTCGGGAAGTTTGCTCCTTCTGTTGCGAATATCTCCTTTGGAGTTTTTGTTAATGGGGTATACTTGTCGTTTCCCCTTCCGCCGCCTTGATTACGGTAACTCCTATTACGATTGCCGCTCTGGTCATTGGATTGTCTCCTTGACTCTTCTTGCGACCTATGGTTCGAATAGCTTTTCCTGCTATCCGCGGCGGCTTCTTCTCCTTGGACAAAAGACCTCGTGCGCTTCATGAGCTCATCGAAGGTTAGGGGAACCTTATCATTTAGCTTTTTTATCAGATCTGGGTTATTTATTGCATTCATAAAACCCGATATTTTGAGTATCTCTGGACACGCCTTGACTTTCATGCACTCGTCCTTGAAGCGTTCCATGAAAGCGCTTGTGGATTCCCCTTGTCGCTGTTTAACCCTAGCGAGTTCGACAGGGTTTTTTGCGCACTTCTTTCTTTGGGTGAAATTTAAGCGAAACGCTCTGCGCAACTCTTCAAACCCACCAATGCTTCTACGTGGAAGCTTACTAAACCAGTTGCGCGCATTTCCTACTAATGTGGAGTTGAACATATGGCACCACACAGGCTGTGGCCAATTTTCGATAGTAGCTGCTGATTCGAAAATTTTTAGGTGATCATCCGGATCACCTGTCCCATCATATGTTTTGACATTAGCAGGCATGCGCCTTTTCTTATTTTCAGAAAAGTCACTGATGCGCCTAGTAAACGCATCAACCTTTTGGCGACGCCAGGGGAGAGACATGTCTTCATCATCCTGGTCGCGGTATTTCCCTCTTGATTTCCAGTGTCCAGTCTCGCTGTCCGAGGAATCTCTTGAAGATGAGCGGACTCTTTTGTGACGCTTGCGTCTACTATCATCAGAGTCTGAGCTTGCTCCTCTGTGGCGCTTGCGCCGACTATCATCAGAGTCAGAGCTTGAGGGGCTTTCACTTGGGGAGCATCGTCGCCCAAGCCTATCTTGGATTTTTCGCTTGCCAAGCCTAGCGTGGACATTGGCGCGCCGCTCACTTTCTTCAGGTTCCTCCAGATGTTGAAGATCGGCTGCTTCATCATCCACAACCTTCCTTCCAATCCTGGCGAACACTGGTTGTTTACGGCTATCCCTCTCGCGTCCTTCCTTTCGGTAGCGCGGTGGGGATGCGTCAGGATTAGGGTCAAAGTTGAGTCTGCCGTGCAGGCTTTGGCTTGACCTCTTCTTTGCCTCCTCTCGCATGAGCGCGGTCAAGGCTTCGTAGTTTTGGGATACAAAGTCGCTTGGCGCTAATTCGGAAGTGACTCCTTCAAGCGCAATGGAGTCCGTTTCCAAGGCAGGATCCTTGTTTCGGATAGGCGCATTGGGAGGTTCATTGAAGTTCACCTCTGGCATGGTGAAAGGAGTGCGCTCGAGGTCTACCGCGCTAGTACTTGTCGTAATAGCGGGGGTAGTTTTGGTAAGCGATTCCACTGCAGGGAAGACCTGGTCTGAATACACTCCTAAGCTTTTAGGCACACTGGTTGTTCCAGGGGTCTGCTTAGGGGGCGCATCTGTTTGGTGCTTCTTCCCTAGTGGGTCATCCTGCGCCTTCTTCCCACGCGGACTCTTGTGACTCCCGTGTTTCGTCATTCTAGTTTTCGGTAAAATTCTTAGTGTAGGGTCCCACGGATGGCGCCACTTGTTGATACAAAAGTTGGGCGTTCCTTGATAGGGCTTCTATTCTCGTACCAATTCGAATCTTAATGCTTGATGTGACCTGCGCACTAAGAAAAATAACAAACACCGTTAGGCTTATCGAGGGATTGTCTCCCCCGATTATCCTCCGGCGTGAGAGTAAGTAATCGAACGTAGGGTTTAGTTTATGGTTTAGGGTTTATTGAAGATCGTACCTTTTACCGAGGGCTGGGATGCCCTTTATATATGCACGAAACCCTAATAGGTTTCGTGTTCCCTACTCTTCGGCATGTCCGCCGACATCGGAGATTTGGTATATATCTTCTTTATTTAGAAGATATTCCATATATTCTCCGGGAATAGCTTTGGGGTTGGGCCTTGTCGACCCAAGCCGCGCAACTGGTAGTCCAGTTGCGGCCCACACGTGGTGGGCTTAATGGTTAGTATTGTTTACTAACCGGGTTCGTGACCCGGGTATAGACATTCTTTTTCAGCATTTTTATTGGGAGAAGTGGGCCAACACACCAAACAGGGACTTTTACGTAATTTCTCAACACTTCCAACCCTAATGGTTCAATCTCCTCAACTGTATTGCACAACCAACCAGTAGATTCCAACGACAAAGATATCTGTGTTTGAAAAAATCTTGACCACTCATCTTTGCCATCAGCCGCTTGGAGAAACTGATGAAGCTGACTAATCTCAAACCTACACGTATCAGGAAACCCAGGCACATGAAACTGGTCATAGGTTTCACCCGTGACTAGATTCTTGTGCGGGAGATTTAACCATATAGAACTATACGCGGCGGTGCCATATGCACCGCCAGTAGCAAAAGAATAATTCCTAATCCTCATATCCTTGGCCACCTCATTCGCCCAACCCGTAAAGACATCTGATATTATTACTGGCGGGCTTCCCCCGCCTGCAATGATATCAGATAAGAACCCGCGAAAAGCGGGTTCAAGGGCGATTGAGACAGTTAAGAGTTTGATAATCTGGGTGAGAGCTAAACCATCCGTGTTTTCAGAATTTGGTGGAAGGCCATGGTCGGAGCTGTTAAAAGGAAGGGACTTAAGGTGGAGTTGTGACGTTGGAAATGCGTGCTTAGCGACCGCGGAACGTAGATAGTTGATGTTAAGTGGGCTGTTAACAATGGTAACGATGATATTTTGGTTGTGATTGAGCATGTTGTAGGCTAGATCTAGGAATGGTATTAGATGACCTTGAGCCATTAATGGTAGCATGATTATGTGTTTTTTGTTGTGTTGTGGTTCCATGATGGATTATGGTGTTTGTGTGTGACTGTGTGGTTTGAATGAATCTTGTTGGTGTTTTTAACGAGGTTTGAATGCAACCACTCATCTTTACCAGTGAAATGCAATTTTAGGCAAGAAAAAAAAAATTTATAAAGATGGAATCTATTGGTTGTTAACGAGGTTTTGATACCCGCGCGTTGCAGCGGAGCGTTCATATACGATAGTATTGTAAGCATCGGAACTCATCTTTTGTTGATATGACCCTTTAACCCATTACTACTACAAATGTACAAATTTATTTCCAGCAATTAATAAGTATCTGCATCGAAGCAAATAGTCTGACAATCAGTTTTTTCGCATTACAACGTGTTCAACAGCATACTTAGCTGATATCGCACAGTTTTATTAAAGGAAAAAACACAACCATTTAGCTCATACTGAAAAGTATAACCAGTAATATTACATCAAAGGCAAAATGCATCATTTTAGCCGTCATTTAAGTCTTCGTTAGTTGTTCAGCAGATAGTCATGTTGCGGTTTCTTGAGCTCCTGAGTCTACTTGTGCTCGAGTAATCTAATGTTTGTATCTTAAGTGAGTCCTTCCCTACTTGAGGTATCCTTGCAGATGTAGAAGCAGCAGCGATAAGGACACCAACTCTGTTCCATCAGCATATGTATAGGCTGATTTAAAATAGGGTGTTCAAAATATAGTGTCTAGATTGCTTAGTTTGTAAAACAGAACAATCATAATGTGTAATCAATGTACAAAAGGTTTAGGTATAAATAAATTTTTGGTATATCTTTAGAAGATGTACCTTGCTAATACCAAGACCAGCAGAATGAATGTGAGCACAATTGGAATGAGCAACAAAGGAAACCTTGATAAGAAACTCTGGCTGTACTGCTAGTGGATGATACATTCCTTTTGGGAACAAAGAGTAGGCGGTTTTCTGACGGGGTTCGGGGAACTGGATACGTTGAGAATGAGTTAGCACATGACCCATATTTTTCAGCTTTCACATTTTATATAGAGTAGTTGCAGTTGAATGTGTTTTCCATATTCAACTCACATCAGGTTTACTTTGAACCACATGACCATTGTTAAATGTAATACTCAGTTGACGCATTCCATCTATATATGCAAAACATTAAATGGTTATATTAAACAGGCCTCACACTTATGACACTGGTATAGAAGTCACTCACAAATTTTTACCCACCTATCCGCACGCGCACCCCCTCCTTGCTGCTGCAAAAAATGCATCAGCATATTAAATTTCAAACATATAAATAAATAAATAAATAAATAAGTTTATATACGTTAGTGATTTCGAATCTTTATAACCTCCAATGACCAATATCACACATGCATGATATTCACATGCATGTAATATTATTGTGATGTTATGTCATTGTCGATGAGTACAACAAAGGAAAAGCCAAGTGACGTTTAGGTTTTATTTTATTTAATGTGTCGTCCCTTTAATGAGGGTTTGAGGGTGTTTATATATGCTCCAAATTTGCTCTTCAAGTTTGAGTCTAATACCTCCTCAAGTTTCAAAACTCGACACTTAACCCCCTCCTTTATTTACTAACAGTCATTAGTCAATTCCGTTAATTACTTTAACGTCCGTTAGTTATATTTCGTGTCCAAATAATTAAAATATATAATAGTTATATATATTAATTATTCCTTTGATCATTCATACGTAAAGTGTGCAATCCCTCAGTCTCGGGTTCGATTCTAGTCATACACGATTTAATATTTTTCCAAAACTCTAACAGCTCCCACTTGAAAATCTATTAAAAGGGTAATGACATTGGTTAGCGTCTAGCAACACGCCAATGCCCCTAGTACAACTCGGGTGGTGGTCTCCTGGAAAAACCACTTGATGATTAATCATCATACTTATCCTTTTGTTCTAATACTACATTAATAAAGATATGGATTTAAGTCATTCTTTATTAATAATTATGTTTCTCGTTGTTTATGATTGAGCAAGATTACCAAATCTTCTGAACTATTCAGGGGAGATCTTGGGTGCGGCCGCACAAACATCTTGTCAACCCTACGAGGGGCCCAACAGTATTAAACTCCAAACAATTTGAAGGAACAAATTCTATCTTGACTACGAGCATAACACATGCACTTCGCAACGCTTCCCAAAATAATCCGTATAGCTACCAGTTACGTATAGCGTTAAATTGAATCAAAGAAATGCGCTACATGCATGACAGTTATCTGGCATCTCAAGTCTGAGGATAACTATATACTCATGATATACTTGATGACGAGATCCATAAAGTAAACTCATGTCGCGGGATTAAGTCCTATATTCAAACAATTTGAATATCATGTGAAATTGGTATGACAACACATCAATATACTTTAAAGTATATTATACCAATACTCAGATTTACCTTAATTTAATGATATTCCCATATCATTAACTGGCAACGGGCAGTTTAGAATATATAAATATATTCAAGGATATAAACATGTAAATATATGATATATTATTAAGAAAATGATAAATAAACATAACCATTATTTTATTTCATTAAAATAATAACTGTTCAATAACATCCCATTATCCAAACACTAAAATAGATCAATGCATGATAATACCCATTAATGAATTATGCCTCAAGTCATGTCAAACATACTTGTTGACAGGGCATAAATAAACTAATTTTGATCTATGGGAATTTTGAGAATACTTATTTTAAGAATTCAATTAATGAAGTTCTTGTATGTGTGCTATCAATTATCTTGATAATGCCACATAATATTTCATAAAATACGTGACATCCTCAACCACGAATTTATGACAAACAAACTATCAAACCTTTTATAGTTTAAAGTATTATAATTCTTTAATGTAAAATGAAACTATGCTTACAGTTAAGCATAACTAGTACACATGGCTATAAACTATGATGAAATCCTACCACGACTAGTATTGAGTTTCATCTCAATCTTGTCAGCATCATTGTATGCAAACAACAATATGCTCTTTAAAATCCCGTAAACTTTAATATCCAATGTGTAATGTTTGATACCTTCCAATCTTTCAAGATTTGTCGGCTATATCAATTACACAACAATTGCCATATGGTTCATATTTAGAATTCAGGAGCTATTCCAGGATGAGGATGTTAATTCTAAATCTAACCATATCCATTACACTTAGTTATCTAATAACTTCCAATTAGATATTAATGTTGTCAAATCATCTTTCATCAAGCATGATACAACAAACAACATGATGTAACACCCCCAGAATTGGGTCCCAGCGGAAGCTTACGTGTTGCTGGGGTGCTACTCAATCGGCATCACAACACAAGAATTAAAAAGGTTTTCATTTTATTTATTTAAAATAAAATTGTTTAACAAAATGTTAGAATATACATTTAATAATGAAAGTGCGGAAGTAGGCTTTAAAATAGTTTGGTTGGTCCCGTATGTTTATCAGAGTCTTCTATGACCATGCCATTGCCTCGCCAAGAGCCTCCAACAATTGCTTATACCTGAAAATACATGCTAAAACGGGTCAACACTAGGTTGGTGAGTTCATAGAGTTTCGTACTTGAAAAGCCTTTGTAAAAAGGTTGTCCAGCAAGGGCATCATAAATCCACTCGGTTCCAAGCCCTTCCATTAAGGCTTGCAACTTGTGTGTTCATAACCCGTTGCCATATGTCATTGTTCATGTTCAGTATTATGTATACACATATATATGGATTATAAGTTTTCCATAGCAGACAGTATAACAAATATAGTGTCACAGCCATACAGTAATTTCCTATGCCTAAGCTCATGACCCGAAGCTCGACGTACTGGCGTGCAATCAAGCACGTAAATTTTACCCCCAACAGGCAAGTGCTTGCCAAACACTCGGAAATGTCCCGAATGATATGCGTCCAACCCGGACGGGGTTGTCAACCCAATAGATCTATCCATAACATCCTCGCTTACCACGTAATTAACGGTTCATGATTCGTAGGGGATTTTCAGTGGCAAGTAGTAACCTAGGCATAGCAATGTAAGCACTTATATCCATATATAAAGTATTAACTTGTATTATGAAAACACATCGTATTCGTGTAAAGCACATGTTCATAGGTAAAACCAGTAATAGTTTGCGTAAACAAGTAATGTAGTATTGAGCATGTATTCTCCCCCAAAACAGTTATAAAACGTATAAAAGGAGGGGCTATGAACTCACCTGAGATTCTTGAATTGTTCGTTGAATTGAAAGCTTGGAAATAGATTCACACGTAACCTGAATAGTAATAACATTCATAATTCGTTATATACTAGTAACGAATGCGATGAGAGAATCGTACAACGATTCGATGCGTGATGTGAGTGTGAATGGTTTAGAAGTCTTGGTGTCTTGAATAATATTCTAACAATATTATTCAGAAATCATAGGATTTGTGGTCTCGAAATGAGCGGAACGGAATGTTGGTTCAAGGTTGTTATGTTCGGTAGGAATCGTGAACTTAAGTTTCGTACTCGGGTTTGGAATATCACAATATGTGAAGGTAAATAAGAAAAATCATCTCTTTGATTTAGAATATGTTATTGACTTAATCAGACCTTGATGTTTCATAAAAGTCACGCTTTATACCCTAACGGTGTAGGTTTTGCACCGTTAGTCCTTTGTTAACCAAAAGTTACATTTTTGACCTCGTACTTATCAAAATAACATTTAGGCACTTAGGGTTTATAAATATTCCATTTATATCCTAAAGTTATGGTTTTGACAGTTTTGGTACCTATTCATAAGTATTTACACTTTTGGTCCCTTAACTTTTGAAAATTTACACTTTTAGTCCCTATGAAATGTAAGCTTGACACTATTGTACTTACAATATTAAAGTTATCACTTTTTCACCCTTAGTTTACTGAGTTTACTGTTTTAACAATTGGTTTCCTAATTTGGCAGTTTCAGTCCTTGTAGTTTAAAAGTTTTACAAAAATAGTCCTTATACTATTTATGTGTCTATTTCATGTCCACATACCTCCAAATTTTAATAGTTGACTCAAAATGACTTATATTATAAGTTAGAACCTTAAACTTTCAGTTTTGACATTTTCAGACCCTTATTTCAGCTAGTTGACAAAAACAGTCCCTCAAAGTTAACTTCGTTTGCAAAACTAGTCCAAAACGTATAAAAACTTATAGAAAAATTCTACAAAAATTCCAGTAGCTTATATTAGCTTATTATAACTTAAGTCAACTCATAGTTTGACCAGAAAAATTAGTTTGGACATAATGGGCCTTTAAACGAGCTAAACTATGGCCCGTTAAGAAAATTAGAGGCGAGGGCATGGAAATTATTTTGGGCCTGAATTATACTTATTTTTGTGAGTCCAAAAATGTTGGGCCTGGGTCCAGAAAGTGGATGGATCGTTAAAGCTTAGTGGGCTTAAGTTTAGCCCAAACCGAAAATAGTTAAATTTCTAAGTTATAATTCCTTTTTGAAACTTGCGAATGGCAGTTCAAAAGGGTCAATTATAAGTGACGGGTTGAACTTAAAAGTTCGAAGTCAAAACACAAAAAGTGTAGTTTTACAGGTCTTCTAAAATATAGTGTAAAAACATTGGGTGGTCACGTTTATAAATTGAAAGATACGACACCAGTTTATAGCCTAGTCGTGGGTTTTGGAAAACTGAAAACACTAAATATGACTAAGTATTTATCACAGTTTTAATGTACGTTTACTTTGGTCGATTTAAATGGTCTTAATGTGTTTTTCATGAAATCTTCCAAAAGATAAAAATGAAGTTTGACATGTTGACTATCGAATGGAACAAAAATACATACACGTTAATCTTGGTTTTTCGAAGTTAAGTGGCCATGAACACGGGGGTTGAGGCTGTTTTTAGTATACTCCAACACTTAGTTTATTTTCTAAGTTTTTAGTAGGTATATAGTGTAGGTTTTGGGTAAATCAAAATGGACTTCGTTCTTGTGGTTAACGTGTGCATGTGAGGTATTTGTGGGATCAATGATGATCTTTGGTGGCTTGAGGGTCGTGTGAAGTGGGTTTCGAACATAGTGAAACAAAAGTGCACGTGAAATTACACGCGTGAATATGTACATTTGAACTAAATTCCACAAAATGAATTATAGTGAATAACGTTTCGAATGGAATGGAAACCAGGTCTAGGATACTTACAATGCTCTAAAAATGAGTGAGACCGAGTAGGAGAAGGTTTGAAATACTTGGAAACCTTTGGCTCGCACGAATGAGGTATACACGATCGCTATATGTCTTCCAACCTTGCGTTAACTTCGAATGGAATGAAGGGAGGTTTTTCTGGGATTGTATGTGAGTTATGTGAGAGTGCATGAGCAGAAAATAAGAGTCATAACTCTTTAGAATGAGAAGGAATCGATATAGAGGCTTAGGGTGGATTTTTATAATCATTAGGGTGATAATTGTGTTCTTTAGGTTTTCTAACTCTATTGCTGGAATCCAGGGATTAAGGACAAAGTAATTAACTCCTAATATTGACTTAGGTGAGGTCTAGTGTGGCTAGGATTTAATAGCAACATAATTGGTCCTTGTTTTGTTTCGTTCGAACGCCCAAATGGTCACACAACAATTATAACGTGGGATACTCGTTAAGGCTTGGACAAAACTTGTTTTCTAACTCATATATAACGTTTAGTAATCATTAGAAGTGGCTAGGAAGAGTTTTGGGTTCAAACGATTCATTTGACAAAAATGTCAAATATGTAGTGGGTGGGTTATGGCCAAACGCTTTGGCCTTGGTATTTGTATCAAACGTTGGAGTTACGAGGTGGTCTTTTTGCATGTTAACACTTGGCCAGGTCGTGTATGGAGAGGCAAAAAGAGTTACACGAGTTACTTGGAAAATTTGCGAGATATGGAGGTCCAAAGTAGAGGAGTTGGGGGATCGGGTTTAACAAGAAACGAAGCAAAGAAAATATAAAAATTGGACTGGTTTGTTAGATAATTTAGTTTTAAGATTTTCGCGTTTGTTTCGTTCGTGAGTTCGTGACGTGAAAAAAAATATTTTCGCGTCGAGTTAAAATTATATTAACATCGTAATTGAAAATCTTACATTTTCCCGGAAAAATGGTTTCGTGATCGTTAATTAAATATTATTTAATAATTAACCGTTATTAAATATTTAGGATTTTTCGCGAATTGTGACATTCTCCCCCCGTTAAGAAGCGACGTCCCGGCGCTTAATTTGTTTTAACGTTGTTATGGTTTATTTGTGAAGGAATTTGGTTTACAATGTATATCTAGTCCTTCCGTCCTATACGTATTCGAACTTCTCGCGTACCATCATACCACTCACCGCTCTATCTTGTGCGGTGGATAAGTTTTGGGATCCATAGGTTTATGTTAGGATTGTCAGAGTAAGTCTTAGTTAGGTCTCCTTGTAATATTCTTACGGTTCTAATGTTCGTACTTTTGTCGATTTCCTATCGTAGGGGTACACATCAATTGTAGGTTGAGACTTAAAACTCTTTTGTTTTGTTATAAGAACTTGTTTTTGTATGGAAATTGTTATTAGAAATTTCACAAAGATAATTGTTTCGTTCATGTCATTATTCCTCCTAACTTATACGTAGGTAGCTAGGTTATTAATGACCAATGATGTGACGCTTAATTCAGTCACATTTGGTAGTACGTGTTCTCAAAAGTTTTAGATGATTTAGTTATAACGTAGAATGTTTTCTGATCATTAGAAAATCTTTGTTCTTATTATGGCGAGGAGTTATGAATATGAAATGGTATTATAATATCCTCGCGATGAATTCTTTGAGTTTAGGGTAGTATTTTATTGTTGTCAAAAGTATTTCGAATTTGTAGGATTACAAATTTTTGAGAAGGGAAGGTTGTACTCGAGGACCTTGGCTGAAGATTTGTCTATACGTCATGCGTTTGCATAGAAAGTCACTTGGTAGGTCATTAGAAGAGTGTAATGATTATTGGTTTGGTCAGAAATGATCATGGGTTGATTTGGTTGACTTGACACAAAATGGTCAAAGCTGAAGCAGATGCTCGATAGTCAATTGTTTCATGTATCAAACGTTGATGCCATGAGATGATACTCAACATGCCAAAACTTGGACAGGTTGTGAATCGAGTGACAAAGAGAATCGTATGAATTGCTTGTAAGAGTCGATAGATATCAAGATCACAAGTTAGGGTTATGAGATCAAGTCTTAGAAGATCTCCCATATATAAGATTGTATTTGGACTGATTTGTTAGGTCAGATGGATAGTACTAGAATTGGGCTGAAATCCGTTAAGGCTCGAGTTGTAGATTCATACTTATGTCGTATCGGATATAAATAAGCTCCTCATTTATAATTCGTTATTTACATGGAGAAGCGTCCCAATCGATGTAAATAAGGAAGTATAAACTGGTGATTCACGATTTCTTTATTTAAATAAAAAGGCGTCCCAAATCATTTAAATAAAGACATGGTAAATCATCCTACTTGAAATGTCCGACAAAACACTCGTATGTGTGGAAGAGAAAGAATGATCCACATCGAGTTGTAATCATAGGTTTTTAGCAATGAAAGTCTCGGAAGAGAACTTCATGAATGTAGAGAAAGTTGCTGAACCTCAGCTTTCGTAGACGATGAGTCAGTTTGTTACTTAGGAATTCTATATCGTTGATTTCTACCAAAGAAATCAATAGTTTGTGACATGTTCTATGTCAAATAGTATAAAGTCTTGAGGAGTCGGGAGATCACCGTAATCATTTACAGTGTCTGAGAAATAATTGAGACCATTGTACAAATTTAGTATTGTATAAGTTCATGAAACCGAAGCCATAAGATTTCTATGTAGGCGTCTCCACACCCAAGCAATGTAGGTATCTCCATACCCAGAACATGTAGGTGTCTCTACACCCAAACAATGTAGGTATCTTCGTACCCAAAATATGTAGGTGACTACGCACCTGAATGTCGTCAGCAGGTAGAAATTTGTAGGCATCATTGATGCGTGGTATACGGATATGTACATAAGAGCTTATTTGTTCTAGTAGAGGTGGATTAGCAGTTTGTGCAGGTTGCACATATGGATCCTCAGTTGGTGGAGAGTCGGGTAGGACTACAGGAGTTAAAGAAGGAGTTGGAGCAGTTTCACCTTCCACGAAGGTTCAGTTTCATCGGTAGGGTACTTGGTATCAGGATGTTCGAGTTATTCTGAACCTAGTATGAGGTAACCGAAGTTAGGGAACTTCCAGATTCAGAATCTGAATCTGATGAAACACTATAGTTGTATAGTGTGGCCATGGTATTGTGGACGATCCGTAACCCGGAATCGTAAGAACTTAATAATAACATTAAGTTGGGAATCGTAAGGAATGAAATACTTAGTTGCTAGAGATTAATATAACTAATCTAGATAGGCAAAGTATTAAGCATAGAAGCAAGTATAATCTCATCAAATATGTAAGCAATTTACCTTAGTTGAGGCATCAGCTTGGCAGGCAGGCACGTGACGGTCATAGGTTTAAGTTTTCATGAAAATAGCTATAGTCTCGGTTTTAAAAACTTACCATTCTCTATAGCCGATGCTCTGATACCAATCTGTAACACCCCCAGAATTGGGTCCCAGCGGAAGCTTACGTGTTGCTGGGGTGCTACTCAATCGGCATCACAACACAAGAATTAAAAAGGTTTTCATTTTATTTATTTAAAATAAAATTGTTTAACAAAATGTTAGAATATACATTTAATAATGAAAGTGCGGAAGTAGGCTTTAAAATAGTTTGGTTGGTCCCGTATGTTTATCATAGTCTTCTATGACCATGCCATTGCCTCGCCAAGAGCCTCCAACAATTGCTTATACCTGAAAATACATGCTAAAACGGGTCAACACTAGGTTGGTGAGTTCATAGAGTTTCGTACTTGAAAAGCCTTTGTAAAAAGGTTGTCCAGCAAGGGCATCATAAATCCACTCGGTTCCAAGCCCTTCCATTAAGGCTTGCAACTTGTGTGTTTATAATCCGTTGCCATATGTCATTGTTCATGTTCAGTATTATGTATACACATATATATGGATTATAAGTTTTCCATAGCAGACAGTATAACAAATATAGTGTCACAGCCATACAGTAATTTCCTATGCCTAAGCTCATGACCCGAAGCTCGACGTACTGGCGTGCAATCAAGCACGTAAATTTTACCCCCAACAGGCAAGTGCTTGCCAAACACTCGGAAATGTCCCGAATGATATGCGTCCAACCCGGACGGGGTTGTCAACCCAATAGATCTATCCATAACATCCTCGCTTACCACGTAATTAACGGTTCATGATTCGTAGGGGATTTTCAGTGGCAACGTAGTAACCTAGGCATAGCAATGTAAGCACTTATATCCATATATAAAGTATTAACTTGTATTATGAAAACACATCGTATTCGTGTAAAGCACATGTTCATAGGTAAAACCAGTAATAGTTTGCGTAAACAAGTAATGTAGTATTGAGCATGTATTCTCCCCCAAAACAATTATAAAACGTATAAAAGGAGGGGCTATGAACTCACCTGAGGTTCTTGAATTGTTAGTTGAATTAAGAGCTTGGAAATAGATTCACACGTAACCTGAATAGTAATAACATTCATAATTCGTTATATACTAGTAACGAATGCGATGAGAGAATCGTACAACGATTCGATGCGTGATGTGAGTGTGAATGGTTTAGAAGTCTTGGTGTCTTGAATAATATTCTAACAATATTATTCAGAAGTTATAGTAGTTGTGGTCTCGAAATGAGCGGAACGGAATGTTGGTTCAAGGTTGTTATGTTCGGTAGGAATCGTGAACTTAGGTTTCGTACTCGGGTTTGGAATATCACAATATGTGAAGGTAAATAAGAAAAATCATCTCTTTGATTTAGAATATGTTATTGACTTAATCAGACCTTGATGTTTCATAAAAGTCACGCTTTATACCCTAACGGTGTAGGTTTTGCACCGTTAGTCCTTTGTTAACCAAAAGTTACATTTTTGACCTCGTACTTATCAAAATAACATTTAGGCACTTAGGGTTTATAAATATTCCATTTATATCCTAAAGTTATGGTTTTGACAGTTTTGGTACCTATTCATAAGTATTTACACTTTTGGTCCCTTAACTTTTGAAAATTTACACTTTTAGTCCCTATGAAATGTAAGCTTGACACTATTGTACTTACAATATTAAAGTTATCACTTTTTCACCCTTAGTTTACTGAGTTTACTGTTTTAACAATTGGTTTCCTAATTTGGCAGTTTCAGTCCTTGTAGTTTAAAAGTTTTACAAAAATAGTCCTTATACTATTTATGTGTCTATTTCATGTCCACATACCTCCAAATTTTAATAGTTGACTCAAAATGACTTATATTATAAGTTAGAACCTTAAACTTTCAGTTTTGACATTTTCAGACCCTTATTTCAGCTAGTTGACAAAAACAGTCCCTCAAAGTTAACTTCGTTTGCAAAACTAGTCCAAAACGTATAAAAACTTATAGAAAAATTCTACAAAAATTCCAGTAGCTTATATTAGCTTATTATAACTTAAGTCAACTCATAGTTTGACCAGAAAAATTAGTTTGGACATAATGGGCCTTTAAACGAGCTAAACTATGGCCCGTTAAGAAAATTAGAGGCGAGGGCATGGAAATTATTTTGGGCCTGAATTATACTTATTTTTGTGAGTCCAAAAATGTTGGGCCTGGGTCCAGAAAGTGGATGGATCGTTAAAGCTTAGTGGGCTTAAGTTTAGCCCAAACCGAAAATAGTTAAATTTCTAAGTTATAATTCCTTTTTGAAACTTGCGAATGGCAGTTCAAAAGGGTCAATTATAAGTGACGGGTTGAACTTAAAAGTTCGAAGTCAAAACACAAAAAGTGTAGTTTTACAGGTCTTCTAAAATATAGTGTAAAAACATTGGGTGGTCACGTTTATAAATTGAAAGATACGACACCAGTTTGTAGCCTAGTCGTGGGTTTTGGAAAACTGAAAACACTAAATATGACTAAGTATTTATCACAGTTTTAATGTACGTTTACTTTGGTCGATTTAAATGGTCTTAATGTGTTTTTCATGAAATCTTCCAAAAGATAAAAATGAAGTTTGACATGTTGACTATCGAATGGAACAAAAATACATACACGTTAATCTTGGTTTTTCGAAGTTAAGTGGCCATGAACACGGGGGTTGAGGCTGTTTTTAGTATACTCCAACACTTAGTTTATTTTCTAAGTTTTTAGTAGGTATATAGTGTAGGTTTTGGGTAAATCAAAATGGACTTCGTTCTTGTGGTTAACGTGTGCATGTGAGGTATTTGTGGGATCAATGATGATCTTTGGTGGCTTGAGGGTCGTGTGAAGTGGGTTTCGAACATAGTGAAACAAAAGTGCACGTGAAATTACACGCGTGAATATGTACATTTGAACTAAATTCCACAAAATGAATTATAGTGAATAACGTTTCGAATGGAATGGAAACCAGGTCTAGGATACTTACAATGCTCTAAAAATGAGTGAGACCGAGTAGGAGAAGGTTTGAAATACTTGGAAACCTTTGGCTCGCACGAATGAGGTATACACGATCGCTATATGTCTTCCAACCTTGCGTTAACTTCGAATGGAACGAAGGGAGGTTTTTCTGGGATTGTATGTGAGTTATGTGAGAGTGCATGAGCAGAAAATAAGAGTCATAACTCTTTAGAATGAGAAGGAATCGATATAGAGGCTTAGGGTGGATTTTTATAATCATTAGGGTGATAATTGTGTTCTTTAGGTTTTCTAACTCTATTGCTGGAATCCAGGGATTAAGGACAAAGTAATTAACTCCTAATATTGACTTAGGTGAGGTCTAGTGTGGCTAGGATTTAATAGCAACATAATTGGTCCTTGTTTTGTTTCGTTCGAACGCCCAAATGGTCACACAACAATTATAACGTGGGATACTCGTTAAGGCTTGGACAAAACTTGTTTTCTAACTCATATATAACGTTTAGTAATCATTAGAAGTGTCTAGGAAGAGTTTTGGGTTTAAACGATTCATTTGACAAAAATGTCAAATATGTAGTGGGTGGGTTATGGCCAAACGCTTTGGCCTTGGTATTTGTATCAAACGTTGGAGTTACGAGGTGGTCTTTTTGCATGTTAACACTTGGCCAGGTCGTGTATGGAGAGGCAAAAAGAGTTACACGAGTTACTTGGAAAATTTGCGAGATATGGAGGTCCAAAGTAGAGGAGTTGGGGGATCGGGTTTAACAAGAAACGAAGCAAAGAAAATATAAAAATTGGACTGGTTTGTTAGATAATTTAGTTTTAAGATTTTCGCGTTTGTTTCGTTCGTGAGTTCGTGACGTGAAAAAAAATATTTTCGCGTCGAGTTAAAATTATATTAACATCGTAATTGAAAATCTTACATTTTCCCGGAAAAATGGTTTCGTGATCGTTAATTAAATATTATTTAATAATTAACCGTTATTAAATATTTAGGATTTTTCGCGAATTGTGACACATGATGTACATGAAAAATCCTTGCGTCAAACTTAGATTTATTCATGTCATATCTTTTCAAAGATATGTATCTATCTAGACTTTCTAATAGTATAATCATGTTTATTAGAATCAATTATTTTACCGCTTATGTTTATCATAATAAACATATATTCAAGGTTGTATGTTTATTTTCTAAATCTTCACGTGAAGTTTCATTCCAAACTAAGACTTAACATTTAATGCTTATGGAATGTTACTTCCAGTGTTGCAAAAAAAGGTCTACAAGGCCGATTAATCGCCGATTAGGTGCGACAAGGCCACCGACCTTGCCGATTTATGTAACTGGGTCAAACAAATAGGTCAACCATGGTCAACGGCGGTCAATGGTGGTCAAACTTTCTGGAAACCTATAAATCTTGCCGGAAGTACCCAAAACTTACTGTAAACTTATTTTGATCACTTATAGTAACTGTTTAAGTCTATTACAAGTTGTTTTTTAGAAAATACCTAAAACTCACCGAAAATACACAAAACTTGCCGAAAATAACTAAAATTTGTCAGTAATGCCAATCCGATTAATCACCGATTAATCCCGCCTAGACCGATTACAAGCTACAAGGTGGTCGACCGCCCGACTACCGATTCGCGATTTTTGCAACCTTGGTTACTTCCTATATGTTATACAACATATATGAAATAAAAAAATAAATACCATACTCCCACTAGCTTTTAGGAATATTAAGAGATTATCTTATTTTAATTTTAAATCAAAACTAGGATTTAATAATTAAACATAAGTATATTCAGATGCATGCACTAATTCATTCATAAATGATTTGCACTTTGTATACTTCCAAAGATTATTTGAACTCAAATACTCCTTTCAATTACTTATCGTCCTCGCACAAGTAATTACTCAAGAAAGAGTTTTGATATTCCATTGTTAATTTCATTTAAATGAAACTAAGAATGACAATCATAATCTTTATACATTTAAGAGTAAATTACACGGATCGTCCATGTGGTTTGTCCAAAATCACTGGTTTAGTCCCTTTAGTTTCAAAGTTGCATGTATGGTCCCTCTGACAGCAAAAAAATAACACATATGATCCCTATCGCTAACTGACGTTATATATTCTGTTAGCAAGTTTCATCGTTAGTCCATTAACCAAACAAGTGTTTGCAACGTTAGTCCTTTTCCTTAACGGCCGTTTGCAACGATTGCAACGTTAGTCCTTTTTTAAAAAATATTCGAAAAATTTATAAAAATTCGAAAAACTTATAAAAATTCGAAAAAGTTATAAAAATTCAAAAAAGTTTAAAAATTAAAAAAATTTATAAAAATTCGAAAAAAATTTAAAGATTCGAAAAAACTTATAAAAATTCGAAAAATTTCTAAAAATTCAAAAAAATTTAAAAATTCTAAAAAATTTGTAAAAATAAAAAAAAAAATTTAAAATTCGAAAAAACCTATAAAAATTCAAAAAATCTTAAAAATTCCAAAAATTTATAAAAATTCGAAAAAATTTATAAATATTCAAAAAACTTATAAAAATTCGAAAATTTTTTAAAAATTCAAAAAACTTGTAAAAATTCGAAAATTTTATAAAAATTCAAAAAATTTTAAAAATACCAAAAATTTATAAAAATTCGAAAAAATTATAAAAATTCGAAAAATTTATAATAATTCGAAAAAACTTATAAAAATCCAAAAAAATTCTAAAAATTCAAAAAATTTTAAAAATTCAAAAAAATTTATAAAAATCCGAAAATTTTTTAAAAATTCGAAAAAACTTATAAAATTCAAAAAATTTATAAAAATTCAAAAAATTTTAAAAATTCCAAAAATTTATAAAAATTCGAAAAAATTTATAAAAATTCAAAAAATTTATAAAAATTCGAAAAAATTATAAAAATTCGAAAAATTTATAAAAATTCGAAAAAACTTATAAAAATTCAAAAAATTTATAAAAATTCAAAAAAATTTAAAAAATCGAAAAAATTTATAAAAATCCGAAAAAAAATTTAAAAATTCGAAAAATCTTATAAAACTCAAAAAATTTATAAAAATTCAAAAAAAATTTTAAATTCCAAAAATTTATAAGAATTCGAAAAATGAAGGTCGCGTTTTTTTTATTTTAGGTAGAAGATAGGAACGTATCTTTCAAGGGAATAATGATATACACATGGGTTGGGATAGGGTTTTATTTGGTTAGAAGATGTAAAAAGTTAAATAAAAATTTTTGAATTTTTGTAAAATTTTCGAATTTTTATGAATTTTTTAAATTTTCGAATTTTATAAATTTTTTCGAATTTTTATAAATTTTTTCGAATTTTTTATAATTTTTCGAATTTATAAATTTTGGAATTTTTATAATTTTTTGAATTTTTATAAATTTTTGGTTTTTTTTCGAATTTTTATAAATTTTTCGAATATTTATAAATTTTTCGAATTTTTATAAATTTTTTCGAATTTTTATAAAATTTTGGAATTTTTATAATTTTTTGAATATTTATGAATTTTTTGAATTTTTATAAGTTTTTTCGAATTTTTAAAATTTTTCGAATTTTTAGAAATTTTTCGAATTTTTATAAGCTTTTTCGAATTTTTATAATTTTTTTCGAATTTTTATAAGTTTTTTGAATTTTTAAAATTTTTTGAAGTTTTATAAATTTTTCGAATTTTTATAATTTTTTTCGAATTTTTATAAATTTTTTGAATTTTTATAAATTTTTCGAATTTTGATAAGTTTTTTCGAAATTTTAGAAATTTTTATAAGTTTTTTCGAATTTTTATAAATTTTTCGAATTTTTATATATTTTTCAAAAAGGACTAACGTTGCAAACGGCCGTTAAGGAAAAGAACTAACGTTGCAAACGCTTGTTTGGTTAATGGACTAACGTTGAAACTTGCTAACGGAATATATAACGTCAGTTAGCGATAGAGACCATAGGTGTTATTCTTTTGCTGTCAGAGGGACCATATACGCAACTTTGAAACTCGAGGGACTAAACCAGTGATTTTTGACAAACCACAGGGACGATCCGTGTAATTTACTCTACATTTAATGTTCCTAGAAAGAATATCAATCGCAGTTAATTGCTTAAGTGTGTTTGATAGTCTTTTCATATATTAAATATGTATACATAATTTTGTCCTTATGATTTCTACACAGGAATTTAAATCTCTAAGATTTTCATTTCCTTTGTAGAAACTCATCTTCATTTCCTTTGTAGAAACTCATCTTCATTCTATAGTCTAACTATAGAGTTCAAGATTAATTAAGTTTCCAAAACTAATTATCTTTATGGACTACATCTAATCATTCATAGTATGAGTAACTTGCCAAATTCAATATTTGCAATTCATCAACAGGTTTACCATAATCCTGTAACTCATAATCCTCAACATATTATACAAATATTTGAGATATCCTTGCGGATCTATGAATGAGTATTCCTTCATCCTGAGATTTAACATTTACATGTTAATCCTCAGCATGACATTTGCTAGTGTGTTTTAGAAGATCATGTATCTTGTAATTTTATATTTTCAAGATAAAACTCCCACTTGCCTTTAGCAATTTATAGACTATCTATAAATACTTAGCAAGTAGAGCAACACAAAATTGTTCTCTTTTGGGACATTACAAATACACATTGACAGTTCCTTACATGAAGTTTGTTAATAACCTACTCAAAATAGTTTTAACAAATTCAGAACTTCAATTTTAAGACTTAATGTGATTCATCACATTCCATAATAAATGGTGTCGTTGGAGTCTAATTGAGTATATACTATGCATACTCAATTTCCTAACCTTTATAACTTTTGGAAGAAATGAAGATATAGTTATATTTAATCAAACAATATCACTAGAGTTTGATTTTCCTAACTGAACGTACCATAACCATTATGTATTTCATTAGGATTAATATTGTAAGACAATCTTACAATATGTAAGATAAATATATTTTGTTTTGGCTCACCTATTATTCAAGCCAATTGCATGCTATATAACTTAAGTACCTTTTGACCAAGTCACTTCATGTCCATGTCTTAACACAAAGACATAAACAGTTATAATCCCAATTTACGTTATAAATCATTGATCAACTCAATGACTTCTTGTATATGTCTTAATTAAAACATAACAAGTTAACATCTTACTTTATTATAAGTCTTGTAACAATTAAAAGACTTCATATTTATATCTTTACAATAAAAATATAAATATGCATAAATAAAGTAATCATGAACACCACAATTTGGTTTCAATAGTATTTCAAGTTAATTTATTTACTTCATATATTTATGACATTCCAAGAATATATAAACATTCAAATTTGAAGTAGTATTAGATTACTTCATTTATTTATGTCATTTCAATAATACATAAATATTTAGTTTGAAGTAATCGCATTATCATATTGACACTTGTTCTAATAAGAATCTAATTTAGAACTTGCAAATTAACATAGTTTCATTACATCAGTTGATCTGCTAGTAATCGAAGTATGTAATTTACCTTGTTATTGATATCTATGTCAAGGTCTCACTTACGCTAGATATTAATTCCAAGTGTTCTATTTATTAGATGTGAATACATCACATTAGAACCTTAATCTCTTACGATGCAGTCAATAGAATCCTTTAAATCATATTCCTTTGTGTTGTTGCTTGCACACAATTAAGATTTCTCCCACTTGTGCATGAAATAACATCATGTATCAGATAAACAACTCGTCAATCGTTTGTTTATGTGATCAATATGATTGTGTTATAGATATTCGTAGATATAGAACCACTTTGTCTAGTAAGGAAAACGCACATGACTATCCTTAAATCCACAAGTGTCTACAATTGGAAAATAATTATCTCAAGACATTCTAGAGATAATCTGGGTTACTACCAAGATAACAAGCTTGTAGCTCCTACTGAATTACAGATCATTATATTAATATATGTTATTCAGTAATTACAATACTATGCTCCCACTGGATTTGACAACATTATAAGTGTTTCATAACCAATAAAAGCAAATAGTGTGCTTTTTACTTTCCTACACCTTTGAGTAATCCCATACGTAACAATTACTTAGGTACTAAAGAATGTATTCTACTTTGTAAATGATGGACTATCCATCAATTCAATTAACTTGGAAATAATTGAGCATGCAATTTCTTCCTTAATTTGACTACCATCCCCACAATGGTATGTAGCATCAAAAGTGGTCAAAGCACAACAACTAGACAAAGTGTGCTAGTTTTCCTTTTACCAATTTTGCGGTAACTAGTCTAGCTTCTAATTTATATAACTCATAAAATGTGCAATTTTCTTAACCATTAAAATTTGCTATGAGTTATTTCTTAGAATTTAGACAATTCTAATTTTCCCATTATACCCTTCTCATTCATGAAAAGGTATATGGTTTAAGTCTCACTCTTCTCAAAGAAAGTAGACTTGGTTTATTCTTTTAGTAAAGTTGACTCTAACCAAAAACCCTACGGGTGTAGATCAATTTTCACTAAAAGAATGCCCCACGTTTACGGTTTTTAACGTTGCATTAATACATTAAATGAATTTACAAAATTCAATTTTAATAATTTTTCAAGAAAAGAAAATTATCCAGGAAATACAATATATCCATTTAATTTTCTTGAAAAGAAAATTAGCAGTGAAAGTACAAAAGATGGTAACTTGTCGTACAATAATCGCGAAACAATTTTCCGACTCCTAAATTTATGGGAATTACATTTGCCAAACAATTTGCAATGTAAGCATGTTTCTTCCCATCTCATGCTTTAAGTCTCAAGGTCTCACTTATAACTTAATTAAGTCGTCTAATTTAGAAACTTGTAAATTCACATAGATCCATTACATTCAGTTGATCTGCTAGTAATGAAAAAATGCAATTTACCTTGTCATTAATATCTGTGTCAAGGTCTCACTTACGCCAGATATTAACTTCAAGTGTCTCTTATAATTAGATAGCATGGACTTAAATTTTATAGGGTATTTATTTTGATGTTATAATAAAAATATGTACAAAGATGCATGCACTCATCTTTGTATCATAGGTTTTCAAAACAATTTTAATTACCAATTAGCTAAGAGTTAAATCAACAAAGTTTTAATTGAGACGTTGAGTAACTTACAACTTTGCCTTAAGATGCTTCGTACATATAATGGTGTACTTGGTAAGTCTAATTAGACGCACATGCGAGCGGAGAGACAGAATGAAGTCTCTTTAAGGTCACAATTTAATGCGTACCAACCTTATATCCCACTTTATAGTTTGTCTAATTAGGTCCGCCGCTTCGATCATTTGTACAGTTGTATCAATCAATTAAAAGTTTATGATTCTAAGTCTTATAAAATTATGTTGTAAATTATTAAATTGCTAGTCTCGCCTGGGAGCAAATTACCATGCGAAGCGAACCACTGTCGGCGCATAAGACTTGGCAATAAATAATTTACCACATTAAGGTTTCATAGTTATTAGGCCCATTTAATTTTTGTTCCAAAATCACCCTCTTTTTGCTTACAATTCAAGAACAATTTAAACAAATAAGACAAGTAATTTTAACGAAAATTAAATAAACACAAATAACGTATATAATCTTAACAATTAAATCATATAGCCACATGCAAACCTTTTGATAAATCCTATTAATAATCTATATGTGTAATTATTATGTATATAATTAATAAAACTCTCATTGGTTTTCGAGCGCATTGTACCCAATGGACCACAGACGCCAAAAATTGATCGCGTAAGCTTTAATAATTATATACCACGTTGCACATAACCGATTCATTAATTAATAGATTAGGTTTTCCCTAATTTTTTATTTATCTAAAACATGTAGCACATTATTCATTGAAACTGAAATACCAATATCTGTAAAACAGTGAGTAAAACCCTTGTCTTTTAAAAGTGAAACTGAAACAATACCCCTAGTAATACTAGGAGCATAATGACAATTGTCCAATACAATTATTAAACCACTAGGAAGGTATAAATCAAAACTTCCGATAGCTTCAACGGCTGCACGGTTTCCATTTCTTACGTACAAGCTTAAAGCTACTGGCTTCAGTCTCTTACTTCTCCTGAGACCCTGAGTAGTATTACAGATCTGAGTACCATAACCAGCGTCATATACCCAAGATTTATGAGGAAAAGTATAAAGTTCTATGACGAAGATACCTGATGTGCTAGCATTACTACCCACATTGCACTTCTTCTACATCAACTCGGCTAAATAAGCAGGACAGTTCCTTCTCCAGTGTCCAGTCTGATGAAAATGATGACACTCAGTGTCCTTAGCAGGATGCTCCTTTTTAGGTGGAGGGGGGATCTTGGCCTTGGGGGCATAAACAAGCTTAGCCTTGCCTTTACTATGAATCTTGGCCGGCCATATGGAGTGTCCATGGGCCTCCATGTTGCCTTTTGGCCCTTGTGAATTAAACTATGTACAATACAAGCTAATTTTGGACTTAACGACCGTTAACTATTACACTAACAGACTAATGACCGTTATCTTTATTTCGTGGATTATATTAATTATAATTAATAGTATACATTAAACATATTAATTATATTTAATAAACGCTCTCTAAATGTATACGTGTGTGCCCCGATAGGCTCACGTAATTTCTAGCCGTATAATTATTGATTTACGAGCGCATAACCGACACATGTTACTTTGAGCTTTGCTAGGAGTGGTGGACTTGGCGGTCAAAATGTGAACAAAGGTTTGATATCTGTAATTCTTTCAAGTAGTTTGCCTGTAGCCTCGCTGAAACTTGAAGAAATGCAGACAATATGTGGCCAAGCACCGTCATTGTAATTTGAAGAAAGCAGCAACAACCAATATAAATGTTGGAATTTAAATATCTTGACATTCAAATAAATAAATAAACATCAAAGGACATAATAGCCGAAGCATGATCTTTAATTTAACATGTATAATGTATTACCAAATAATAAAGGAAACGTACCGTTTTGATCCTAGCAAGAACAAGGATCTAAACTTCTTGTCTTCTCTTCAACAAGAACAATCAACGGATTAACGTGGAACCCCTTACTTTTTTGTTTCACAATCCAAGATAATAACTAAAGTAAGTTATATCCGAGATCTCGTACACACGTATTATAACCGATCAAAGGTTGATACTAGTAAATGAACACGATTATTAAACCAAAAATATTTTGTTTAATAAAACACAAAGCTAATTGACCATATAAAGCAATACACCAAAAAACTACTTTTGTGCTTTGCTTATCGATCACAGTAACCAAAGGAAAAGAAGAAAACTATTATTCTATCCATACACATGCATGATATTCACATGCATGTAATATTACTGTGATGTTATGTCATTGTCGATGAGTAAAACAAAGGAAAAGCCAAGTGACGTTTAGGTTTTATTTTATTTAATGTGTCGTCCCTTTAATGAGGGTTTGAGGGTGTTTATATAGGCTCCAAACTTGCTCTCCAAGTTTGAGTCTAATACCTCCTCAAGTTTCAAAACTCGACACTTAACCCCCTTCTTTATTTACTAACAGTCATTAGTCAATTCCGTTAATTACTTTAACGTCCGTTAGTTATATTTCGTGTCCAAATAATTAAAATATATAATAGTTATATATATTAATTATTCATTTGATCATTCATACGTAAAGTGTGCAATCTCTCAGTCCCGGGTTCGATTCTAGTCATACACAATTTAATATTTTTCCAAAACTCTAACAATAAACACCTGGTCCGGAGACAACGAGTTATAATATTGGTTGATTAATATGACTTTCACTTTTTCACTGTAACATGTTTATTTGCAAGATGTTCATTTCTTCGGGCTGCAATTGAGCATGACTATAAAAGGAAAAGTTGCGTGTTGATATGGCGGATGCTGAAAAAAGGCCTGGAGCGACTACAGCAAAAGCAAATACAGATTCAGGTTTGCAATTAGATATTTAAGACGAATACCTGCCATGTACTAATAGTGATTGTCCATTTAATTATTATCAATACAAGTGTAAGCATAAAATGATCCATCTTACATGGATAAAAATGGAACAGGTGGTAAAATGTTCATTCCTTTATGCTGTACATTTTTTTATGCAAATGTGACCAGTCAATTCATTAGGTATTTGATTTATGAATCTGTTATAACAGTCGTGTTTGTAGTAGACATAATGGTTAACTTGAAAGATAAATACTTTGGTTATAACTTGCCAAATAGACGTGTAGTTTAAATTCACGTGTTTATTGTGTGATTGCGGTAAGTGTGGGATTGACTTAATGTGCTTATTTGGTATGTAATAAGTATAATCATGAACGAGTAAAATATGGGTTGGGTATAACATAAATCCTTCTGTTTTGGAGGAGAAGACCTTCTGGACTAGTTATAGGTTTCTGGCAAAAATATAAAATATGTTGAAGATATAAACTAAATATAGTATATTATATAGTTTAGGGATGTATTATGTAAATGTTTTAAAGTTAGGAAGTTACAACCGTTATATTGAAACGGTATATTGAAACGGTATGTAGATTAGATTGTGTCGGTCCATTGTGTATAAATAGGGCCAAACCGAACAAACAAAACTTGTAATCATATATACAATTTCATAATAAAGATCATAGTATTTATATTATAAAGAGTGTGTTATTGTTCGTGATTATCCAACAGTGGCATCAGAGCGTGTTTCGATTCAGGGAAGAAGAAAGTTCGAACAGAAGGGCGCTGTTTTGATTCGTATATAGAAACAGAGACAGAAAGGGTTTTTTTGATTCGGGGCTGTTCTTGCTCGGATCTAAGAACACAGAGAAGAGGGTTCGATTTGGTTGTTTTTGGTTGGTGTTGTACGAAGAACAAGGGAAGGAAGAAAGAAATTAAGATAAGAAGAAGGAAGAAGAACAGGAAGGGAAAGAGATATACTACGTACCTTGTTTTTGGGAAGAAGAAGACTAACAGATATACTTTTCTCTCTTTTCTTTTAATTTGCTTTTTGGGTTTGCAATAGAAAACACATAGCAGTTTTGTTCAAGAAAAAAGTCAAAAGACTTTTGTTAATATTACTGTAAAAGAAGAATTTTCTTTTTGTGGGGGCTTTTATTGTGGGGCTGCTTCAAGCGGAAAATAAGTTTTTGGTTTAACAGATATAAACAAACAACAATTTGTGTTTTTATTATCTTTGTTTGCAAATATTTATTAAGCAACAACAAAACAAAATAGTTTGTTGATAAACTTAATTGTGAAAAATAAAAACTGGTTTTTAGTGATTATAAAAGAAGGGATTTTTTAGTAGAAAGAAAGAATATTTTGTATAGTTTTTGTCAAATGGATATACTTTAGAAAAAGGGAAATACAAGAAAAGGGAAAGTTTGATTATTAAAGAAGAAGATTATTGTTTTTAGAAGATTGGGATAGGGTAATTTAAGATCAACAGCGGATTAGCGGGATTGATAATCAATAGCGGGATAGCGAGTTAGATTATCAACAGCGGAATAGCGGGATTGATTAGGATCAACAGCGGAGAAGCGGGTTTGATTGTCAATAGCAGAGAAGCGGACATAGTTGTCATTAGCAGGAGGCGGACGTGACAATTTGCTAGGCGGATTTGACTTTCAACAGCGAGGCGGGTTTGATCACATAACCAGAAATCAAGATTGGAAAAGGAAAGAAGAAAAAGAAAATGGCAGGCGATGGATCTAAGAAAAACGAACTTACGAAGGATGGTGGAACATCGATGACGTTCCAATGCCCGGTTCTCAATTCAACGAATTACACCATTTGGGCAGTAAAGATTAAAGCACTATTTAATGTCCATGGAATCTGGGAAGCAGTTGAACCAACAACGAACGCTGAAGTTGATCAAAAGAAAAACAACATGGCAATTGCAATGTTATATCAAGCAATTCCAGAAAATATGGTTTTGCAAATTGCAAGCCTTACTTCGGCAGAAGAAATTTGGGAAGCATTAAAGGTTCGACACGTGGGAGTTGAAAGGGTTAAGGAAGCACGCGTTCAGACACTCGAGTCAGAGTTTGAATCTTTAAAAATGGGTGCAAATGAACCACTCGATGTCTATGCGGGAAAAATTAGTGAGATTGCTTCACAAGCGAGCAGTCTTGGACATACTTTGGATGAAAAGAGACAAGTTCGAAAACTTCTAGGGTCGGTGCCAGAAAAGTTTATTCAAATAGTAGCGGCAATTGAACAATTTGCAGATTTGAATAAAATGTCGTTTCAAGAAGCCGTGGGGAGACTAAAGGCTTTCGAAGAACGCACAAAGAAGCAAACTAACGAGGAAGACAAGATTGGTGAACTTCTATTTACCAAGGAAGACGCTAAGGAGAAGGGTAAACACCATAAATGTGAGCATTGCGGTTGTGAAAATGCAAGCCAGAAAGACTTTGGACGTGGCCAAGGACGAGGTCGGGTGTCCGGGAGAAGTCAAGGCAATGGTCGAGCACAACGGGACAAGAGCAACGTGAAGTGTTTCAAATGCAATGAACTTGGGCATTTTAGCAATGAATGTCCAAAATGGAAAAATGAAAAGGACGAGGCAAATTTGATTCAGTACGAGGATGACGAGCCAACGTTATTATACACCAGTTGCAAAGATGAAGACGAAGACCTCATTTAAACTATATTTAGTTTAAGGGGGAGTGTTGAAGATATAAACTAAATATAGTATATTATATAGTTTAGGGATGTATTATGTAAATGTTTTAAAGTTAGGAAGTTACAACCGTTATATTGAAACGGTATATTGAAACGGTATGTAGATTAGATTGTGTCGGTCCATTGTGTATAAATAGGGCCAAACCGAACAAACAAAACTTGTAATCATATATACAATTTCATAATAAAGATCATAGTATTTATATTATAAAGAGTGTGTTATTGTTCGTGATTATCCAACAAAATAGGGCATACGCCCTTATGCCCATATGCAGAAATGCGTATGGGTTACATTTCTGGATAAATTTTGTTTTATTTGCTTTGTGTTGTGGGTTGTTTCGTTGTTTGTTTAAAGATGGTTGGAATGTACTGATGCTACGTGTAGTTTACTTATAAGCACTTTCATCTCGCTTGATTCCCTAATCGACCCATTATGTATTGAACATTCTTCAAATTTCTATTTCTAACGATTACTATATGTCGTAAAAATGGAGCTATTGGAATATAAGTGATACTTATTAGATGACAATGCATAAACCATTTCCGCTTGCTGTTGTTTGTGCCAATGTATGGAAGATCACCAACCATTTTGACTGTCCAGTTTTCAAACCATTTGATCTGTGATGTAGGTATGATCAACGCATACTTATTTCAATTGTTTTGTGAGCCATTTTCATTTTATTTTGGTTGTTTGCCTTTCTTATGTGTTTTTCCCTTTTCTTCTTTCTTACGGTATTGGGAACTACAAAACCTAAATAAGCAAGAAACTGTAGATAAATATGGAAAAGAACAGGTTCCCAAATGACGAAGAAGTTATGATATCCATCCACCAAATGACAAGCGTTTGGAAATGTGTGCTGACATAGTTGTTGCGCACTGAAAAGAAGTAGTAAGAGTGACCCATTTTGTAACCACAATTAACATCAATGATATGTGTCTTTTCAATCAGATATGTTTCTTAATTTTAAGGTGTACTAACTTCCTGCAACTCGTCGGGACTACAGGTACCCAAAAAGAAGTAAGACACATTTCAGTATGCGACGTTGAAGATATTGCTTGCAAGACTGATTATCTTCTATGTGAATGCAAACCTATGTGTGGAAAGGAATGTCCCTGTTTAGATAGAGAAATGCTACACCCACAAAAAAAACATCTACAAAACCATCCACAAAATGAGATATCATAGTGTGATTAGCTTAATCAAAAAAAAAAGAGAGAGAAACTATAGAAAAATACACCAATCGCACTCTGACACATCATTTTATGAATGTTTTTGTGGATGTTTTTTTTGGGTGTAGCATACCTCGTTTAGATAATAATACTTGATGTCAAAATTATTAAATTAAAGTGTACATTCATGTAGTGGCCTCATTGTTTCTTCTTGCATTTTGGAAATGGAAGATGTTATCACATACACTGCACGTTTACTCTACAAAATGAGCCGGATCATATTGTATCGCGCTATTGCCGTTTCAAGCTTTCACCTTTAAACATGCCTTATATGAAAACATTAACGAGCTTGCAATATACAAAAACATAAAACAACGCCCCGCCGTAACGTTGCGGGCCGTCGCCCACCTCGTTATTACAGTGAAAGTTGGGGTGCTACAGTGTAGCCTAAAACCGCCCATTAATTGGCCTAAAAGTGATGAGCTATAACAAGATTTATACACCTATAAAGAGGATTTTCTTATCCACGCTCCATTGTGGGGCGCGTGGTGTGTCGTGAACTTTTTCTACTTTATTCTAAGATCTCATTTAGGCCCTTTTAGTTTTTACTTATACAATGTTTTATACATATACAAATAAGTTCAAAGCTTTAATCTAATAATATTAATTTTGACAAATACTTAAAAGGACGCCTTCAAAAAAGAAAGCAAAAAACTTGCTAAATTTGTTAAACTAAAAATTACTCCGTAATTAACTACAAATACGTAAAGTTAAAAGTATTTATGTAAAACTCTAAAAAACAAAAGGAGAATATGAATAAATTTGAACTAGAGTTAAAAGTATTTACATAAACTTAGAAAAAGGAAACAAGCCTACGATTAAAATTTGAACTTAGGGACGGTTTTCGTAAATTAAGGTAATGTCATGATTTATTTATGTAACTTTTCACTTAAGGATGTTATTCGTTAAGTAAGGTAACTTTCAAGGACTATTTATGTAACTTTTTCTTACACAAACAATCCCTGAATTTCTTAGAGATTGATTTTGTAATCATAGTTTTAACCTCAAGGACCTTTTTTTGCAAAAAATTTGAAATTGTTTGTGTAATTACCTGTGGGCTACAAGGACCATTTTTGCCATTTTACCAGCAAAAATTACTCTTTACTAAACAGCAATTTCCAGTGGAAATTGTTAATATTTAAAATATGCTAAAAAGAGTTAATTTGATTTATTCATGGAATTAAATAATATATGATTGATATAGTAGAAAAGCGAATAGTTATTATTACAATACGTGATGGGTAAAGCTTATTCAGTTAAGCGTGTCTAGTGAGAGTAGTACCGGTATGGGTGATTTATCGGGAAGTTCTCACTTGTGGATCACAAGCTCTGTTGATGTTAGGCAATGAAGAGGAGAGCCTGTAAGCCAATAGTTGCGCAGGTTTGAATCCGAGCCGGCCCCGGTTTTCATCCGGCCGTTACTCTAGCGAATTATACTCGTGTGAAGGCGGTACGGTTTTCGGGCGGACGCCATTAAAAATCCCCACTACGCTAGTGTGGACCCGATTAAGACAACATAGTCTGAGTATGTAAAGAATGAGGGCCTACCAAAATAGCGGGTACGACTATAATCCAAAAAATGAAAATCACCGTTAAAAAAAAAACAAAATAGGATCAACGAGAAAAGTCGGTGTCCAAAATTTAAAGCTAGCTTTATACAAAAGACATCATATCAGCTAGATATATTCACTAAGGGTGTGTTTGATATGCTGTTATGAATGATAATGGGTATGAGTTTGATACTAGCGGTGGGTCTCACACCTATGAAAGATTTATTTCTATCTCTCTTGATGTATATGGAATATAGATAATATCTCACTTTCATAGTCATAGTGATGGACCTTCTCATCTTAAATAAACACCCTTAATCACTTTTATAGTCATAGCTGCATTTCCGCTGCGGGGTACAGACGTGTTTCGTGGGTGGATGCATGACAATCAATTTCCTGCACCAACCAAACTTAATTATTTTGCATTTAAAGGGAATAACGACAAAAGAGTACATGCATGACCATGGCCAGTCACAAATCACTTAATAACGTACGATAGAGTAAAGCAAAAGTAAAGGTCACATGATAAGAAGCATTAATTGTATTCGTTTTACGGTTCTCTGTCACCTTTTAAATTTAAATATATATATATATATATATATATATATATATATATATATATATATATATATATATATATATATATATATATATGATGCCTGCTTCATAATGTAGCCAATTGCCTATTTTTTTTTTTCTATAAAAAATGACCACTTCTATAAGGGAGATGATACTTACACATAGCAAATTTGATTCATACACATAAAATTCAAATGATATACTAAATATAGGGAGGGGCCGGAGGGCATAACTGTCAATTCACAAACAAAATTATGTGTATCTATCAATTTGCTATGTGTAAATATCAATTGCCTTCTATAAACATATCAATTACACTTCTTTCTCTTACTTCACCATCTACAACTTATAACCCAATCTAAGATCATTTGTCACAGATCTTCACCACATCCATCAATTTATGGCGCCAAAATATCCAGCCAAAAAAAGTTTTCACTAAAATTATGTCAAACTCCATGAGTTTTTCAAGGACTGATCCAAATCCCGAAGAGCAAATCATATCAGGTTTGATTATACTATTCAAAATATTCTTCATTATTGAGTTTTTCGCCACTAATTTGAATGGACAATCGGTTTTAGAGGTACTGGTTTGCCGTTTAATTTCATCTTCTAAACCTTCACGTTCATACTTCCCACCCTTTGAACATCCATAAATGATTGCGTACAAATACCCCTTCTCTGATTTGGTTCTTTTTTTAACAATAACAAAACCGATCCCTCGAGCTATATTTTGCACCCAATCAGTTAGTTGCTCGGGAGAATTGAACACCTGAAAATACATTACAACTTTTATTTTTTTTAACAAATTACTTTATTTTTTTTAACAACTCTATACCGCTAAAGTCCACAGACTTAACCCTTATCCTATTCCACCCCCAATCCCATCTTCTATACACTCTGCTCTGACTCTTCTCTCTCTCACTCATACTTTCCATCCCATCCCATCCCCACCCACAGACGTACCCTTATTCCCTCCTCTCTCTCTCTCTCACTCATGCTTGTTATGGTGGTTTAGATCTTTTTAGATCTAAAAACTGCTTGTTATGGTGGTTTAGATCTTTTTAGAGGAGGGGTTAGAATAACTCGTCTCTGTGTTCTTGGTGGTTTCTTGGTGTTCTTGATGGTCTGGACAGTATAGATGGGATGGGGGTGGAGTAGGATAAGGACAAGTCTGTGGGCTTGGGTGGTATAGACGTAGTTTTACTTCTTTTTAGGTCTTTTTAGATCTAAAACTGATGGGGTTAGAATAAATCGACCATTTTTAGATCTTTTTAGATCTAAAAAAGATGTGGGAAAAAGTTGGTGGTTTATGTGAGACGCGGTTCTGATGGTGGTTCTTTTTAGATCTTTTTAGATCTTTTTTTATAACTCGACCCTTTTTAGATCTAAAAAAAAAAGGTCGAGTTATTTTAACCCCCCCCCCCCTATATGGTTGAAACTGATGGTTAGATCTGGTGGTTTCAACAAACCATCACAACTGCTTATATTTTTAGATGGTGTTCTAAAACTGCTTATAGTTGTGATGTTCTTGGTGGTTTCTGGTTATGTTTGCTGCTTATGTTTTTTTAGATAAGCAGTTGTGATGTTCTTGTTTGCTGCTTATGTTTTTTTAGATAAGCAGTTGTGATGTTCTTGTTTGCTGCTTATGTTTTTTTAGATAAGCAGTTGTGATATTTTTTTAGATAAGCAGTTGTGATGTTCTTGGTGGTTTCTGGTTATGTGATGGTTATGTTCTTGTTTGCTGCTTATGTGATGGTTTTTTTTAGATAAGCAGTTGTGATGTTCTTGGTGGTTTCTGGTTATGTGATGGTTATGTTCTTGTTTGCTGCTTATGTGATGGTTTTTTTAGATAAGCAGTTGTGATGTTCTTGGTGGTTTCTGGTTAGATAAGCAGTTGTGATGGTTTCTGGTTAGATAAGCAGTTGTGATGTTCTTGGTGGTTTCTGGTTATGTGGTGGTTATGTTCTTGTTTGCTGCTTATGTGATGGTTTTTTTAGATAAGCAGTTGTGATGTTCTTGGTGGTTTCTGGTTAGATAAGCAGTTGTGATGGTTTGTTTGCTGCTTATGTGCTTTGTGCTGCAATTGTGAATTGAATAAGCAGTTGTGATGGTTTGTTGAAACTGCTTATTATTAAAATAAGCAGTTGTGATGGTTTGTTAAAATTGTTTATTATTAAAATAAGCAGTTGTGATGGTTTGTTGAAACTGATTATTATCAAATAAGCAGTTGTGATGGTTTCTGGTTAGATAAGCAGTTGTGATGGCTTTTTTTAGATAAGCAGTTGTGATGGTTTGTTTGCTGCTTATGTGCTTTGTGCTGCAATTGTGAATGGAATAAGCAGTTGTGATGGTTTGTTGAAACTGCTTATTATTAAAATAAGCAGTTGTAATGGTTTGTTGAAACTGCTTATTATCAAATAAGCCGTTGTGATGGTTTGTTGAAACTGCTTATTATCAAATAAGCAGTTGTGATGGTTTTTTGAAACTGTTTATTATTAAAATAAGCAGTTGTTTTCTAAACTTGGTTTTTTAAAATGGTTCGAGATACGGCGATGATGAAAAAAATAATAATAATAAAAATAATAATAATAATAATAAAAAACTTGTTTTGATTGGCGTGGCATAACCGAATGGACGGTAAAGTGAGTTTTTTCCACTTTGCAACCTTAAAATTTGTAGCCAAAATGATAAAACGATAATAATCTGAGCCTATTAAAAATCTCGATTTATCATTTTTTTTATAAACGTTACACATTTTTGAAACTAATATGTGTAATAGCGTAAAATTATACCTCAGTCGTGTAAAACGGTGATGTATTCATCGTTTCTTTCTGCTTGTGAATGCAAGTTTTTGTATTGTGAAGTTGTGATGGTTTGTTTGCTGCTTATGTGCTTTGTGTTGCAATTGTGTTGTGATGTTTAGGGAAAAAAAAAAAAAAAAAAAAAAAAAAAAACAACAAAACTACTACTGTCCCTTCATCCCTTGGTCTGATAAAGGAGAACAACCAACCCGTGAATGCAACTTTGACAAAAACGTGCAAAGTGTGAAAAGTAAAAAAAAAAAAAAAAAAAAAAAAAAAAAAAAAAAAAAAAAAAAAAAAAAAACTGAGTGAATATGCTATTAGTAGGGGAAAAAATTAAAAAAATAATAATAAAATAAAGTACAGACATGGTAGGGGGTTTGTAGGTTAATGTGGTAGGGGAGTATGTATAGTAGAGCCCTTTGTTTAAAAAAATTTATAAACAAAATGGCATGAAACACCATGATGACAGAGGAGAAAATATAACCTTAACTGCATTGTGTTATAATTTGAAAGGGTAAATTAGGAATAACAAATGTGTATAATTAAGAGGGCGCTTGGTTCAAATAGAGAAATATGAATGGGAAATGTAAAGGGAATGCGAATGAATGTAATGAGCATTGCATTAGCCATTGATTTTGCTTGGTTCTACAACATGCAAAATCTTTAACTATATATTTGTCTAACATTACAGCGACACATAAGCATAGAAATGCCACCTCAATGATGACTCAATGATGACATGGCATTTAAATGATGACATGGCACACACTAATCATGCAATAAAATCCGGAAATTTAAAATTTTTGCAACTAATGAGAATCGAACTCATGACCTCTTGCCCAAATAATAAACACTCAACCACTAGAGCACTTGGGTGTTTGTGTTAAAAGCTTTAAAAACAAAATATAGATGCTTTAATAACTCCTCATTCACCAAAACACAATTAAAACTGAAACTCCTATTTTGTTGGCATTTCCAAATAACATTTACACCACATTCAATGAAAGGAGCGTATGAATGTATTTTAAAATTTCAAAATCAACATTCACAACAAAAATCACTGCAACTAACCTAAATCAATCACTCCAACCAATCCTAATCTTTATTTCTTTGCTTCCCGAAGGTAATGATTCATTTTTTAAATCAACCATTTTCTTCTCAATCAATATCATCTCCAGAGATGAATAAGGTACGTGTTTTCGATTTTGAACAAATAATATTATTGTTTCTCTTTTTTACTAAACAAATCAATTTGTTTTCATTTGATTTTATTTTAGGTTTATGTTGGAATTGAATATAGTTTCATTCAAAGGTGGATTTCGTTGGTTTGATTGGTTTTTCTACAGGAACATGAATGATTGTGAGCATTTTATCATAACTCAGGTATGTATTTTCAAAATCAAACCTTATTAGCCACAGATTCGACTGATCATATCAACCAGTTTTGTGAATTCGTCATTTTACATAAACAAATTGATTATTTGTTTGATTGGTGGTTTATCTAATTATTGGTTCTTTTATCTTTGTTTGACTGCACCAATCATAATTGAGCGTTTTATTTTTGTATGTTGCTATGATTATTTTTATGTTGTGCTTTTTATTGTTAGATTGTTATCTGATTATCCATAATAGGTTGCTATGTTTAATTTAAAATGATGTCTGTTTAATAATTTAGTAATTTGAATCAATGTATAACATGTGTTTGATAAAATGATTATCCATAATAGGTTGCTATGGTTAATTTAAAATCATATGTTTAAAAGGATTTGACTATTCATGATATTATTCTACCTTTTTATTTCTTATTGCAGTTGGAATTGTTGTATTTCTGTAAGTGGAAAAGGTTGTGAGGTATGTAGAAGCAAGGTCAGGAGATAATTCATGGGGTCATGGTCATCATCACCATCACCATAAGAAGAGCGAACCAGTGCAGGATGTCAACACTGATGATGAGAACAGTGAGAAGATGACTTCTGGTGAAAAATCATCAGAACCATCCGGTGAATCTTTAAAAACATAAAAATTAAGTAAATCTTCCATTCTCCGCAAGGTATAACTGATTGTATCATATGTTAAGCAATTGATAAGTTTCTCATCAGAAGCTCGGTGCATGTTCTGTTTGGTGGTCCTTATTTAAATATCTTGGCTTCTTCGCTGTCACAAGCTGAGCTTTGGTATTTTAAAAATGGCTCAAAGTTAGATTTGTAGACCTGTTTGAATCTTTAAGAGCTTACAATAATGTGCAGCCAATTTCAGCAAAATAATGTCATATGTTGGTTAAGTCGTGTTCTATGTACATCATCTTATCAGTTTTTTGTTGGATAAATGTGTCAATTTGTAGACATTTAAACTGTGTTCCCTTCAGATTACTGACCCGTTTTTTGCTGGTTAAGATTACAGCTTCGCTTACTATTCTTTATAAATATTGTGCAGAGAAACACTGTTACTAACGGTGTTGAATACAAGACCGATTCAACTGCTGAACATGGACCCGAAAGTAATACGAAGTCCATGGTTGAAAAAGTACCAGTAGAGTCATCAAGTCTCAGTGTTAGGTTATCTTAATCTGTTCTCTGATGGTGTTGTAAGTGTTAACCTTTTGTTATTTTTTTATCTTGCAGACTTGCACTATTCTGTTCAATAGTTTCAATAGCATATGCTTTAACTTTTGCTAAACTGATAACGAAATGTTGCTATTTGCTAATGGATACAACAAACATAATTGTGAAATTGTAATCCGATATATGTTTAGCAAACTTCTAATGTGTTCTTATGAACGGCAGCATAATTTCACTGATGGCATGGCTTTAGGAAGTGCTTTTCTCTTATATGATCTGTTGGTGGGTGGTCAAGAACGCTTTTTTTACTTGCATACGAGCTTCCGCAAGAGGTATGTTTAACAAAATTCTAATGTGTTCTTATATGCGACATCTGATATGCTTATGATAATATGAGTTTTGTCCCCATTGTAGGTGCTAAATGTTCATTCTTTCTCCATTGTTATGGAAATCGGTTCCTTCTACTGAACTATACCGTGTTATTCTTTGTGATGTGAGGGACAAATTGTACAATACACGTGAAAAATCTCATAATCTATTAGCCTATGACGTGCCCGACAATCCAGAGGAATTGGTTTTTACCCATATTGAACAGGTATACCTCACCCGTTTGTCCTAAAGTATACTTAAATTGTCACCGTTAGGATCACTTATTATTATTTTTAGGTCTTTAAATTTCTTAGCAACCTGATACTTTGGGAATGATTGTTATTTTGAACAGGTTAGCTAGAAAATTTTACTCAATTTCAGGACTCACTGTTAGTTGATTTTCATGGCTGCTTCAACTTTCAGAGTTGCCCCTAAAGAGTTTGCCGCTGAGCTTTTGCAGCAGATACCATGTTAGTATGTAATCATGTTTCTTGATTTGTATTTATCTATATATGGAGATTGCTTCTTTTTTCCTTATTAATTCTTTTGATAATCACAGTTATAGGATTCGATCACCCGTAATCCACAGTGGCTAATATGTAACAGCAATCATATGCGGTATATGATAATGTCATCTTGAATCTATTAGCAATGCGGTCTAATAATGTAAGTATATATTGGTATTTGTTAGTTTTTCATGAGGTGTAATAACATAAGTATGCATTTTTCTTTGTTAAAAATGACAGATTTAATAACTTACGTACACATATTGTTATGGGAATATTGCATATCTAACGAACACTAAAGACAAACAACGGAAATAACGGGTGTAAATGGTCCTTGAGTACATTTTGGATCGGGACCTTTGTATGTGGGTTTTTCCAGTTCAAACCATTGTATTTCTTTCAAGAGTTCAATCACAGTTCAAAGCCATCACTATTTCTACTTCTGATTCAGATATTTTTTTGGTTTGTTTAGGGTGTGGTTTCCAGGTGTATTTGAAGGTGTTTCAATACCACACATCAAGCAAGTGAAGTTTAGGGACTAGGCATGGCACGACACTAATGATGACATGGAAATGCTTACATGGCACAACATCCGGCTACATATCTAAAAAACAATTGTAGCTTTCAAGATTCGAACCCGGGTTTAGACATCCACTTACATGTGCCTCAACCAGTAGAGCAATCCACATTTTATGGTACAAACTCTTCTTTCCCAAACTGATATTGTAATTAACTCATCTCCTATCAAAGTCGCATGCATGTTTTGAAACTGCACATTAACTCATTCCCCAATTCACTCGGCCTTCATTAAAAATTAGTCAACATTCTCTCCTAAAAAGTTGCAATATTCACAATCCATTCCATCTTTATCCTTTTCATTTTTGATTCACAAATGAATTAAACCATAACAAATATTGTGTGTTCTACATGTTCAAGATGAAAAATTACGCAGAGGCCTGGAAACTAATGCTATTTTGGATCATGGTGTAAGTGAAATATCGCAAACTACAAGTACATATGCTACTAATTTTGGTTAAATATACTTGCTGAAGTTCTGTGTTTTGGTGATTGTTAGTTCTAACAATACTGGTGGAATGCACAAACAATTGATGAAATACGCCTTCATTTTATTAGTATCTTTTGAACTACCATTAACTGTAAATGGTTTTTTACATTTTCTTTACACCTTTTTTATGCAACTATTGCTGCTATTAGTACTCGATAATATGGGATATGGTAAGCTTGATATATTTTTTCAATAATCACTTATACTAAATGTTTGCTATTTTTTTCAATTGGCATCAGCGTCTTTTGGTGAACACCATGCCCGTAAAAGCAGTGTTCCCCGTTCGTCTACCATAGCTCAACGCCATTCCATTAGTACACCTGCTGCACAAAATTCACAAATGTCGCAATGTACTATGCCTGACACCGAAGGTCAGTACCCATTAGTCATTACTTCCACTTATATATATCTATATTTGATTATGTATACGTGTGTATGTGCAAGCGTGCAGGCCTGTGCGTGTGTGTTGTGTATGTGTATGACTAATATTGATGATGCAGTTGTCATCAAACAGATACTTCACAATTAAGAAAGTTCTTGAGCTTCCAAGAATGAAGAAACACAAGCACACTTCACCTTGCCTCTTTGGTTTTTAGAGATTTTGGTATGTGATTTTCATTTTTACACAGTAGTTTAAATGCAATTTGTTTGTGCAACAACAAGCAAAGTAGTGTAGGACATCAAGCTTCTTAACGTTACATATACTTATTGGACTTCTATTTGATTTTTTTATTTTGAATTTAAGCAATGAAAAACACCAACTCTGTACTGATTGAAGTTTTAAATTTCCAGTGTTTTTACGCCATACTATTCAGAGACTGTTCTATACAGTATACAAGATAAACACCCTACCTGAACACTCCCGTAGCCCATACAAGTGACTCCAGAGGCTCTTGCTTAGCATTTTGTTTTTGAATATAAGTTAAAATAGTCTTATTGCAAAAGTGTGGCCCTTATAACAGCTACACGACGTTCTTACTGACAGGTGTATATTGACAGGTGTGATTTGTCGCACAACCAATTATAAGATCCATCAAGAATGATGTTGACAAGAAGGAATGATGTTTACAAAGAGGCGAAACCTTCCTCGGCATGATCCACACAATTTATTGTCGCGCAGGTTTGTGATTTTCAGATTTGAAATGATCACATTGGTATGAAGTTTAAGAGTAAACTAAATCATCTGTTACTCGATGTTTGCTGAATATTTTGGATATGCGTTTGACTCACAAAAGTAGGTGGTCTGAATATAAATTTATGATACATATTGAAGTAAAGTTTCATAAATTTTATGCCTCGAAAGAAATGATATTTTATGTTTTGATGCATAAGTTATATTTTATTCTATTACTTCGTAAATAATAGAATTTTGATTAGGTAGATGATATCAAAGTGTTGGATCATTTAGCAAAGTATGATCTTTAATCGAGAATTGCTAACTACTTCATGTTTATATGACAATCTCACAAATTTAAGAAGCAATAATTTACAAATTCTGCAAAGTATGGACAACTTTAAATTTCATATAGTTTTAATAATATGTAAAGTTCACATTTTCATAAGTGATGCAATTGGTTGGGGGGGACTGGGGTTTAGATCACGCCTCAATAAAAATATTGGGATGATAAAAATGAGCGATCAACCAACACAATTTCATTCATCTCTTTAATAAATAGTATTAATCATTCATACATATAAGTCAGACTATTTTAAACCGTTTATGTATAACTTAGACACTAAATCTACTTAGTTTATGGTTATTTCTAGCAAGTTGAATAGAAAAAACAATACTATTTTGAGTGTATGGCTTCATGTACAGATCAGTGTTTGGTTCTTTTTGTTAAGCAGTTAATCGACTGTGGTGTACTATGAAAACTGGACAGTAATTGATGCTGATTTTTCAATATTGCATTATAAGGGTTTAATTTTGTAGTGTATGGATCGAGACTGTGGCACGGTTGATACCACTTACCAAACATAATGTGAAAATATGAGATCTTAACAAACTCACTTGAATATTTGCAGGAAGAGGAGAGATTGGCTACTGCAATAAGGGAATTGAAACAATATGTATCATTTTCTTGGGTGAGTGTTCGTTTCTTATCTTAGTCCACCAATCAAATTTACGTTCTATTTATTCTGAATAAATTCGAATATGCAACAGCCGTCTAACATAAGTCATTGCACACCAAGTGTACGTTGTGTTAGTTTGGTATGTGTGTTTTGTGAAGGTATGGATATTGATTGAGGATCGTAGTTGAGCAATGTTTGCCTATGTCATATACAATATGCAACTTAAATGGTTAGTTCTTAAGCTTTAAAAATCGATCAAATCCTTTACTACATTTTATATAAAAAAGCATGATGTAAAATATTTCCACTTTATCAATTTTTAATAGTTAAATATTTATTGTAGAAAAACTTTTTAAACCTAATGTTCCCAAATGTTTTGTCAAATGGGTTTATGAGTAAATATAATCTATTAATAAAGTCATTGAAGTTATTTTTGTTAAACATAATATTCCGATTATCAATATTTCATTATCATAAAAATAGTCACGTAAAACAATTGAATGAAGTGTACCCGGCCATCGGCCGGGTTATGAAGCTAGTATATATATATATATATATATATATATATATATATATATATATATATATATATATATATATACACATTATATATAAACAGGAGGCGTTACACGTAGATAATGCCACCTCAATGCCATGTAATTGTGATTTAATGCCATGTAATCACATTATGTCCACCTAAGCAATTATCTATACAATATTTAATTTCGTTTTTTTTTAATTAAAATCTCGGAATTATTATGCCCAAAAAATTATGAAGCAAGCAGGATTCGAACCTAGGTCTTGGCACCCACACACAAGCACTTCAACCATTAGATCAGGGAAGATTTTGTGAAAACATTTGAAAACAATAATGACATGCTTAATTTGATGTCTTATAATAACATCTCAATGCCCTTATATATCAAACATATAAACATAAAAAAAAATAATGTCAGTCCTTTTTCTCAAAACCATAACCCTAATCCCGTATTCCCATCTCACCAAACATATTTTTTTCTAATGCTCATCTAATTCTATTTTGATTTGTTTCATGCACAACTGATCATAATGAATTGATTCATACATGGCAAAGCATCCTGTTTGAAACATGTATACAGGTTACACATTATCTTGGGGGTGAAAATTACGTCTTTTGGGGTGGTAGACTCTTCTGAACACTAATATTGAGAGAGAGCTTGATCATATGGTATGATTCCGTGAAGAACAAAATAGGCTGTCAAGGCATCTATGGCATATGGGTATCCCAGGGTTCATGTGAAAGCAATACAATGTTCCATAACCTACGGTAATGGTTGTTCGTACCCATTTAATGAGTTGGGTTAATGGGTATGTGTGGCTAATGAGACCAGACGTGATGAATTGTGTGTGGGTTTGTTGGAATGTGTTTTGGGTTTTGCATTTTTGTGTGTAGGCTTCTTTACTTTTATCTTTTTTCTTGAATATGCAGGAACCCCTTTAGACTATATAACTGATTCCTACCTGTCTGGCAAATACCGTTGCCGTCTTCTATATTGCATTTTGATCATGTGTTTAAGCATAAAAATATGCAGCCTAAATAAAACAAAACAGAATAGTTACATCATATGCCTGTGCAATTTAAAAAACCCAGATAATAAGTGCTGAGAGTCAACCTGACTCATTTGGTTCCCTGTAAAAAAGTGTTCTTTTTTACCCGTTACACGAGCTTTATAGTTGATATTTGTGGCTTTCGGTATTTTTTTTTTAATTTAGTTTATGGACTTAAGTAAGCCATAAGCTCACAAGCCAATAAAAAAGCTTGAACTTATGAGATTTTCCAAATCTAAAGAAGCTGATCAGCCAAGGGTGTATTTTTAACTTATCTTTTGGGCTTATAAGCTTGGACAAACACCTCAGAAATAAGTTAATCCAAACACCCCATTAACGGTTTAGAATGGGTAGAAATTGCCAAGAATTTTAGCCCATTTACGTATGATTGGGTAAATTTGGGTTTTGTTTTAACCATTTAAATAGGTAAAAGAACAGCTTATAAGGTAACGGAACTGCTAAATTGGACGTATCTTCATCAATGCCAACTAAAAGCTTGAACTTGAGTGAATTTGGTTGTGGATTAAAGAATGTGCCATGAGGTGTGGATGAATTAGCCAAGAATGATCAAGCTGGAATGGAAAACCAGAAACCAAATCCATACTCTTAATCTTTGTTTCAGCTTGACAACTAACACACTGGATATAAATAATTCCCAACTGAATGATCCGAATGTTCCTGATGCGACATTGGTACCTGATAAATGTACTCAAAATGTTATTGATCTGAAGAGAATCAGTCACACAAATCGTGCAGATCGCGCTACTGCTTTAAATGAACGCAACAGCCACTCTCATAGGTAAGTTGTCTTTATTCTTTTGTTTTAGAGGTGTATGCATTGAAAGTGGGTCGTTTGGCTTATTTATATACTCAAAACTTTCAATACAATAATCAGCTATTTGTCGTCTACTACCATTGGTTTATGAAAGGCTTTTACAGTTTAGAATAATAACCAACATGAAGATGGTGTTACACTTTTTCTGTCCATGATAGTTATTGAAATGAGCGATATTTACCTCTTGCAGATGGAAGGATATGTTTTACCACCATCTGAGTCAACTCGGATCCTAATGGACAATGATATTATATGGTCAGTAGGTAAATTATTAACTTTGTACATATTTATTGACGATCATGTAACAAGCAATTTGACAAGTCGACACCTTTTCTGTTTATTCAGTGTAAACAAGAAAAGTTTGATAAGGAAATCGGATGGTACCAAAGTGAATCAGAGAAGGAAATTTCAGAAGAACAACAATCACCTAAAGAAACGGCTTCCAAGAAAAAGGAAAGTATCCACAAAACTTCGGAGCTCAAATTAAGTAATGCAATTTAGTTGAGGTGACAAATTAAGCATATCGGGCAGGTTTGATTAGTGACCAACATGGGTAACGTTTTAGTATGGGTCGCTTGCATTTACCAACAATACTTTTTGACATTTTGTCCTTATCGTTGAATTTTATTTATAAATAAACAAATTGTTAAATGTGAAACAGAATTTCAAAAGCTCATCACATATGCTATTACCAACCTCGGCTAATTTCATTGGCATAAGTGGGACAAACATTGAGCATTGACCTCATAAACACATACAGTAAGTTGTGCAATCACTGGATTTTTCAGCTATTAATTATATTTGTCAATATTCGTATGACAAATAGTCTTATTTGGGTGCAAAATCTTTTTAGGTGAAACAGCCACCATCCCTTCCAGACCCGGAAAATCGTCAAGAGTAGCAATGTGGAAAAGCACTATAGGACCTTATTTTGTCAATGGCTTATGTTACTTCCGCGTAGCTATCATTGGATATTGGGTGTTTGGAGAAGATGTTACTGGGAGTTTTTAAGACAAATTTTTAGGGAGGATTTTAATATATCGTATAAAGGTTCTAAGATTCCTAGGCCTACGAGGAACTGGGTTGAGAGTAGGTTGAGTAACGAGCTTATGAAAGCGGTTGATAGATCCGGGTATAAGACTCCTTCGCCTATTCATATGGCTGCTATTCCGCTTGGGTTGCAGCAAAGAGATGTGATTGGTGTTGCTGAGACGGGTTTTGGTGCTGCTTTTGTACTTCCTATATTGACTTATATGACTAGGTTGCCTCCTATTAGTGAAGAGAATGAGGCTGAATTCCTTATGCGGTTGTTTTGGCACCTACTAGAGAACTTGCGCACCAAATTGTGGAAGAGACTGTTAAGTTTGCGCCTTATATAGGGATTAAGGTTGTTTCAGTTGTTGGTGGACAGTCGATTGAGGAACAAGGGTTTAAGATTAGGAAAGGGTGTGAGGTTATTATTGCGACGCCATGCATCTTACTGATTGTTTAGAGAGGCGTTATGCTGGTTTGAATCAGTGTAACTATGTCTTGATGAGGCTGATCGTATGATTGATATGGGGTTTGAGCCCCAAGTTGTGGGTGTTCTTGAAGCAATGCCATCGAGCAACTTTAAACCTGAGAAAGAAGATGAGGAGCTTGATGAGAAGAGAATATATATGACTACTTATATGTTTAGTGCAACTATGCCTACTGCTGTTGAGAGCTACCTAGGAAGTACTTGAGGAACCCTGTTGTTGTGACTATTGGAAACGCAGGAAAAACAACTGATCTTATTACTCAGCATCTTATCATGGTGAAAGAATCTGAAAAGATGCCTTGGTTGCAGAAGTTGCTTGATGATCTTGGGGATAAGACGGCCATTGTGTTTACCAACACTAACAAGATTGCTGATTTCGTATATAAAACATTGGAAAAATCATGTAATCGTGTGACCACTTTGCATGGTGGGAAGTCACAAGAGCCATGTGTGGTTAGTCTTGATGGTTTCAGGACTAAAAGATTCAATGGGTTAGTTGCCACTGATGTTGCAGGGTGTGGTATTGATATACCTGATGTGGCTCATGTTATAGACTATGATATGCTTCGGAACATCATACTCATCGTATAGGACGTACTGGGCGTGCAGGGAAGACTGGAACTGCAACTACTTTCTTGAATCTTCAGGGTTCCAATGTCTTTTATAATCTTAAGTAGATGCTTTCACAGAACCAATGTTCAGTGCCTCCTGAACTTGCTAGATATGAGGCTTCCAAGTTTAAGCCCGGATCAATTTCGCATAGACCAAAAAGGCGTAACAATGGATTCAAGAAAGTAGGAAATGGATTACGCTTTTTTCATTAAGAAATATGTGTTGAACCTCACTCCTTTGCCTATATGTATTTTGAATGTTTTACTACTGCCTATTAAACATCCTATAACTTTTGTACATACGAACTGTGAAATTTTATATTTGCAGGTAGGTTTTGAGGATCACTATGAAGTTTTCAAAGTTTGATGCTTGATAGCATTTGTGTCTTCCCTGAACAAGGTACTTTAGCATTTATGCTTATAACTAAATTGTTGCATGCAACTCTTTTGAGTATAATTGAAGCCAATAGGAAATGCATTTGCAGGAGTGTAAATATAGTTGCAATAGATCCTATAAGTCATATAATTATCAACACTTATTTAGAGTATGTGTACCAAATTATAAATATATCATTTTTTTGAACTATTAAATACACAATCACAAATAATCAATAATTACAAATAATTAACGACCATCTAATATTACGCAACAAATAATTACAAGTCATGCCCGCCCATCGGGCGGGCTTAGAAAACTAGTATATATATATATATATATATATATATATATAATTATATATATATATATATATAATATATATATATATATATATATATATATATATATATATATATATATATATATATATAAAACAGGAGGCGTTACACGTAGATAATGCTACATAAATTCCACCTCAATGCCACATAATCATAAAAATGCCACATAACCATAAACTATGCCACTTTGCATTTCTTTGGGACAGAAAATCGGTTTGTGTCCACGTAGCATTTTTAATTCGTTTATGTTCTTTTTTCTAAAAAAAAAACTGAGATTCGAACTCACGACCATGCATGTATCATATGGTATCTTAACCACTCAATCACCACATTTTTTTGTGAGATTCTGTAACTCTAATTCTATATAGTATAACAAGTTGTTATCTCTTTAAAACCCTAAACCCCCACAATTTTGCACTAACAATCCGGAATCAATTAAAACTTATCATAAATCACACTGTTAGAATTGCCCTTTTCCTCGCCCTCTCTAAAAAACCCTTATGTGCTTCTTTTTCATTCAATCCCTCCCAAATTCCTAAAACCCTAATTTTCCAGTATACACAAATGCAAGTTCATCACAAATCAAGTAACATAGTTGTATATGATAAATTATAATGGATTCATAGTGTTTTTAGTTTGTCTAACTGTTGTTTATATATTATTTTATTGGTTTTATTTACCATTCAATTTTGGGTGCTCTCTTTTTTACAGAAAAAAATAAGTGATGCGTGCGATGTGTCGTTGCGGTTTAGCAGTATTAATGCCTACTCAAGTTTTAAATTTATATTTAGCCGACTTATCAATAACACACACACTTAACGAGCAGTGTACCCGGTCAGTATGAATATAATGGTAAGTAGAGTGTCGATCACTAAGAGTGGAACGTATTATCTCGTTATTCTAATCAGTATTTTAATATATTAAGTTAGCTATACAACCTAATCTAACGCAAGGGGGTTCAGCCTGAGAGACTGGCACGATTTGGTTGCAATTAAATAATAAACTAAACCAATAGGCACGAATCAACGAATAGCACACACGTACACAAATAAATACTTGAGACAATAAGAAGATCTGTCCTGATGATTAAGTAGATTGTCACTTGTTTTATTGATAGTTTTATATGAAGTGTATGTAGTTAATCCTTTCTCGTTGGTCCTATTCTTATCGGCGAGTAAACCCTTAATGATTACTTATGTCTAAAAGTTATTCCTAAGTGATCAATTTAGTAACAACCGTGGGAGCCACATTATTTTCCGCAGTCAAATGCGCAGGCCACTAATAAACACAGAGGTTATCAATGCACTAATAAGTAGTAACCAAAGACATCAACATATAAACTTTAATTGATAGGAAAGCAATTTTAAGGGAGTGCAATCTTTCCGTTGTCACATTACACAAGCCATCAATCCTGATGAATTAAAGTTTACTAACACAATAAAACAAAACTACTTAATGAATTAAACACATGCAGCACCTTCTTACAGCTCTTGTATCTTCGTTCGGGTGTGTCTTGTGCTGCCTATTCGACTGAATTCGTCCTAGGTTTCTGTACTTCGGTCTTCTGTCGAACTTTCGGAACTAAAGCTACGGAATTCGTCTGGTCTTGGGGTATTTATAGTTTCCGTCTGAGGGTAAGATGCGGCGCATCTAGTAAGTAGATGCGGCGCATTGACTTAACTTCGCGTGGGGTCCAAGATTAATATATTCAGGAATATTCGTACACCGCCAGAAGATGCGGCGTATCTTCATTCTTGGATGCGGCGCATGTCCTTTGCCGTCTTGGATAATATCTTGTGAAATCTTGATAGCGATGCGCCGTATGTAATAAGTGAGATGCGGCGCATCTGGAGCAGAATAGTCTTGATCTTGTGCATTTCGGTAGACTCTTAACTTCTTGCATGTTTTGCTCCATAATTAGTCCAAAATCGCCAAGTTTCACCAAATGCTTGTTTTTACCTGAGAATTACAAAAGTAAACGATTAAGTATCAATCCTCATACATAATATAATAAAACAAGTCAAATTAATAGGATAAATGATAGTAATAAAATGTACTTATTTGAGTTCATCAAATATCCCCCCACTTGAACTTTACTTGTCCCCAAGTAAATCTTAGAATTAATCTTATGACAATGTATCCTAAAAGATATTAGGATTTATTTTTATATTTAAGCATGTATTCATTTTTTGTCATAATCACACAACCAAACACTTAACGAATTAGAAGTAAAATAAAATATTATGATAAAAGAAAATCTAATCGTTTAACTGTCCAGTCGTGACGAATATTCTATCATAAGCTTGGCAAGTATACACATCTCCCCCACTAAAGCCAAGGAATAACAAGTCTAAAGCGGTAAAAAGGGTTTTGAGGTTTAAGGGTTAATTATTCTCCTTAATCTCTATCGATCTCAAATTCCAGAAAAGGCGACAAAATCACAAATACATGATCGAATCCACGAACACGATACTTGCAATTGCTCAAATCCTTAACTCGAATAGGCTAAAGATAGGTCCAAACTTCACCAATAATAATATATCAAAAAGGGCGACAAAACCATAAATACATAGCCGAATCCACGACTACGATACTTAAGATTGCTCAAATCCCTAATCTCAATAAATCAAAGGTTTGGTTGGATAAAGAATAATACAGGGTATGGATAATATTTAGGATATAAATTGGTGTAAAAATGAAAAATAAACAAAACAAATAAATTAAAATCCTAAGTGTGGTTAATCACTATCCCAACCATCCCATGAATAAGACTTATATCATAGAATAACTCACGCTTTAACACTTGAAACTCACGCTTTAGGTAGACACGAATTATACTCAACAAGATCTCAATCAAAGAATAAACCATAGTTAGCGTTCCCATAACTGCCAACTCCCATTCAATCCATAGATATAATATACAACAATTAGTGGCCATATGAACCACTTAATACAAAACTTTACATAAGTTGGTTAAATCAAACATCCAACTTTTCTTTTTTCTTTTTCTTTTCTATTTTTTTTCGATTTTTTTTTTTTTTTTTTTTTTTTTTTTTTCAACATAAACATAGATGTGTAAAATTTCACCACATTACTATAATGATAATTCTGGATAATTTTTCCATATTTTTCATAACTTCAGAAATAACGGTAATAGTGAAAGTAGTAAACACACGAAAAATAAACTCAAAGATATACAGTATTTACTTTCACTCCAATTGCATTGTGCAATTTCCCGACCTAACCATAGATAATGAATTACGCACGCGAACACAGGTAATTTAAGGAAACACACTTTGCCTAAAGCAATTAACCAACCACGGATTTTAATCTACAGGGTAGGCTAAGGTGTAAGGGTGTAACGAAACATTTTAACAAAGGTGTAAGAAACGAAAGGAATGGCTCTGAGTGTTCTTCTAGGGGTATCTTACTCTAAAAGTGAGAGTAACAAAAGGGTTTATACGGGGGTTAACTAACCAGTGTAGTTAGCTAATATCACAAAACATATAAAGGCTATTTGGGTGTAATCCTAGAATTTTACCAATTTAGACAAGTCATTCCAATTATATAAATAATACTTATTATGGTGGTCTCGAATAGTATACAAGCCAAGTTCTAAAGTTTACAAGTCACCGGCACACTCATAGATTTGTGAATTTTGAAAAATCACAATTTTTGAAAATAACGTCATGTGTGCAGCTATGCAACTTAGACTTTAAACAAAAACATGCTAAAAATTTTAAATTTTTATGTATTAAGCACATTTTAAGCAAATTTTGAAAAGTTTAGGACAAGTAAGTGTTAAGTGTTCTAATTCTCCAATCCCCCCACTTAAGTTAAACAACGTCCTCGTTGTTTGTATCAAAGGTTAAAAACTGGAAAATAAAAGAATTAGAACAGAAAAACTCCCCTGAGATTTGCTCGGTATGATCCTCCATTTGCATAAGAGTAAAAATTATATTTCTTGTGGATGAGAACGTTTAAGCTTCATATTAGATGTATCCACAGGAAATGCAGGAATCTATAATACCACCAAGACTTTAAAACACACCTAAGTTAAGAAAGGTTCAAACTTGCATAATAAATTAGTAGTTAGTTAAAATAAAACTTAAAAATTAAAAATTAAAATCGTCAGGTCAGTCGATGCGCCGTATCTTATGGAAGAAGATACGCCGTATCGAGCCTGGAATAAGTACGGATCAGAATAGAAGATGCGCCGCATCCTTAACCAGGGATGCGCCGCATTAAAATAAACTGATAAAAAGTTTTAAAGTCGAAAAGTAAAAAATGCAGAAAAATAAAGTAAGATATGACCATTGCAGGAGATGCGTCGCATCTCAGGATGGAGATGCGCCGTATCCTCTGCGGCCTGACTGACTCAATACAAAATCAGAAAATAAAATAAAAGATAAGCATGGGTTGCCTCCCACGAAGCGCTTGTTTTTGTTCGAGTCACGAGCCTGACTCTACCCTTATTTACTATGTAATAGGGTATTGTTCCCCCCACTTGGGATCAAGTGCGGGTGATAGTAGCAATAAACACGAAGAGAGTGTAAATTTGCTAGTAAAGATGGAAGAAATAAATAAAAATCATACCTTGGCAATATATGTACATCCTTCCTATCCTTACCCGGTTTGGTTGATAAATTGGATGACTTGACCATTTCATCTGAAAGAGTAGTGTGTTGAGGAAAGATGAGTTTCCTTTCTCCTTGGTTAGTCACGTTGGTAGTAAGGCGTCCCTTGACTTCCACAGAAGATGAGAAAGGGTTTTTAGCAAGTAAAAGTTCGAGTTCCTCTATAACCTTCATAGTGTCGAAATCATCATCTTCATCAATCATAGCAATGTTTAAGAGCTCATCACCAAACTCTTCTTCGAGCTCCACCAAATACGGGTTGATCACAGGTGCTTCAATAGGTAGTGTAATATACTCCACCTCATTATCCTTTTGTTTTGCAACCTGTTTAGGAAAACTAGCAAGATTATTAGTAACGGGATCAATAGTATTTAATAAATTTGTACCACTTTGTGTTGTAAGTGACTCCAATTCATCTTGTGAATCTCCATCTTCAACTAGTGGTCTTTCAATTTCAGCATCGTCCTGAATTTCCTCCTTAAATAAGTAATCCCAGATTTCTTCAAAATCCCTCGTCGGGTCAAAATCTGGTTTATCCGCTCCACACCTAAATACTTCCGTTTGTTGTGGTAATTTCGGTATGTTATCGTACACAATAGCATCAAACTTTTCAATATCCGAATACTCATTATCTTCATCCAATGAAATATTATCATGGTGTTTTTGATATGATGAGAATATATCTTCCACCTCGGGTGGAAAATCACAAGTAATAGCATTATACACCATTGTCCCATATTCATCTTCATTTACATCATAAGCAGTTTCGGATGAATAAGCTTCTTTGTAAACAATTGCCGAATTTTCATTCAAAGCAAACACTTGTGACTCTTCTTCATCTTGGGCAACTTCCGGAGAAATAACATCATCAATAACTATTGCCGGAAACCTAATTGCACCAAAATCGTATGATTCTTCTTCATCATCATTTGATAAAGTCCAAGTGTGTCGAAATGGCAATTTGTTTCTTTCTTTCACTGACTTTTCCTGCTTCAATAACAAGTATTCTTCCATCGTGATTTCCTTATCCTCGATGACTTGTGCACCATATCTTGCTCTTTCCCAATCATACATCTGATTATTGCTCAAGGCTCTTTCCTTTATAAGCTTGATATATTCTTCCATTGTAATATCCGGATCGTCCATCTTCCTGAAATAAAACTTACTCGTGCAAAAGAAGAGTGAAACAATCAAAGTAAAATAAAAGCTGCTGACTTCTGCTGTTGATGCGCCGTATCCTATAAATGGGATACGCCGTATCTTAATACGTTAAAAATAAATCAGACTTTTATTCAGAAAAGCAATACGCCGCGCTCGATAAATCAAATGCGCCGTATGTTTAAATAATCAAAAATTAGTTATACTTATAAAAATTTTAATGCGCCGTATCAGCAAAAACTAATACGCCGTTACTTCGTTACGTTTCAAAATATAAGATTTTTGACTATCAGTAAAGATGCGCCGTATCGACAAAATCGATGCGTCGCTTCTCGTTATTTAACGAATTCGAGAACTGTTTTTAATAATTAATGCGCCGTATCTGTAAAAACAGATGCGGCGTATCTCGTTAGGGTTTTGAAAAAAATTTCTGATTAAAAACAAAACACGTCGTATCTAGGGGATAGATGCGTCGCACTCGAATTATTAAATAAGATGCTGTATAAAAATTAAAAACGCAATGCGCCGTATCTGAGAAATCAGATGCGCCGCATCGTTTGTATCAGCAGAATACAGCAGACAGCAGAATGCAGAAAAATAAAGAAAAATAAAAACAAAAAACAAACACAAACGAAAATAAACAAAAATAAAAGAAAACAAATAACACACAAAACATAAAATATGCAAATAATACAATGAATGCAAATTAACTAATACACAACACAGTTAGCAGTTAGATAAAAAATAAAAAAACCTAATTAAAATACTAATCAAATTAACAGATAATAACAATTCACTCCCCGGCAGCGGCGCCAAAAACTTGATGCGTGCGATGTGTCGTTGCGGTTTAGCAGTATTAATGCCTACTCAAGTTTTAAATTTATATTTAGCCGACTTATCAATAACACACACACTTAACGAGCAGTGTACCCGGTCAGTATGAATATAATGGTAAGTAGAGTGTCGATCACTAAGAGTGGAACGTATTATCTCGTTATTCTAATCAGTATTTTAATATATTAAGTTAGCTATACAACCTAATCTAACGCAAGGGGGTTCAGCCTGAGAGACTGGCACGATTTGGTTGCAATTAAATAATAAACTAAACCAATAGGCACGAATCAGCGAATAGCACACACGTTCACAGATAAATACTTGAGACAATAAGAAGATCTATCCTGATGATTAAGTAGATTGTCACTTGTTTTATTGATAGTTTTATATGAAGTGTATGTAGTTAATCCTTTCTCGTTGTTCCTATTCTTATCGGCGAGTAAACCCTTAATGATTACTTATGTCTAAAAGTTATTCCTAAGTGATCAATTTAGTAACAACCGTGGGAGCCACATTATTTTCCGCAGTCAAATGCGCAGGCCACTAATAAACACAGAGGTTATCAATGCACTAATAAGTAGTAACCAAAGACATCAACATATAAACTTTAATTGATGGGAAAGCAGTTTTAAGGGAGTGCAATCTTTCCGTTGTCACATTACACAAGCCATCAATCCTGATGAATTAAAGATTACTAACACAATAAAACAAAACTACTTAATGAATTAAACACATGCAGCACCTTCTTACAGCTCTTGTATCTTCGTTCGGGTGTGTCTTGTGCTGCCTATTCGACTGAATTCGTCCTAGGTTTCTGTACTTCGGTCTTCTGTCGAACTTTCGGAACTAAAGCTACGGAATTCGTCTGGTCTTGGGGTATTTATAGTTTCCGTCTGAGGGTAAGATGCGGCGCATCTAGTAAGTAGATGCGGCGCATTGACTTAACTTCGCGTGGGGTCCAAGATTAATATATTCAGGAATATTCGTACACCGCCAGAAGATGCGGCGTGTCTTCATTCTTGGATGCGGCGCATGTCCTTTGCCGTCTTGGATAATATCTTGTGAAATCTTGATAGCGATGCGCCGTATGTAATAAATGAGATGCGGCGCATCTGGAGCAGAATAGTCTTGATCTTGTGCATTTCGGTAGACTCTTAACTTCTTGCATGTTTTGCTCCATAATTATTCCAAAATCGCCAAGTTTCACCAAATGCTTGTTTTTACCTGAGAATTACAAAAGTAAACGATTAAGTATCAATCCTCATACATAATATAATAAAACAAGTCAAATTAATAGGATAAATGATAGTAATAAAATGTACTTATTTGAGTTCATCAATAAGCCAATCGAAAAATCAACAACTACTGTTGTGTAGGCTTCTAATCGACTCAGGTTTGTTCAATCTAAATTTCTTCTTTCAATTATCATGTATTGAGTACACGATTTTATATTTTTGATGATACAATTGAACTACAACCAAGTTTGTTTGAAAGGCATGTCAATAAACCGAAATAGATGGCTTCATATTCGAAATCTAATCTCACCAAAAGCATAATCCACTTCCAGGTTTTTAAATTTTTGATTTTTTTATAACATATGTTTTAACTATATATGTTTTGGATTTTTTTATCTTTATTTTTGCATTCAGGTTTTCACAGATGTTTGGGACATAGCAGGTATGCGATTGTTGAAATTATAGTATGTCTGATATGCACTTTTGTGGCTTTTGCAGGCATGATGTGGATACTTTTATGTACTCCACAAACATTGAGTATTAAATAATTAACAACAAATAATTACAGGTATGCGATTGTTAAACATTGAAGTTTTTAGATGTGAAGTAAAAGGGAAACGTGGTAAGATTTTTGGAATTTGTACTCCGAATTACTTTAACCTGGTTTAATACACGGTCACAATAGGGGTTATTGTGCCCCCTACAGAGATTTATTATGATTTAATTCATTCACTGAGATTTATTCTTTTAGGTCTTAGGGCGCAAGTCATTTATGGGACCAAAACAATTGTAGATGTTTATGGAGATGTCAACGATTTTTCATCCATCCTTAAGTCTAAGGTATTTATTTTAGCTAAAAGTATCAGGTAATGTGAACATCACAGTCAGCTCTCAGTTGCCCTCGATGTTCAGTGAGTATTCAAACTTTTGAGCTACCTTCAATAAGTTCAATCGGGCAATGGGATGGCGAGCGAAAAACTGTATATGTTCTTTGTAAGGCTTTGGGCATAGAACTTTACATAATATCGGGATCTTTCTCTATTTTCTTTATCTTTATTCTTATTTTCTATTTGCAGGTGGTAATGTGTTTATAGTATTGCTTGGTGCACATGGAACCAGGAAGACAACATTTATACGATTGTTGGTATTCATTCTTTCGACCACTTTTAGTTTATGATTTTTGTCATCAAACAAACACTTTTGAACCCCATTATTAGTACCTTTAGTTGATTGCTAGCATGTGTGGCTCACTGTCTTGATAAGAGGTATATCTGTCGGGCAAACAAAATATGTTACAACAGGTAAATTTACTTAAAGGGAATAAGCGTCAAGGTAACTTTTTGGTTAGTTTTGACTAATATTATGAGACTACATAGGTAGATAGTTCTACCACATTCCAAATTGTGAATTCACTTAAGCAATATGTTCATATTCTTGAAGGGATAGTAATCATATCTCTTCTACAGCCTGCATTAGAAACATATAATTTATTTGATGAAATGTTACTCCTGGGTGATGGCAAAATTGTATATGAGGGTCTACGCGAAAATGAGCTCGAGTTTTTTGAATCTATGGGATTTAAATGCCCAGAGAGGAAAGGAGTTGCAGACTTCTTGCAAGAAGTAAGTATTGCTTGCTTCCTTTTTTCCTGTACTTCCATCACTTGGGTGAACGAGTAGCCATGATTTTGTACAAAATGCAGGGGAATTTCATAACCTTCCAGGTGGCTGTGAGCGTGTGCACCAAACATTAGCTGACAAAGGGAAGCAACCAGTGCAAGGTAACACTATGTTGCTATATGTTGTAACATTCTGATGATTTATTGAGTCAATGCATCAGATGTGTGAAGAGTCAATGCATCAGATGTGTGAAGGGGGGATGCGTACGGTAACTCATGTCTTTTCTGGCTGCAGATACACCATCTGGGAGTCACTCTCCTGCTCTTCCAGTGAACACGTGGGCATCTTCACGTTTCATTTCAGGTAGTCCTCCTTCTGGCATCAGAGGCTATATGATTTCCTGTTCACTTGCCTGTATGATTACATGCTACTCACAGTTTTTGAATAACACAAGATCTATGTACTGCATCCAGTGTTCGCAATAGGAGAATTCATCCAACGTGTCCACCACTGCTGGATGTGATTCCAAGAGCCGAACGAGAATGAATTAGAGTTCGCAGCCATGTTGGAGCAGGACTCTCGAGACTTTACCCGTTTTGGTGCAAATTGTATGACTGAAATTATTATGAGGTTGAGAATGACCGTATCTTGGCGGGGCGTTTCTACTAACACAGCCATGACGGGTTCTTCTCCTTTGTTCTGAATGGGTGAATCTGATATGTGGATTGATATGTTGAAGGTGGTCGTTTATTCATAAGCCACATATAAGAAGATTATCGCAATGATATAAAACTGGTGTTGGGCCTAATAATGGCCTGAAAGTGGGGGGTTTGCTTGTCTCTGAGTCATAGATAGTTGGGTAACTGAGATGGGTTTGATTAGGATTTGGGTTTTATTAAGCTAATTTTGGAGGAGCTGAATACGGGGATAATTGTATTAGTGTGTTTTGAATTATGGCAGTTAACCGGATGAGATAATGCGTGGAGTTATTATCTTTATTCATTAATTGGATGATACAAATAGAAGCGGAGATAGGTTTGATATGAATTTATGGTTTGGGATTAGAAAAGTGCAAAAAGGTGTGGTTTGCTTGAATGTTATTGTTGTGTTGTGGGATAGCCGATTGGTTACCAAGGAGTGATAAGGAACTGATAAGTATCAGAGGGTAAAGAGAAGTCTTTGATTTCTCAAAATGAACTCAGAACCTATAAATCAAGCTAGAGGGTCGTACATCAGGGATATGTCAGTATCATGTGGTTCAAATCTGGGTAGTAATAAGGAATCACCTGGTATTATTACTAACAGAGGGTGTAATAAAGATCGAATGATGGTAGTTTTTTGCCTGAGCTTATGTGGATAAGCGATCCTTAATAAGGATTTTGGGACTAATCCTTAGCACGACTGAAAGAGAATGTGTCTCTCAAAAATGAAAGCTCTCTAAACCTGGAAACCACTACCACCAACCCCATATCCAGAATCGAATCCCTGAAATTTTGTCCCTGAACCAAGCTGAACCTAGGCCTAAACCTAATAAACATCACCTGATGATACCTAAAAATCTGTGCCTCGACATTAGTCACTTAAATTTGCATTCAAAACTACTACTGATGTGGTGGTTCTTGAGAGTGTGATTAACGCATTTAAGTTACTACACAACCTAAACATCCTACACATAACTCAAGTCAGCTGATGCTTGACTTTTTGAGAATCCTCAATGACAAACCGACACCAAGTCATTCACCACTGCCATATCAGCTGATGTGGGCATAAGCTGGTATTGTCGCTGCTTATTCACATTTATGTTTCTTTGTTCTTTATTAATCGTATATTTGCAACCCTGATATTGTTCTTGACACCATGACGAAAGTTGGTGTGGCTTTACCAATACAGGTTATGTTAACTTTGCTATAGTTTTAGTATCTCTCTTTTTAATGGTTATGCTGGATATGTATGTTTAGCATTAGATATTGACTTTTAGTAGCGTTATACCTGACTTCTCGATGCAAACTAAGCATATTTCTTTAATGATTTAGGACAATAACAGGAGAAATTAGTCTCTTGGAGATGATATCATATCCATCCAGTTTATTTCTTTATGTGTGTGTTCCGTTTAATTGCAAATGGGTGAACTGATGCAAATATATAAGGAGTTGCCAGAATATTTGAAAGAGGTGAGATAACTTTCAATTATCAGATAGTCCACCAATTGCTTCTCAGCATCCAGATTACTAATTGAATGATCGTCTACCAGGTGTCCTCATTGGAACCTTCACAGATTATTTCAAATTTCATATGGTTGTTTATGTTAAAGTTATCTCGTAGTCAATGGCAGAGCAAAGATGGATGGGTGACATGGATTCTATTGGATATGGACTCATGTATCTCCTAAGATGAAGGTCTAAGTGACTTCTTTATTGCAGGTTCTTTCTAAATCTTATCCTTCTGAATTCATGTCTCATTTTCATTAATTTCGATCATTACGGTTTGAGGACAAGCCAGATTATTCGTGCTTGAAGAGGCTTTTACGTGATTTATTTTTCATTATAGAAGGTAGAAATTACAATTACTTTGTAGTGATCTTTGATTGTTCAAAAAATGTTTGATCAAAGGTGATTCGAAACGTTAATTCCTTTTTTGGGTGCAAATATTTGGATCATTGTCATGCTCCTATGAACCAATTTTCGGAACATTAGAAGTAACATTGTATATTATGCTGATGGGAGGAACAAGTTCCCAAATTCCTCATTGAAAAAGGAAACTTTTTTTTATAGATGGGATCTATAAATTTTATGATGGAGTTGTTAAATTTTATTTGTAATACAAAATAACAAGTTTTGATAATACAAAATGCATAAAAATAGTGGAAAAAATAAGCAATCCCAAACACTCCCTTAAGTGACTCTGCAACTGATAAAAAAATTGCGTCAGGTCTCAATCACAACAATAAGCAAAGGAAGATATCATTCGAGTGGTTGCTAAAAAATTTGGAACACTAATGGCAATTACAGGTGAAATGATATCTCAAATTTTTTTAAAGCTTATATGTACAATTTAGTTTCATCTTTATAACATGACATGGTATTTTATTTATGATGTATTTTGGGCACAACAGTTTTCCCAAAACTGGCAAAGGCGTATGCCAATATGTCCAGCCCGATTAAATTTAATTAAAATTTTAAGTTTGCTGAGTTTTATATATTTATGAGTGTTTGGATTCCCAACTTGACTTTAATGTGAAAATGATATCCATCTTAGTGGATTGGCTAACTAAGGTTCACAAAAGTTTGACTTGATTTCACATAGCCTCTTTTTGACTATCAAGATTGCCTTTCAATCACTCCTGTTCCAGAAGAGAAATTAAGTTGCCTGGCATCGGTACATTACTAATTTCATAAACATATGAAGAAGTCGAACGAGACTTTGGTTGTGAATTTGTGTAGTATGTATGAATTGGCTTATGTTAATCATACGGATATTAAGAAGATGCTTAGTAATTGGATTGCTCGTGTGGCTCATGATGACTTTGATAGTTCGTGTACTCGAGTTTGAGGTACTTAAGCTCTTCTATGGACTGGTGATTCAAATCTTACAAAATAGTTTTTTCTACATGTAATGCCTTATGAAATACTTTTATTTTCAGGTTAATTCTTAGTCACAGAGTGTACCAGTATGCTATGACATTTGTGAGCAGTGGCCCATGGGATGGCATATGTGTGAAGATCAGCTGAGAGAATGCTCGATAAATCAAGAGTACATGTACCTATCTTGCCAAAGTAATTAAGGGAGACGACCTTGATTCTCTTCACACCAGTTTTTGATGCTGTATAAACTGTGTACTATATGGCACTGCAACCATCTTGTGAAAGAAAAACAGTAATAAGATGGTTGTTAAGTTGATCAAAATTATGAATCCTGATAAGTCTAATATAGAATTCAATTAGCATATTTGTAAAATTATAAATCCTAATAGGTTTAGTATTGAATAATGCTTATTTGTGACTATAAATCCTTGTCATTCATTAGTGTCCCCCTTATTTTTTTGGCTCTTTCGAATTTTAACTTATCCATACGAACACCTACGGTTTGTTAACTTCACACTTTACTAATTTGTGGATTTTTTTTCTATGTTTATTCTATTCTAATGTACTATTTTTGTTTTATGTTTGTTGTTGAAAACATAAATACGAGTGAACTTAACGTTAGAATGGACTTAAACATAAAATATATTTATGCCCGGGATGGAATAAACCTCAAGCTTACGCTACTACAAAATAGTAACATACTGACACTTATTAGAGCATGATTAAACTTTCATCGGGGTTAGCACGGGCATCTGGCCCAAAAAGGGAATATACACTAAAAACTCACTATCATGATAGAATATTCTGACTTGGACCATTATCACTATCATACACAACCTCCATCTTCACTTTTACTCCAGTATAGTCTACACACAATATAGTTACAGATCATGAATTGATGTGTTTGCTGCTTAGTGATTTTGAAAAGTTACGTATTATCTATGGTCGAATCCCTCTCTATTTAATTGGGGCGAATACATAAACAATAACTATAAAAGATCATTGATATCTGTACAACATTAAATTAAAAATACAAGTCATGTCCACAGGTCGGGTGAATACACAAAAAATAACTATAAAAGATCACTATTATCCGTACATAACTAAATTAAAATGTAAAATTACAAGTCACGGGCTTCGAAAACTAGTATATATATATATATATATATATATATATATATATATATATATATATATATATATATATATATATATATATATATATATATATATATATAGACACACACACACACAACACATCCACAAGAAACAATTGTAGGGTAATAAAATTTTGAAAAAAGGTGGAACATAAACAAATTTTAAAAAAAAATGGATCAAGAAAAGTGGGTTGGTAGTTACATAGGTAATAAATTCCAAAACCCCCAATTTGTAGGGTAATGCTCCATTACCTTGTTTTAGGTAATGGTCCATTGCATAATAGTTAAACAAGCCCAAGTAATGATTACCTTTTTCATTCCCCACCCTCTAATACTTCCAACCAAGCATGCCCTAAATCTTACAAACTAAGACACGGGTAAGCTCATGATCCTTAGGTCTCTCTTTAGGCGTATACTAGTACATCTTCGGCATGTTGATTGATGTTGATTTTGTGTAAGATGAATGAAAAATGACAAAAGGTAGGAAAAGTAAGCCTTAAGCACCGATAACAAACTTATAAGGTTGGGCACAGTGGTGACCAGACACGATCATGACATATCACATTTCTCTCTCCGACGATCTGACGAAGACAAAGTTGCCACAGTGACGACCAATTTTTTTTTTTTTTTTTTTTTTCAAATATTTTAAACAACAAAATTAAACTTCATTAATAATAAAAATATTACATAAATTAAACATTGCATTGAAAATACGAATTACAGATTAACAAACTAAGATATGGAAATGAAAATGAAAATACAAATTACAATGAAAAGTATGAGTTTTCTCCCTCGTCATACAATTCTTCAAAACCCTCTCCAATCTTGCTCTCTTCATACTAGTTGTACAAGATGTCAAACAAGTTGTTCTTGCAGTATTCTGCGTCCCTTGCTTCCTGCTCCCTACGAGCAGCTTCCTCTCTTGCTTCGTTTTCTTCTATTTCTCTCAATACTTGTTCATCCTGCTTAAGTAGTCGTAGTTGTTCTTCGGTAAGTTGAAATGGATTGGCTTCGTGTTCCACAACCGGTTCCTCTTCCGTTGAAAATACCGGAAAGATATCTGCTGGTGGAGTGTTTTGTTGGGAGAAGTTTTGAACATTGGGAAACTGTTGGGAGAAGTTTTGAACGTCGGAAAACTGTTGGGAGAAGTTTTGAACGTCGGGAAATTGTTGGGAGAAGTTTTGTTGATACATTGTTAATAATCTGTGCTAAGAAGTTGTGTGTGTGAGAAACAAAGCAGAGTGTGGGTATATATAGGGAAATTTTTGAATTTAAAATTGAATTTTGAATCATCCTGCTCGTACTGTAACCTTTAATTTGAAGTTGAAGCAGAGTGTGGGTAATATTATGTTGTTTTTATTTTATTTTATTTTATGTAAATGAAGAAAAAAAAAGGCAAGTATAAAACTCGGTCGTATATTCGACCAAGTACTCGACCGCTCCAAGACCAACAACCCACACTGGCCTCGACCGGCCACGACCATGAAGGACCGATCATGTTCGACAGACCACTGCTACTAGCCTAAGGAACCATGCACATATCATTGAAACAATACACACCAAAATATGTTGTGTTGCAGTAAACTAGTAATTTAAATTTCAATGTTGATTTCCATACTTCTGGCACTAATATCAAATTTAAAATACCTACCAATTAAACATTATAGGGAGAGCAACTTGTGAATTTGTAAGACCCATAACTAATCCAAATCGCTATGCATCAATCAAGCTCTTCTCTTCTTTGTTATTCTAACCCGATAATTGTCCTTTTAATTTGCATAACAACATTTCATGCGTTTGGCATGAACTGGGGACAGGAATATCATCATTCAAATGTTAGATCATGGAAGGTGAGATGCAGAAAAAAGGAAGAAAGAAAAAGAACAACTTTAAAGCATGCGTCGAAAGTGTTAACGAAACACTTTTTGATTTTATCGGAACACAACCAAAAATAGAAATGTAAATTAGGCATAAAGGTGATTATGAATTATAACACAAACAAGTAAACATCAAACAAAAACAAATGGTGTATGCGAGGCTTATGCTGGATGCAGTAATAGGAATCGATCGATCTATGTCAATCGGCCTTACTGTGGCACAAAATCAATCCCTCCTTTTTTGTGGATGAGTGTCTCCAATGCGATCGACAATCGTTTTGTTTTGTGTGTGTATTTATTAAATATAAATGTATTTTTGTGGGGTATATTTTTTGTAGTATAGGTCGTCTGGGGCACCCAATCATCTGAAAGTCGCTGGAGATAAAAAGCTGACGAGCCAGAGAAAATAGGAGAGATTGACCCTCCTTACTACATCCAGCCTTATGCACTACATCTGCGCCGTGCATTCATCATAAACATTGAAATACTTTACTATACAATAACAGCATGTGGCTGCTAATATAAACTTGATACCTACGCCCACGCTTCATTGATGTAAAAATAAATAATAGAAAATATCCAATTTAGACTTGATGTTTTTTAACGACAAATTTCATAATTTGACTGAACGAGACTGGTTTAATCCAAACCAAACCAAACCAAACCAAACTAACATTAAATATCAAAATATTAATGAATATTAGGTAGATAGGCTAGAGCTAGGCTTTTCCTCTATGTCTAATAACTTGTGAGTATTTTTCTGAATTGTACGAACCTTTCACCTCAATATTTAGATTCCGCAATGAGTACATGGCATAGCCTATCCCTAACTATAAACCAGAAAGTGCGGAACAGAAAATATAAAGCTTAATAAGTCAAACGCTTAAAATTAAAAGAAATACGGAACAGAAACTGGCAAAAAACTAAAAACAAAATAGGGACAAAAGGAATCTTTTGACTAACCCCCTGATTTGACATCATAGGAGGGTTTGTATAGTAGGCCCCTGAGTACATTTGACCTTAAAAAATGGGGTACACTATACAAACCCCCCCTATGATGTCAAATCATGGGGGTTTGGTCAAAGATTCTGTTTGTCCCTTATTTGTTTCCAGTATAACACAGTTTTTTGTCAGTTTCTGTTCCATATTTCTGACAGTTTTAAGCGTTTGACTTATTAAACATAATATTTTCTATTTCGCACTTTCAAGTTTATAATTTTTTGATATAAACAAAATTATTAAAAAAAAAAAAAAAAAAAAAAAAAAAAAAAAAAAGAAAAAAAAGGTGCCCTTTGTATTTTTTGGAAGGGCTTGGATATTCACGTCCCTTAAAAAATCTAGAGTAAACTAAACGGAGGGTCCTTGTGGTTGGCGTTGACTTTCACATATGGTCCCTTAACTTTTTTTTTGCTCTCCCGGTCCCTAACTCATAAACTACTAACACAGATGGTCCCTTAACCAAACGGCGTCAACTTTGACTGTTAAACACCCCTCATGTGCAAGGCACATGAGGGCAAAATTGTCTTTTAATGTCTGATGACAGGGACCATCTTTGTAATTTACTCTTATAACAAACACACCACCACACCACCACCAAATCGCCACCACACCACCATCAAATTGCCACCACACCACCATCAAATCTCTTCAGTTAACAAAAGGAAAAAACATGGATGAGGTGCTACTTCAAATTTTGTGGCCAAAACTCTCTGAAACCTAACTTTAAAGATTGTCTTGACAAAGACATTGCTTTAATGTCTAAAAGCTAAAAGCATTTTGCTACCTCTGCGACAGACGACAGTTGCATGTGTTGTGTGAAAAGCGTTTTTGAGACGCATTTGAACGAAGTTAAGCCAATCGCATTCACAACTTGAGAATAAGTTCATACAAAAAGTTTTAACAAATTACAAGAAAACTCACAAATTAAGCCAAAATCTATCCAACAAACCCGATGACCACAATTCACAAGATTCCTTTTTGATAAATATTACTCATATCTAATAATTCAAAAGCAGCAACAGCACTTTAATACCCTTTTTCTGATACGACGTCAATCTTGTAGGAAACTTGATATCAAATTATAATATCTAATAATTCAAAAGCAGCAACAAGTTTCGCAAATTTTTCTTTCATTACCTCCACATCTGAGTAATTGATTGTATATGATGGATTCTCATTAGGGGTGATCTTTTTTGGGCTCTCTGAGTATTCCCATTCATCCAAACCGTGTTCGTCTCTTTTCATCATACTCCATTGAGAAAAAAATGAAGATGAAGGATTATTGTTGTGGGTGGGTTATGATCGAAATACAACTAACTCGAGCAAAAGGTCCTATAGACTGATACTCGCCAAAAAGATCATAGCTTCATGAGAAAACAAAAAATATTTATCCCCTCCACCCACCACCGTGCACAGAACCCACAAAAAAGACCACCAACTCCAAACCCCTCAACCAAATCACGACCACACAATACTCAACCTACCATAAAAACTGATTTTCCGAAACCCATAATTAATAGGGACAAGGTGGGGTGATGGGTTTTTCATCTTTTGATGAATTTTTGATCGAGTGAATTTTTGGAATGATGGTGATATATATATGTGTTTGTATAGATCTGGGTTTTGGAGTGTGTTTCCCCTAAAAATTGTTTTTTGTGTGTTTGACTAGTGGTGGGTTTAAGGTGGTGACGGGTTTATATGATGGGGAATGTGATATGAAGAATTGAAGATGAAGATGATGATGTTGAAGAATTGAAGATGATGATGTTGAAGGTGAGTGTGTGGGTGAGTGTGTGATTATGAGGATAGAAAAGAAAGAAGGTGTGATTGAATGGACGAAATGTTACACCCGTATCCCGATAAGGTACTAGTTATGTAAATGTTAAATGTTGTATATTAAGTCTTGTGATATTAGTTAGTTAAATAATAAATATGAGAGCATATTAGAAAGAATAGAACTAGAAGGGCTAAGATTGCCATTTGGGCAAAGTTTAATTATTATATACATATGCCTAGACAAATTTAGAAATGTCCAGGTTCTTCTATTATTGGTCCCTTGTGGTGAAGATCGGCTATTAGAGAAAGAAGGGAGGGAAGCTCCATCTTATTTATCTCAAGTCATTTCAATCATCCTCTAGTATTGCTAAGTATCCAAGAAGCCTTAATTTACATATCCCATCAAGTAAGTGTTCTTCCCCAAATTGTGAATTAGGGTTCATGTTTGATCATAATGATCAAGTGTTGATAAATTCATGATTAGCTAGTTAATTAGACTCTAAATTGAGATGATTGTGTTATAGGAAGCAAGTAAGAAGTGGGGAAGCCATTGTTAGTGTGTTTGAGCCTAAGGATTGAGGTAAGTACATTGGTTATAACATGTCTTGTTTAGCTTTATCATATTTTGGTATGATAATGTTTATTGTGTTAGCTTTATCATGTTGGTTTACATGATAATGGTGAAGTATAGGGTATAGGGTGCGTTAGCTAGTATGGATCCATTCTAGATGTAGCTTAGTTAGTCGTTAGGCTAACTATGGGATGAGGTTCAACCTTACGGGTTGATCGTGTTTAGGTCGACTATGTCGATGCGAGGTAAGTGCCCCTATATCGCTAGCTTAACTAGTGGTTATACTAGTTATGGTTATATATGATGTTTAACTTGTTATGCCATGTACTTACTAAGCGTTTCGCTTACGTGTTTAGTTGTGATGTTTTTCTTGGTAGGTGTTGAAGGATCGAGCAAAGGTAAGGAGAAGGCGTAATGTGATTATGTAGTAGAAGACCATTCTCTTTTGGACCAAGCAAGTTGAAGTTGGAAGCCCCAAGTGTCTTTTGTGTTGTGGGTATACTTCTTTTTATATGGTCATTTTGTTAGTTCATGGTCTTGTGTTCATATGGTTCCTAGGTTAGAACTTGTAGTGTAAAGGTATGCATTAAAGGGTGTTTGGTAAAAGCACGTTTCTACCCATTTTGAGAAGTTAACGGGTCATGTATGCTTGAAACATTCTTGATATGTTAAGTTAATGGTTATGGTTAAGTTAATTGTGATTCAAAAGTAGTATAGATGGTTTTAAGTGTAATGGGTCATTTTGAGTAGTTATGCATAACCCGTCCAATTTTGGAAATACTATTTCGGTTGGTCAAACGGGTAAAGTTTTTGCATGAAATTAAGAGTTTGGACATATTTGAGTATTCTGGAAAGTTTCGTCAAGTTTCGAGTCCGGGAGGTCGGGTTACCAGCCGGGGCTGTTGACATTGCATTTTTGAGACAGTAGGGTCTGTCCAGAATTCTGTGGTGCAGGGCAGATACGGCGCATCTCCTCTGAGATACGGCGTATCCAGTGATGCGGCGCATCTCTGGTAGGGATGCGGCGCAACGTAGCCATTTTCTTATAATTTCGGTCTCAGTGGGTCGATGCGGCGTATCTAATTCAATAGATGCGGCGTATCAGAGTTTAGAACAATACGGCGTATCACTTTATATTGATACGGCGCATTGTCTCTCAGCCAGTGATGCGGCGTATCCCTAAAAATGGATGCGGCCTATCATGGTTTCAGAAGGTTTGTCTGTTTGTTTTATAAAAGTTGTGTGAAAGGTTTTGAAGGGTCTTTGTGTAGGTGTTCTTGCAAGTGTGTTTAAAATGTTAAAAGACATATGTTATAGTCATTTCATGAAGAAATTTTATGAGTCCGTTTTTTCCTTTTTAGTCATTCGTTTCCGCGTATAAAGTCAATATTTCTGGTAATAGTGGTCACGGGGCGTTACACGAAAATACCCTCACACACATACAACTTAACGCTTTGACCAAACGGACGTTTGGTCAAAGGACCATATGTGTTAGTAGTTTCTGAGTTAGGGACCGGGAGTGCAAAAAAAAGTCAAGGGATCATATGTGAAAGTCAACGCCAACCACAAGGACCATCCGTGTAGTTTACTCAAAAATCTAATGGTTACAAAGGTTAACCGTGTAGAAACCCACATCTCAATGTAAAATCAAATTTTTATGAATATGTTTTGCATCACTTTATTGGTGACAGCTCTAGGACTCCTTTTTATGAAAGGGTATATCAATCCTAGTGCCAGTGGTTGGTATAGTAGCAGAAAGAGTGTACACAAGAATAAAGGCAAAGGAGTGTTTTGGTAAAGGAGGTACTCTTTATGAGCTAGTAGTTGGCTTTTAGGTGACTCTTAAATATTGGATTGGAAGCCGAATTCTAAGAATTTCACAAGCGAAAATTACTACGGTACCCATTTTCATAAGGACTTTTCTTGCAGTGCCCCAACTTTTTACCATATTCAAAAATACCCATGCATCTGGCGTAATTATGTACGTGTGACGCTAGATGATTTAGTGTCAACATTTTATTGGTCGAAAACAAAAACAAAAACAAAAACAAAAAAAAAACAAAAAAAAAGAAAAGAAAAGCACATCACGCGTAAAATATTTCGTGGGACGCTAGATCCATTAAAAAAACAATTTCTATTTATTTAAAAAACATCACGCGTATTAACATACGCTAGATGCTAGATTGCATGATATAATAGAACGTGGGACATTACAAATAACCCTAATTCGCTTTAAATAAACATTACAAAGAACCCTAATTCGCTTGTGCATACTTGTATGGTGTAAATAAACATTACAAACAAAAAAAGTATTGATATACCATAATTGTTACTACTAATAAGGAGTAATAAGGAGGATTAATATAGCATAAAACTTTTATTGAACTACAAAGTAAAAAAGACGAAGTTTATGTAAATAAACACTACAAAGACAATATTAAACCTAAACGTAGGTAATAAATATGTAAAGGTTCAGCCAATAAAAACTGTATTCTTTGAGCAATTGTTATTTACTGTTTTAAGTGGCAATTTGGAACTATGTACTTGTTAATGGGTTGATTTCGATTATGTTTCACCTCGAGTTGAATTGGGTCTACATTCCAACACTCTTTTGTCCATCTAAATTATTAATATAATAAATACAAACACAAGCTAGTTTTTTGTAATGTTACAACTTCAAATATATACACCTTCAAGAAAAATGAATGGTAAAATAAAATATATACAATTTCTAGAATGATCTTAGTTGATCATAGCCACACATACTAGTATCCTCGCAACGACATGCGTAAAGCATCATGGCCATGATATACCTAACATGTCGGAAAAAGCCTTCCGCATCATAAGGATTCCATTGTGGTGGAAACTTCCCTGAAACAAACTGATGTAAGAGCCAACAAGTGATGACTCCACAATCTGAGAAATTTCCTTGTTGTGGGATCAAATAACTCTGGGTGTTGTAGTAAAAACCAAAATTGTAGTGTGGCCGTTGTGTTCTTCTAAAAGTAAAAATCAAAATTGTAGTGTGGCCGTTGTGTTCTTCTAAAATGTCCCAACTTTTCTAAACAAGTGTTGAGAACTGCAGTCCATTTCCGTACATATTTTCTCAGATCTTCACAACGATCACTGCTAGGCATGGAGTCCAGAACCGAAAAAGTAGATATCCTTAGGTCAATAATTACAGTTACCCAATGATTCCCTCCAGCATTCATCGGCATCAACACCTACATTGAAAATTTATATAAATATACACAATTAAATAAATTAGTAGTGAGTAGTTTTATACATAGCTAATATACGTGGAAAGACGTTTACTTACCTAGGTGACATCATCCCATGACGGGTACGGACGCGTGGTACCATCCATTGTTCCCCTAATCGAACGCTCCATCGAAAGCAATGGTACAAAACCTTTTTCGGAGGGGTAATTCGATGCTGTCCATGCCTTCGCAAGAGTCCATTCCGCTTGAGGTGGCCTATTTCTTATTAGTATCTCCACCCAAGAATTCATTTGCTGATTTATAAGATTATATTGAATCATTTTACGTTCTTGAAAATAAAATAATCTAAACCTTTAAAAATATGTAACAATAAACTTACATCATCGGACAGCCAACCAATTTTATCGGCTGGTCCTGGATCAGTACCCTTCTTGTATAAATGCGGAACTAGTTCCTGAAAGAAGTTCAGTTGTGCTTCCCAACCCTTCGGATAACAGTCAAGGTATAAAGGAGTTGGGTCTATAAGGAACTGGTCAAGTCCAACATATTTCACACGCTCTACCTGAAAACAACAAATAAAATACAATATCATTACAACTATGTTAATTAGAACCTTCATGCTAATAAATTTAAAACATCTTTTAGTGTTACCTTATTGGAGTCAACATTATCAATTACTAAAGGTGCCAAATAACCAGAACCAACAAAGGCAACAGCATCCACCTCTGCATCCTCGTCAGCCGCTTCTTCTCCTAACTTAAACGGTTGAATGTTCGTGGTACCCTTATTCCGTTTACTCTTACCCGCACATTTCTTAGGGAGGATAGTCGTAGGTCCCTGTTCGGTATAAGGGTACTGCTGATATTTACCGGGACGACAATCCCTTCTCGATTGCTCCATCACATTCTTAAAAAAGAATAAAGAATAAAAAATTTAACATCAATATAATTACCAGTACACAATAATAATCGTTATTTATTTTAGATAATGAATATGTTACCCGGTTCTCAACCCCAACGTCAGGGGCGTGAGATGGACCTGCCTGTTCATAAACAGGTGTGGCAAACGTGCGGAACCCAATTGGCGTACGGGTGGCGGTATTTTTGTTGGATCGAAACTATGTTGGATACATAGACGTCACCGCCTGTAACACCCCCGTTTTCGATATACGCAGCGGAATATAAGTTTGGGGTATTACTTCATGGTTCACAGTCATGAGAATAGAAAACGACTCGAAAAGAGACGTTTTAAATAAAATTGTTATCATTCATTTATTAAATCAGAGTACATAATATAGGTCCCAGAGGGAGGTTCGGAAAATACGTTATAAAAGTTACATTATTCATCGAATGATAACAAAGTGGACACTCTTATTATGAAAAGAAAGTCCACAGCCACTCCGTGCCAAAGTCACACTTCTAGTTACCTGAGATAAACATACTTAAAAAGGTCAAACACAAAGGTTGAGTGAATCCATAGTGTTTTCAGTTAAAATTAATTTGAACACAAGATAAATAAGAAGAAATCTTTTATATCACAATTCGGAATATTGCACTAAACCTCATGACACGCAATGCGTTAACAGTTTCCAGTCTCACTAACATAATAAAAATGGTAGTGGTTTGCCCCTAGGTTTAGATATCAAATATAATGCATCTGTCTAACCGGCTACCACGAAGATATCCATCCGATTTGAACAAATGGGTCGTCAGGCCAATAGATCTATTCACTATATTCGCGCGCACCCTGCGGGTGACTAATGGTGCATGATATGAGGGTCTTTCAATAATAAATTCAAATAATAATAAGGGACAGTTAGCCTTGTGCAATAACAATCAGGAAAATACTTGTGTTCGGTTTGATAGCATGTATCTCCCCACATATTTAGAAAACGTATAAAGGAAAAGTCGGACTATAAACTCACCTGAATAGTCTGGATGGAAAACAAGGTTAAACAAAGTTGATAAACGTCTCCGGCTCGCAACCTGGGTTGGTATGTTTCAGTAATCGTTTCTGAAATTATATAAGTTTTCAATGTTCGTTTCGTAGCGTTTTGGTTGTTGATTAAATGTTAAATTTTGAGACAACATGAAGTCTCTTCAAAAGTTATAAGATTTATCTTATTTCTTATTTTTATGTTTTCGTTCCGTTCGTTCGTTAAATAGTTACTTCGTTTGTTCGTTATCGAAGAAAACGTATTTCGTTTGTTAGTTTCTATTAAATCGGAAATAATAATAATAATAATATTAATACTTAAAAAGTTAGGTTTTTGCCCCTAAATTTTTCATATGTTGACAGTTTATACCCTTGAACTTTTATAAAGTTACGACTTTTACCCTTGAACTTTGGTTAAATGACAGTTTCTACCCTATAGTTTTCAAAAATGACAGTTTCTACCCTTATTTATTAATTATTATCAAAATAGTCCTTGGTTTAAATAACTTTAAGAAATTGACATATTTGGCCCATAAAAACTCTAGTCTGGAAAATATATATATTGTGTTTTAGATAGTTGCGATCACCTAGTTTTGAATTCAAATAAAAGTGAGGCGAGGGCTTGGTTTTTCTTCATTCTTTTTCCTACATAAAGTTAGCTAGGTGGTTTATTTACTGGCCAAGTTTCATGATTTTTAGATCTCGTTTGATAGTCGAAACAAATCCCAAAAGTTGGTCGATTAGAACCCAATTCAATAAATCTAGAAAATGGTTTTAGTTCTAGCGATTTGAACAAACTTTGGACCCGAATAACTTTTTAACCGTTAAACCTTTTTACGATCTTTTTCTTCCTAAAAATAGTTAGCTGGGTGGTTAATAAATCGGCCAAATTTCAGAATTTATTATGGTCATTTGATGGTCGAAAGGTAAGCCCAAAGTTGGTCGAGTAGAACAATGTTTTTAACAAGTCTGAAAAATGGTTTTGGGTTTAGCGATAGGCAATTTTTAAATCATGATATCTTCGTAACCGTTAAATCATTTTACGAGATTCTTGTTCCTAAAAATAGTTAGCTAGATGATTTATATTTTGGCTAAAACTCAGATTTTATTGAGGTCTCTAAAGGGTCGAAAAATAGGTTCAAAGTGGGGAGTTAGGGACTGTTTTAAATCGACCAGACTTAAAAATATAACTTTAGGTTTTCAGTCTTAGCGATAGAAAAATTTGAGGGCTCGATAACTTTTTAATCATTCAGTATTTTTATGAAATTCTTCTTTCTAAAAATAGTTAGCTACGGGGTTAATAACGTGACAAAAACTCAGAATTTATGATGGTCATTTAGGGTTCGAAAACTAGTTCCAAAGTTGGCGACATAGGGTTGTAGCGACAGAAAGAAAAAGTTATATATATTTTGGGTTTCAGTCCAGCGATAGAGCTATATTCAAAACACAATAACTTCATAACGGCTTGACCTTTTTGCGAGATTTTTCTTCCTAAATTTAGACAGCTATGTGACCTTTATCTCGACCAAAAATCAGATTTTATAGAGTTCATTTAAGGGTCGATTTATAGGCTCAAAGTTAGGTGTTCAAAGCTGATTAGCGATAGAATCAGAAAAAGAAAATGTTTTGTGTTTTCAATTTCTAAGGGTTATAATTAGTGTTTAATGCATAACAACATGATGAATAACATATTTACTTTATCTTTAACATATTTTTAAGACTTCTAAATTTTATTGTTGTAGATTAAATATTAATAGGGCTCGTTATGGTTACTGATCGAGCAGGAAGGAAAAGGAAATATGGTTTTTGATCATATTATCTATTAGAGGTTATGTAATATTGTTTTCAAAGATATTTAATGTATATAAAAGTATGAAAAATGGATTTGAAATACTTACTTGCTATCCTTGAGTCGATTAGGGTTTTAGGGTGATTTGTTTGAGGAAATAAACATCAAGGCTCCTGATGCGCGTGATGTGTCGTTGCGGTTTAGCAGTATTAATGCCTACTCAAGTTTTAAATTTATATTTAGCCGACTTATCAATAACACACACACTTAACGAGCAGTGTACCCGGTCAGTATGAATATAATGGTAAGTAGAGTGTCGATCACTAAGAGTGGAACGTATTATCTAGTTATTCTAATCAGTATTTTAATATCCTAAGTTAGCTATACAACCTAATCTAACGCAAGGGGGTTTCAGCCTGAGAGACTGCCACGGTTTGGTTATAATTAAGTAGAAAACTAAACTAATGAGCACTAATCAGCGATTAGCACACACGTACACAGATAGATACTCAAGACAATAAGAAGATCTGTCCTGATAATTAAATAGCTTGTCACTTGTTTTTATTGCTTGTTTTATATGAAGTGTATATAATTAAACCTTTCTCGTTGGCTCTAATCTTATCGGCGAGTAAACCCTTAATGATTACTTATGTCTATCCTACTTTTCTAGAGTATTGGGCATTTGTGATGCCCACGTCTTGTATACGCTAGAATAGAAAGGCGAGGAAGGGGCATGGCGACCCAAGCAAGACTCAGCTAGACACAGAGGTTATCAATGCACTAATAAAAGTCACCAAAGACATCAACATATAAACTTTAATTAATGGGAAAGCAATATTAAGGGGAGTGCATGATCTTCCGTAGTCACATGACACAAGCCCATCAATCCTGATGAATTAAAGTGTACTAATACAATAAAACAAAACTACTTAATGAATTGAATACATGCAGGACCTTCTTACAGCTCTTGTATCTTCGTTTAGGTGTGTCTTTTGCTGCTTGGTCGTCTGAATTCGGCTTTAGGGTTATGCAAAAAGTCTTCACACACTGTACAAGACTGTCCCCGACTCTCAAATTCGTCTGACCTTGGGGTATTTATAGTTTCTGTCTGAGGGGTCGATGCGGCGCATAGAGTTGATAGATGCGGCGCATTGACTTAACTTCGCGTGGGGTCCAAGATTAATATATTCAGGAATATTCGTACACCGTCTTCAGATGCGGCGTATCTTGATCTTTGTATGCGGCGCATGTACTTTAGCTGTCCTGGATTGTAACTTGTGAAATCTTAATAGTGATACGCCATATGTTAGAAGTATATTGCGGCGTATCTAGAGTAGAACGAGCTTGATCTTCTGGATTTCAGTAGGCTTTTGACATCTTGCTTGTTTTGCTCCATAATTAGTCCAAAATCGCCAAGTTTCACATAATGCTTGTTTTTACCTGAGAATTACTAAAGTAAACATTAATGTATCGATTCTCATATATAATATAATAAAATAAATCAAATAAATAGGATAAATGATGATAATAAAATGTACTTATTTGAGTTCATCAGCTCCTCCTTCTTCTAAGTCGTTTTAGGATCTTACTTTAGCTACTAAGGGACTATGTTTATCAGTAGGGAATTTAGGTTGGGCTATTTCTTTTGGTTCGAATGGTTTGTGTGAAAAAGAGAGAAATAGGGTTTGGTGTTTATAGAAGGTAAGGATTTAGGGTTTTCAGTGGCTTATGTTGATGTGTTTAATTCTTATTGGTGCCATGTGTATGGACAAGTGTGAGGAGGGGGTATTTGGACGTGGCCCTTGGAAGGGAGGTGATGTGGCTTCTTCAAATCCAAACAAGTAACCACTTGGTGAGGTCATTGATGATGTGGAGGAGGGGGAAAACTAAGAGAGGCTTATTTGAGGGAGGTTATTTTTAGTAATGGAAAATGAAAAGGTTTGGTTTACCTCTTGTTGAATTCGAACTAAAGAGCAAAGGTAGGATCGAATAGGCATTGAATGATGGTACATAGGGCTTTATCTTGTGGTATGTTAGGTTTAAGGATAGTAACTAAGTGAGTTTTAGGATTAAGGTATGCATTTATTAAATAAGAAATTAGTTAGGGTTTTATATATAATTATATATATGTCGAATTTTAGAGAAATGGAAAAGGAAATGGGTTGTGCTTAATAGGATTGTACTAGAAGCTTAATAGGGTTGTAATTAGGGTTTAGAAATATAGAAATTATAGTTTTAACATTTCCTTAAGTTATATAAATTTTATGTAATCTTTATTATGTTAAAAATGTATATAAATGGGATTTTAGGATTTTGTGCATTAGGCACTTGTACATTAGGTTTAAAGACTTGTACTTATATTTAATGATTTTAGGAAAATTAATCTTTAAGGTTTATGTATGAAAACTTGTAAATTGTGCTTTAAACTAAATATAATTAAGGTTTTTAATAGGGTTTTTATAAATATTTGGTTTTTATGCATAAAAGACTTGTATCTTGGCTTAAATGACTTGTACATTTATATTTTATAAGAATCTAATACAAATAAATTAGGGGTTGTAAATTTTATTACATATAATAATAGTTTTGTGAAATTAGGGTTTTACCGGGAGTTATAGTGGAATTAGGGTTTATGTGCTTTAAATGCTTGTACCTTAGTTGAATAATTTGTACTTTAATATTTTTAGGGTTTTGTTACTTACATTTGTTGTTATGGTAGTTTAGGGTTTCATAAAAACTATTATCAGATAGAAAACGCTTAGTTTTAAACGTACGTTAACGAAATAACGTAAAGTGGTAAATGGGATCTCATAAAGTTTTAGGTCAAAGGTGTTTATTTAAATTATATTAAATAAAGGTTGGGTTGCGAGCACGTTTATCGGGGATGTGAGTTACGTTACATAATATAATAGTCATGTTTAAAATAAAAATAAAAAATTACACGTAGAAAAGGATAAATATTTTGTTTATCTTAAAGTGGAATTTTCACAGTGGTTACAGTCACTCTCCGTTGAGGGAATCTCGTCCCGAGATTCAGTCTACGTTGGTTGAGAGATTGGGGAAAATGAAGTATAAAGATAGTCAGGCTTAAATTCTAACCTATTCAGATAGGGAATATGAGAATGGGAAATCGTACAACGATTTGATTTATTATGGGAGTTGATATACTTAAAATGCCTCAAGTTAAAAAAATAATATTATAAATAATATTATCTTATTCTTATGTCCTATTATTCCAATAATACCGTCTCATTGCTAATCCTAGGTTATTTCTTTAACCTAAAAGGGTTATCTAGGGATTTTCATTTGATACCTAAGGGAACGCGGTTTTGTCAGTTTTATTCCTACTAGATGAACTAAATTTGTATGTTTTGCCACCTAATAAATCTAGGGGATGTGAACAGTGCTTCTAACGGTCAGATTTTTCCAACGGTCGTGAACAGTGATTTTAACGGTCGAATAACGGATACTTTTCTCCGATAAATACCTCATTTTTAATCCTCATTCTTTCACCACTAAATTCTCTTCTAAAAACCTCAAAATGCCACACCTTATTACATACGTTGCAATTGTTTATGTTGTTGCGGTTGCTACCTACATGGCGTGTAATCCGGAAGAAGACCTCGAAGCCTTGGGTGTGATTGATGCGTGCGATGTGTCGTTGCGGTTTAGTAGTATTAATGCCTACTCAAGTTTTAAATTTATATTTAGCCGACTTATCAATAACACACACACTTAACGAGCAGTGTACCCGGTCAGTATGAATATAATGGTAAGTAGAGTGTCGATCACTAAGAGTGGAACGTATTATCTCGTTATCCTAATCAGTATTTTAATATATTAAGTTAGCTATACAACCTAATCTAACGCAAGGGGGTTCAGCCTGAGAGACTGGCACGATTTGGTTGCAATTAAATAATAAACTAAACCAATAGGCACGAATCAGCGAATAGCACACACGTACACAGATAAATACTTGAGACAATAAGAAGATCTGTCCTGATAGATAAGTAGTTTGTCACTTGTTTTATTGCTAGTTTTATATGAAGTGTATAGTTCGATGCAACGCACCGAGATTAAGTCCTTTCTCGTTGGTTCTAATCTTATCGGCAAGTAAACCCTTAATGATTACTTATGACTATCCTATTTATCTTTCTTCCTACTTTTCTACAGACGATAGAATGCATAGGCGATCTAATAAATAGGCGAGGGCAGAGGCATGGCGACCCGATCAACGCTCAGCTAGACACAGAGGTTATCAATGCACTAATAAAAGTCACCAAAGACATCAACATATAAACTTTAATTAATGAGAAAGCAAGTTTAAGGGAGTGCAATCTTTCCGTTGTCATATTACACAAGCCACCAATCTTGATGAATTAAAGTTTACTAACACAATAAAACAAAACTACTTAATGAATTAAACACATGCAGCACCTTCTTACAGCTCTTGTATCTTCGTTTGGGTGTGTCTTGTGCTGCCTATTCGTCTGAATTCGTCCTAGGGTTTCTGTACTTCGGTCTTCTGTCGAACTTCGGAACTCTTAATTCGTCTGGTCTTTGGGGTAATTATAGTTTCTGTCTGAGGGTAGGATGCGGCGCATCTAGTAAGTAGATGCGGCACATTGACTTAACTTCGCGTGGGGTCCAAGATTAATATATTCAGGAATATTCGTACACAGCCAGAAGATGCGGCGTAACTCCATAAATAGATGCGGCGCATGTCCTCTTGTATCTTGGATCGTATCTGGTGAAATATTGATAGTGATGCGCCGTATGTAATAAGTGAGATGCGGCGCATCTGGAGCAGATTTGTCTTGATCTTGTACATTTCGGTAGACTCTTAACTTCTTGCATGTTTTGCTCCATAATTAGTCCAAAATCGCCAAGTTTCACCAAATGCTTGTTTTTACCTGAGAATTACAAAAGTAAACGATTAAGTATCAATCCTCATACATAATATAATAAAACAAGTCAAATTAATAGGATAAATGATGGTAATAAAATGTACTTATTTGAGTTCATCAAATATCCCCCCACTTGAACTTTACTTGTCCCCAAGTAAACCTTAGAATTAATCTTATGAAAATGTACCCTAAAGAATATTAGGATTTATTTTTACATTTAAGCATGTATTCATTTTTGTCATAATCACACAACCAAACACTTAACGAATTAGAAGTAAAATAAAATATTCTGATAAAAGCAAATCTAATCGTTTAACTGTCCAGTCGTGACAAATATTCTATCATAAGCTTGGCAAGTATACACATCTCCCCCACTAAAGCCAAGGAATAACAAGTCTAAAGCGGTAAAAAGGGTTTTGAGGTTTAAGGGTTAATTATTCTCCTTAATCTCTATCGATCTCAAATTCCAGAAAAGGCGACAAAATCACAAATACATGATCGAATCCAAGAACACGATACTTGCAATTGCTCAAATCCTTAACTCGAATAGGCTAAAGATAGGTCCAAACTTTACCAATAATATTACATCAAAAAGGGCGACAAAATCATAAATACATAGCCGAATCCACGACTACGATACTTAAGATTGCTCAAATCCCTAATCTCAATAAATCAAAGGTTTGGTTGGATAAAGAATAATATAGGGTATGGATAATAATTTGGGATATAAATTGGTGTAAAATGAAAAATAAACAAAACAGATAAATTAAAATCCTAAGTGTGGTTAATCACTATCCCAACCATCCCATGAATAAGACTCATATCATTGAATAACTCACGCTTTAACACTTGAAACACACGCTTTAGGTAGACACGAATTATACTCAACAAGATCTCAATCAAAGAATAAACCTTAGTTGGTGTTCCCATAACTGCCAACTCCCATTCAATCCATAAATATAATATACAACAAATAGTGGTCATATGAACCACTTACAAAACTTTACATCGTTGGTTTATCAATCTTCCAACTTTTTTTTTTTTTTTTTTTTTTTTTTTTTTTTTTTTTTTTTTTTTTTTTAAAAAAAACTTGAAACATAAACATAGATGTGTAAAATTTCACCACATCACTATAATGATAATTCTGGATAATTTTTCCATATTTTTCATAACTTCAGAAATAACGGTAATAGTGAAAGTAGTAAACACACGAAAAATAAACTCAAAGATATACAATATTTACTTTCACTCCAATTGCATTGTGCAATTTCCCGACCTAACCATAGATAATGAATTACGCACGCGAACACAGGTAATGTAAGGAAACACACTTTGCCTAAAGCAATTAACCAACCACGGATTTTAATCTACAGGGTAGGCTAAGGTGTAAGGGTGTAATGAAACATTTTAAACAAAGGTGTAAGAAACGAAAGGAATGGCTCTGAGTGTTTTTCTAGGGGTATCTTACTCTAAAAGTGAGAGTAACAAAGGGGTTTATACGGGGGTTAACTAACTAGTGTAGTTAGCTAATAACACATAACATATAAAGGCTATTTGGGTGTAATCCTATAAATTTACCAAGTTAGGCAAGTCATTCCAATTATATAAATAATACTTATTATGGTGGTCTTGAATAGTATACAAGCCAAGTTCTAAAGTTTACAAGTCACCGGCACACTCATAGATTTGTGAGTTTTGAAAAATCACAATTTTTGAAAATAACGTTATGTGTGCAGCTATGCAACTTAGATCTTAAACAAAAACATGCTAAAAAATTTTAAATTTTTATATATTAAGCGCATTTTAAGCATATTTTGAAAAGTTATGGACAAGTAAGTGTTAAGTGTTCTAATTCTCCAATCCCCCCACTTAAGTTAAACAACGTCCTCGTTGTTTGTATCAAAGTTTAAAAACTGGAAAATAAAAGAATTAGAACAGAAAAACTCCCCTGAGATTTGCTCGGTATGATCCTCCATTAGTATAAGAGCAAAAATCATCTTTCTTGTGGATTAGAACGTTTAAGCTTCATAATAGATGTATCCACAGGAAATGCAGGAATCTATAATACCACCAAGGCTTTAAAACACACCTAAGTTAAGAAAGGTTCAAACTTGCATAATACATTAGTAGTTAGGAAAAATAAAACATAAAAATTAAAAATGAAAATCATCAGGTCAGTCGATGCGCCGTATCTTATGAAAGAAGATACGCCGTATCGAGCCTGGAATAAATACGGATCAGAATAGAAGATGCGCCGCATCCTTAACCAGGGATGCGCCGCATTAAAATAAACTGATGAAAAGTTTTAAAGTCGAAAATAAAAAATGCAGAAAAAATAAAGATATGACCATTGCAGGAGATGCGTCGCATCTCAGGATTGAGATGCGCCGTATCCTCTGCGGCCTGACTGACTCGACACAAAACAGAATAATAAAAAATTTTCCGGGTTGTCTCCCGGTCAGCACTTGTCTTTATTCCAGAGTCTTCAAGTTAGACTCACGTTCAGCTCTTCATTCCATTACTTCAGGTTCAAACTCCACCACCTCGTTCTCATTATCCTCAATTTTATTATCAAAGTATTTCTTCACACGTTGCCCGTTTACTTTGAATATATAACCATTTTTATCGCATATTTCAATAGTTCCATAAGGATACACTTTCTTGACAACGAACGGACCCGTCCATCTTGATTTAAATTTACCAGGATACATCTTTAATCTGGAATTAAATAGTAGCACTTTTTCTCCAATAGTAAACGTTTTATCCCCACGTAACCTCGAGTCATGCCATCTTTTAGTTCTTTCTTTGTAGATCTTAGTATTTTTGTAGGCCTCATCTCTTAGTTCATAGAGTTCATTAAGTTCCATGAAACGGTTCTTCGTTGCAGCTTCCATATCCATATTACAATTCGTCAAAGCCCAATATGCACTTTGTTCAATTTCGACCGGTAGGTGGCATGCTTTTCCGTATACAAGACGAAATGGAGTGCATCCCGTTGGTGTCTTATAGGCTGTACGGAATGCCCATAAAGCATCATTTAACTTGTCAGACCACCCTTTCGGATTATATCCAGTCATTTTTTCAAGAATTCGCTTAATAGCCCTATTGGTTACTTCAGTTTGCCCATTGGATTGAGGATGGTATGCGGTGGAAACCCTACGATATACTCCATATTTTTACAAGGCTCTTCCAAGATGGTGATTACAAAAGTGTATTCCTCTATCACTAATCAATGCCTTAGGAATTCCAAACCTAGAGAACAAACTTTGCAAAAATTTAAGTACTACCTTGCTGTCGTTTGTTGGTAATACTTGCGCTTCGACCCATTTTGATATGTAATCAACAGCAACCAAAATATATTTATTACCTTTAGATTCAGGAAATGGTCCCATGAAGTCCAATCCCCATATGTCGAAAACTTAACAGACATGGATATAATTTTGTGGCATTTCGTTTCTTGATGTTATATTCCCGGATCGTTGACACGCATCACATCCTTTTATATAGTCTTTTGCATCATCCAACATAGTGGGCCAATAAAATCGTGCATCAAGGATCTTTCTTCTTGTTATGGCTGCACCGTGATGTCCCCCCGTTGGCCCTGAATGGCAATGTGCCAATATTGCTGGGACGTCATCACCATCTACGCATCTTCGTATAATATTGTCAGGACATAATTTAAAGGCATAAGGTTCATCCCAAATATACTCGCTAGCGCGAGTTAGAAACTTTCTTTTCTCGTCGGATGTTAACCCTTTTGGAATTTCATTTGCAACAATAAAGTTTATAAAGTCGGCATACCATGGTCCATTATTATTGCTCTTAATTCCTACCATCATAAGGTGTTCATCAGGAAAGTCATCAGCAATTTCCCTTTCGTCAAGCACCTCCATATCAGGGTTTTCAAGTCTAGATAAGTGGTCAGCAGCTAGATTCTCGGCACCCTTTTTATCTTTAATTTCAATATCGAATCCTTGGAGCAATAAAACCCACCTAATAAGCCTTGGCTTGGCATCCTGTTTATTGAACAAATACTTCAAAGCAGAATGGTCAGTGTAAACCATAGTTTTTGACAATATAAGATATGATCTAAATTTATCGAATGCAAAAACTACTGCTAAAAGTTCTTTTTCCGTTGTGGTGTAGTGTTCTTGGGCATTATTCAATGTTTTGCTAGCATAATAAATTGGCTTAAATTTCTTATCTATCTTTTGACCAAGTACAGCTCCAACAGCATAATCACTAGCATCACACATTAGTTCAAAAGGCAAATTCCAATCCGGCGAAATTATAATAGGTGCGGAAGTTAGTTTTTCTTTAAGTATATTAAATGCCTTTTTGCAATCTTCAGAAAAATCAAACTTCGCATCTTTTAGCAATAATTGGGTCATAGGCCTAGATATCATTAAAAAATCCTTTATGAACCTACGATAAAATCCAGCATGCCCTAAAAAACTTCTAACACCTTTTACATTAGTGGGGTAAGGTAGTTTAGTAATTACATCAATTTTAGCTTTATCGACTTCTATACCTTTCCCAGAAATCTTATGTCCTAACACAATTCCCTCTCTAACCATAAAGTGACATTTTTCCCAATTAAGAACAAGGTTAGTTTCTTCACACCTAGCAAGCATTTTATCAAGTTTAAAGAGACAATCACTAAATGAGTTACCGAACACCGAGAAGTCGTCCATGAAGACTTCCATAAAGTCTTCTACCATATTATGGAAGATAGCCGTCATACAACGTTGGAAAGTAGCAGGGGCGTTGCATAGTCCGAACGGCATTCTCCTATAGGCGAAGGTTCCATAAGGGCAGGTGAAAGTCGTCTTCTCTTGATCCTCAGGGGCAATTGGTATTTGGAAGAAACCTGAAAAACCATCTAAAAAACAATAATAATCATGACCTGATAGTCTTTCTAACATTTGATCAATAAATGGAAGAGGGAAGTGATCTTTTCGCGTAGCATCATTGAGTTTGCGGTAGTCGATGCAAACTCTCCATCCGGTAACAGTTGGGAATAAAATGATCAAAGTCAAAGAGCCTGCCAATGATGAGAAGAGCCTGCTAGTTGATTTTGAACAAGTACGAAGATGTTCTACCAGTACCTTCTGGGTAGAAGGTACTGCTAGCTAATGAAGAGCCTGCCAAGCTTATGTCAAGTCAATTAGATATTTTGTAATAGATATTTAGCTGAATTATTAGTCTTTGTACATTGTTATACGTTATGTAGAAGTAGAATAGTCTTCTGTGTTGACAGAAGAATATATCAGAGTGTACATGGGTAGTTGTATTTAATTGTAGGCGCCAATATAGTCAAAGTATAGTATAATACTCTTCTACTTGACAACATGTAATAAGATATCCTTATCATTTAAAAGGATATCTTAGTCACTTCTTCATGCATGCATCTTACACACAACTAATAACCATAAACCAAACTATCTCTCAAGTAACTTAGTTACTTCGAATCACAAATCCTTTTACAATCTTAGATTCAAGATTACTTTGTAATCCCGGTGATACTTAGATCATCCGTATTATTTCATCAATAATATTGAATCGTTTTGTGCTAACCAAAGTTGTGTTCTTTGTTCATTGCATTCACTCATTTACTTAAACTCACCACCTTGTGTTCTTTTAAAGTGTGTTGTAGTAGATTCCGCATGCTAAACACATTCAATACATAAATATCTCAATCGAACAAACCAAAACGTTCCACAAGTGGTATCAGAGCTAGGCTTGATATTTACTAATTTAAAAGAAAAATGGATGTTGAACATATTCAGACAAATGTTGCAGCTAAACTTCCATTACTGAAACAAAATGAGTTTGAAATGTGGCGACTCAGGGTTGAACAATACTTTCAAGTGCAGGACTATGCACTTTGGGAGATCATTGAACAAGGCAATTCATTTAAACCCCAAATCACCACATCAACAGTAAATGATGCTCTTGTAACAACAATACAAAACCAACCATCAAATGCAGATGAAAGAATTCAGAAGAAAAATGATCTAAAGGCAAGGAGTATGTTACTGATGACTATTCCAAATGATCAACTTCTGATCTTTAACAAATACAAAGATGCCAAAACCCTCTTTGAAGCTATTGTGGCTAGGTTTGGTGGTAATGATGCTACCAAGAAAACACAGAAAACACTTCTCAAACAACAATTTGAGAACTTCACAGCCACAACCAATGAGTCTTTGGACAGTATGTTCAATAGACTTCAGAAGCTTGCAAGTCAGTTAGCCATCCATGAAGTGATGATAACTCAAGAAGACCTAAACTCTAAATTTCTTAGGAGTTTACCTTCAGAATGGTCTATGCATGTCATTGTATGGAAGAACAAGTCAGATATTGACCAGATGAGTCTCAATGATCTCTACAACAATTTCAAAATTGTAGAACATGAAGTAAAGAAGACTACTGGGTCAAGCTCAGGAAATATGGCATTTGTTTCATCCCCAAACATCTCAAAGGTTGATAATGAAGACAAGAGTGGCAGAGAAGAAGGTACTGCCAACACAACCTTTGGTACTGCTAGTACTTCTAGTAGTACCAAATCCATTTTAGATGAATCAATTGGATGTGCTTTTCTTACATCTCAACACAATGGGTCTGTATTAACATTTGAAGACCTTCAAGAGATTCATCCTGATGATCTTGAAGTGATGGACCTAAAGTGGCAACTTTCACTTTTAAGCATAAGAGCTAAGCAGTTGATGATGAGGACTGGCAAGAAGATACTGATAGATGGAAGTGAGCCTGCTGGCTATGATAAGTCAAAGGTGGAGTGTTACAACTGCCACATGAAAGGTCACTACTCTAGAGAGTGTAGAAGACCTAAGAGGCAGGATGACAGAGGTAGAGGGTTTGACAACAGAAGTAAAGAAAGCTTTGAGAAGAGAGGAAGCTTTGAAAGCAAGAGTAAGGTTGTTGAAGTTGCTGAGCCAAAAGCAATGGTTGCTATAGATGGCATGGGTTTTGATTGGAGTTTCATGGGTGAAGATGAGTCAACTTCTGATGAATTGGCTTTGATGGCATTCTCCACCCCTGAGGTACAAACTATCAAATGTTCTAATGATTGTGAATTTCTTAAAGAATTAGAAATCATAAGAAAAGCTTATGATACAGAAGTCTTAGAACACAGAAAAACCCAACAAAAATTATTTGACCACAAGTGTGGTATGTCCAAGCTAGAAAAACAAATCACTCACTACAGAGAAAATGAACTTACCTTTACTGATGCCAAAAATGCTCTTCATAGACAAATATTTTTGAAAGATACAGAAATAGAAATGGTAAGGACTGAGTGCACTAAAGTGACATTAGCTAGAGACAATATTCAACTGACTGTTACTAAATTGGAAAATGCTTCTGAATGTACTAGGAGCATAGTAGAGAATCAGATGAATAAGAGAATAAAATCAGGGATAGGATACAACAAATGTCCACCTCCTTATAGAGGAATTCCTTGTCCACAAGGTAGTGATCTTGCTGCATCAGGTTTACATGAATTTATTACCAAATCATTAGCTAAACCTGTAGAGATAAGTGAACCTTCTGAGAGTGCTAAGAATGCCTCACTCTCCAAGGTGCTCACTGAGAAGAGACCAGATGTCCTAATTATTGAGGATTGGGTATCTGATGATGTTGAAGATGAGACTATTCCTATCAAAGGAATCAAAGTAGGACCAACCAGTCCTAAGAAAGTAGAAGTTAAAGCTAAGGCTAAAGCTGTTTTGAAGACAGTTGAAAGTTGTACAAATTGTAATAACAAACCTAGGGGAAGCCAAAGAAATTGGAATAACCTTAAGTCACAACAATTAGGTGATGACTTTGTTATGTTTAATAAGGCTTGTTATTATTGTGGTAGCTTTAATCATCTTCATGCTTATTGTAATAAATGGGTTTCTGGGAGTAAATCAAAGTCTAAAACAAATGTTACTCACCCCAGAAAAAGTTTTGTTAAGTCTAACACCACAAATGTTAAACATACTGTTAGACAAGATAAGCCTGTTATTGCAAAACCAACTGATAAGGGTACAAGAAACACTTTTAAATATGTACCAAAAGTTGAGAAGAGTCCTATTCAAAAGATAAATGTGGTCAAAACAAAAGTTTGGAGTCCAAAAACCAAAGGTCCTGCTAGACCAAATGGTACTGCCAAAATTGGTATTGCCAAAATTGGTACTGATAGACCAAAGACCACACAATGGATTAAAAGGGAAAGTGCTGTTAAGTCCTCAGCATGTTGGATTTGGAAACCAATCCAATCAAAAGGTGCATCAACAATCCTGAAAAGGTTTGACTTTATTGATGCAAGAGGCAAACCCAAGTCTGTCATGGCTTGGGTACCCCAAGGAAACTAATATGTTTATTCATGTGCAGGAACATTCAACTGATATTGAAGATCAAGGATATGTTGATAGTGGGTGTTCAAGGCATATGACAGGCAACATGTCATTCCTCTCAGATTTCAAAACATTTGATGGAGGATATGTTACCTTTGGGGGAGGAATAAAAGGAAAGATCACTGGTAAAGGTACTATCAAAACCAGTAAAATAGATTTTGAAAATGTGTATTTTGTGAAAGAACTTCAGTTTAATCTTCTTAGTGTCTCACAAATGTGTGACAAAAAGAACAATGTTCTATTTACTGACAATGGATGTATGGTTCTTTCTTCTGATTTTAAGATGCCTGATAAGAGTCAGATCCTTCTTAAAATTCCAAAAAGGAACAATATGTATGTTGTCAATTTAAAGAACATTGATCCCAAGGAAGGTTTAACTTGTTTGGTAGCAAAGGCCTCATTGGATGAATCTATGATTTGGCATAGAAGGCTTGGTCATGTAAACTTTAAAACAATCAACACTATTGCAAAATATGATTTAGTAAGAGGTTTACCCAAAAACATTTTCCAAAACGACCAAACTTGTGTTGACTGTCTAAAAGGCAAACAACATAGAGCTTCTTGTAAGCCCAAGACCCAAAACTCTATCTCTCAGGCTTTACATATGCTTCATATGGATCTTTTTGGTCCTACTAATGTGTGCAGCTTGAATGGAAAGAAATATTGTCTGGTTGTTACTGATGACTATAGCAGATTTTCATGGGTTTTCTTCTTAAGATCTAAACATGAAACTAGTGAGATACTTAAAACCTATATCACTGAGGTAGAAAACCAATCTGATAAGAAAGTCAAAATCATCAGGTGTGACAATGGGACAGAGTTCAAAAATAGAGTTATGGATGACTTTTGCAAGGAAAAAGGCATAAAAAGAGAGTTTAGTGTAGCTAGAACACCTCAGCAAAATGGAGTAGCAGAAAGAAAGAATAGAACACTTATAGAGGCTGCTAGAACTATGTTAGTAGACTCTAAGTTGCCTATTTCATTTTGGGCTGAAGCAGTTGGTACTGCTTGTTATGTACAAAACAGGGTTCTTGTGACAAAACCACATAGAAAAACACCTTATGAACTTTTCTTTGGTAGAAAACCATCTTTAAGTTTTATGAGACCTTTTGGTTGTCATGTTACTATTCTCAATACCAAAGATCATTTAGGCAAATTTGATGGAAAAGCAGATGTTGGCTTTTTGATAGGGTATTCCTTGCAAAGTAAGGCCTATAGAGTGTTTAACACTTGCACTAGGCTAGTAGAAGAGAATCTTCACATAGAGTTTCAAGAGAAACTAGCAAATGTGAAAGGAGTTGGACCAGATTGGATATTTGATGTTGATAGGCTTTCAGAATCTATGAATTATGTGCCTGTTTCAGGTACAAATGCTAATGATAATGCAGGTTCTGAAGAAAATGTTGAAGCTCCTAAAAATCAAGATTACATCTGGATGCCAATTTGGAAAAGTATGGATCTATCTTCAAGTCAAGAAGGACCTTCAAACACAAGAAATGAAGGCAATGAAGAAGATCAAGGAACTCAGAATCAAGAGAATCAAGAAAGTGGTGCTAATGACAATGGTACTGCCAGTTCTTCAGATGGTCCTGCTAGTACAAGTATTGGTACTGCTGAGCCATTGAATGTTCAAATAGATGATTCTTTTCAAGAAGAGGTGGGGATTAGCAATCTTCCAACTACATATGAAGTTCCTAAAACACCAAACACTAGAATTCTCAAAGATCACTCAACTGATGATGTGATTGGAAGCATAACTTCTGGTGTTAGAACAAGATCTCAAGTTGGTTTATCTCAAGTCTTATCCTCAGATGAAGAAGGGTTTATCTCCTCTATTTATGAAGAAAAGAAAAATGATAATTCCAATATATGCCTGTTTTCATGTTTTCTATCTCAGGCTGAACCCAAGAACATAAACAAAGCTTTAGATGATGCAAGTTGGGTGGAAGCTATGCAAGAAGAGCTTCTCCAATTCAAGATTCAGAAGGTTTGGATATTGGTTGATTTGCCCAGAAATCATAGGGCAATTGGAACCAAATGGGTGTTCAGAAACAAGAAGGATGAAAGAGGTATAGTGATCAGGAACAAGGCTAGATTGGTAGCACAAGGATATACTCAAGAGGAAGGGGTAGATTATGAAGAAGTGTTTGCTCCAGTTGCAAGACTTGAAGCAATTAGGCTTTTCTTAGCCTATGCTTCATTCATAGGCTTCACTGTCTATCAAATGGATGTTAAGAGTGCATTTTTGTATGGTGAAATTGAAGAACCAGTATATGTATCTCAACCTCCAGGCTTCATTGATGCTGAGTATCCAGATAAAGTTTACAAGGTTACCAAGGCTTTGTATGGCCTACACCAAGCTCCAAGGGCATGGTATGAAACATTGGCTTGTTTTCTACTAGAAAGTGGATTCCAAAGAGGCAGGATTGATCCAACTTTGTTCATCAAAAGGACAAAGAAAGACATCTTGTTAGTGCAGATTTATGTTGATGACATAATCTTTGGATCAACAAACCAAGGCTTGTGTGTAGAATTTGAAAAACTTATGCATAGTAAGTTTGAAATGAGTTCCATGGGGGAACTTACTTTCTTTTTAGGTCTCCAAGTGAAACAATCCAAAGAAGGCATATTTATCAGCCAAGATAAGTATGTAGCAGAGATCCTAAGGAAATTCAATTTTGCTGATTCTAAGGTTGCAAGTACACCAATGGATCCAGACAAAGGGCTACTCAAGGATGCTGAAGGAGAAGATATGGATTTGCACAATTATAGGTCAATGATTGGGTCTTTGATGTATCTTACATCATCAAGACCAGATATCATGTTCTCAGTTTGTGTGTGTGCAAGATTTCAAATACATCCCAAAATCTCTCATCTCACAGCAGTCAAAAGAATCTTTAGATATCTTAAGGGTCAACCTAGGTTGGGTCTTTGGTATCCAAGGGAATCATCTTTTGAATTGGTGGCTTATTCGGATAGTGACTATGCTGGTGCAACTCTAGACAGAAAATCCACAACTGGTGGATGTCAATTTCTTGGTTGCAGACTAATTTCTTGGCAATGCAAGAAACAAACAATGGTGGCCAATTCTACAACTGAAGCAGAATATGTTGCTAGTGCAAGTTGTTGTGGGCAAGTTCTTTGGATCCAAAATCAAATGCTTGACTATGGGTACAATTTTCTTACCACCATTATTTATATTGACAACATCAGTACTATTTGTATCATTAAAAACCCAGTTCAACACTCAAAAACAAAACATATTGAAATCAGACACCATTTCATAAGGGATTGCAATGAGAAAAGGTTAATTCAAGTAGTTAAGATTGATTCTGAAAAGAATTATGCAGACCTTCTCACCAAAGCTTTTGATTTAGGTAGATTCAAATATCTTGTAGGAGGTATTGGAATGATAAATCTTTGAAAGTCATATGTTTTTGTTCATAAAATTAACTGGTATTGGATTTTTAACATGGTACTGCTAGTTAGTCAAAAGGTCCTGTCAGTTCATCATTGGTCCTGCTGATACAAAATTGCTATGTTTTGTTCATAAAAATGCTTGAATGTTTACAATTATATAGATCAAGTGCTCTACACTTTGTTCTTTTGGTTTACAACTAACACATTTCAGGTTGATAACAAAACAAGAGTTCTTTCAATCAAAAGGGGCAACAAAAATTATATTCATTTCAGGAGAGATAACAATCTCAGGGGAGGAATTAATAGCCCAGAATGAAAGAAAGACCAATTTATGAAAGGAAAGACAAGAGCATACAAGATGATGCAGAGTTGAAAAAGAGAGAGTTAGATCACATATCTAGAAGGGATGAAGCATTTCTCAAGGAGAAAGTTCTATCTAGATTAAACTAAGAAATGTTTCAACTCAAAGGCATGCTATTAGATGATTTCACTTGTTGAGCCAATCATCCAAGATACACAGCATCATTGCCTGATTTAAATTTCCTCCATCCAAGGAAATTGCACCATCTTTTGGGCTATCATGGCTTTTGGTATTCATCTCACCAAGTTTTTTACAAACTTAAAGAGTTGGCTAGTCCATAAGCAAACGGCTTTTGGTAAAGACAAATCAAATCCGTTGATGGTTGATAGTTTACCAAAAACTATATGGTTGTTAACTAACCATACTTAATTGTAAATAGTTAACTAGTCCTTAAGCAAACGGCTTTTGGTAAAGACAAATCAAATCCGTTGATAGCTGGTAGTTTGCTAAAAACTATAAGGGATTTTTATAAAACTTTCAAAGGTACTGGTAGTACAAAAATGGTACTGCTAGAGTACAAAGGTACTGCTAGATAGCCGTTGAGCCTGTCAGAAAAAGTTTTAGCCGTTGGGCCTGGTAGTTAAAATTAGCCGTTGGGGTAGTTATGTAAATTACTGATGACTATATTATATTATATTACAAATATAAAAGATCTTTTTAACCGCCTTTTCAATTTCTTTTTATAATCTTTATTATTGTCGGTTAAAAGTAATTCTCTCATATCTTCTTTCATCAGTCATTACCATAATTCACACACACCTTTCATCTTCTACCAGTACTATCAACCAATCCCACCATCATATTCAAATTTTCATTATGGCTTCCATAAGTGATCTAAACTTTGTCCAACGTCACAATCAGTTAGCATTTTTGGAGAAGTCAGAGGATAATGCCTCATTTCATCAAGTAGTGGACTTTTTAAACAACTCCTACATCAGGTTTGCTTTGCTAGTCAATCCCACTATTTATGAAAATCAAATTTTACAATTTTGGCAATCTGCTAAAATTAAAACTTCTGAAAATGGGGACCAAAGAATAAAAGCCAAAGTGGATGGTAAATTTTTGACTCTTACTGAGTCATCCATAAGAAGACATCTTCATTTGGATGATTCTGATGGTATTAGTCAATTACCAGATACTGAAATTTTTGAAAATTTAACAAGAATGGGGTATCATGCTGAGTCTAACAAACTCACTTTTCTGAAAAAGCATCTTACTCCACAATGGAGATTTTTAATTCACACAATCCTTCACTGTTTGAGCCAGAAGAAAACTTCTTGGGAGCAATTTAGTGGAAACATGGCTTCTGCTCTCATTTGCTTAGCTACAAACAGAAAATACAATTTTTCTAAATATATTTTTGAAGGGTTGATAAACAATGTGAAAAGTAAAACAAAGTTTTTGATGTATCCAAGATTTATTGGGTGCATCATTGGAAAATTACAACATGTGATGCTTCCCACAGACTCAGTTTATGAAACACCAAAACTTTCTCACAAAGTATTTTCAAATATGAGAATTGGTTTTAGAGGGGAAGAAGTTCCACTTTTTGATGAAATGGTACCACAACATTCAGAAGAACCCACACCATCAGCTGAAACACAATCATCTAGTTCTTCACATGGTTACATTTCACCAACACATCCAACAACACCAATCCCATCTCCAGTACCATCAGCAACACCACCACAAACACCACATCATGTATCACAAACCCAATCACCTCAGACATTGCAAGAATTGAAAGACAAGGTGAAGTTCTTAGAGAATGCTCTTAAAAGACAAAATGAGCAGTTTTCTAAGATCAACATCAAATTGGTCAAGAGGGTCAAGAAATTGGAGGGTGAAGTACAGAAGTTAAAGGGTAAGAAATCTGCAAGGGTTGTTTTATCTAGTTCTTCACAGTCAGATGCTGATAGGATAGGTCACTCTTCCAAAAAGGGGAGGAAGGATAGTAAGGATAGTTCTGAAGATGAGGAGGAGGCTCAATTTGAATTCCATGATGGAACTCAAGTTTATGATGAAGAGCCTGTTGGAGCAGGGCAAGAGCTTGCTAGGCCAGAGCAAGAGCCTGCTAGGTCAGAAGAAGAGTCTGCTAGGAGAGAAAGGCTATTGGCTATGGGATATAAAGGGTCTGCTGAGAAAGTATACAAAAGAAAGAGGGTTTCAGTTGCTGATGAGCAATCCTCTGCTCCATCACAAGATCAAACTCCAAAGGATAAGGGCAAAGGTATTCTGATTGAAGATGAGCCAAAGTCCAAGAAGTTGAAAAGAACTCAGCAAATACAGATGGTTTTAGGAGAAGAAGAGGCCAAAAGAGTTCAAGAAGAAGAGCAAAGAGCTAATGAAGCTTCAAGAATGCTTGAAGCAATGAAAGAGCAGAAAGATGCTGAAGAGGCTGCTCAAGCTCTTATTGATTCTCAAGCTGCACAAATATTTGATGCACAACTACAATGGATTATCTCTATTGATCCAATTGTAAGAGGTCAAGCCTCTGTGTATGTGGATGATGAGTCTCTCAGTGTAGAAGAGAAGACAACCAAGCTAGAAGAATTCATCACCAAAAAGTATAGAGAAGAAGCCTTAAATGATGTATTTCAACAGATCATGCAGTATAAGAAGAAAGGGTTTAAATTGCCACATGATCAGAAAGAGCAGATGAAATTCTTCAAGTTATATCTGAAAAGGTCAGCAAATTGGAAGGATCATCAACTCAAAAGAAAATCATTTGAAGAGTTGCAGCATCTATACATTGAAGCATACAAGAAGAACCACTGCACTCCTCCTGAACACACACAAGAAAGGTCTTCAAAGAAGAAGGAAGATGCTCAGAAGAAAGAAGTAGCAAAATTGGACACAGAGCAAGTAAGTAAAATGTTGATTACTTTGCCTACTATCATTCATGCTGATCCAATTAGGTCTAGACACCCTATAATTGATTGGGAAATACACCATGATAGATTTGGTAAGTCATGGAAAATATCAAGGGTTGGGGGACAGTCTGCTATCTTCAAGAATTTTGAAAATCTAGTTAGAGCATCTGACAGAGCAGATTTAGAGGAATTGTGGAATCTAGTGCAGATTAGGCTAGCCACAAATTCTAGCAATGATGTTAAGGAACAGGAATTATGGGTTGAATTCAATAGGATGTATGATCCTGATCCCAAAGATGATTATTGGAAGTTTCCATATTATGATCCCACTACAACCTGGGAATTCCTAAGTCATTGCAGCATTCATCATTTGTACACATCAAGTGGAATTGAACTCTTCATGTTGGCTGAGAAAGAGTATCCACTTAGTTATGAAGTGCTCTCAACTATGATCTCCAAGAGATTAAGGTGTGACAAAGATGATGAAAACTCAGAAATTGTTCAAAGTTTGCTAAAGAGCATATTTGAACAATGTGAAAGAAAAAGGAAGGATAGGAAGTAAAGGTTTTTGGAAGAGTTCTCAAATCCTCAAGGTATGTATTTTATTCATCAGAAACTTGTGTATTTTAATGGAAATAACAAGTTTAGGGGAGGATTGTTGGGAATAAAATGATCAAAGTCAAAGAGCCTGCCAATGATGAGAAGAGCCTGCTAGTTGATTTTGAACAAGTACGAAGATGTTCTACCAGTACCTTCTGGGTAGAAGGTACTGCTAGCTAATGAAGAGCCTGCCAAGCTTATGTCAAGTCAATTAGATATTTTGTAATAGATATTTAGCTGAATTATTAGTCTTTGTACATTGTTATACGTTATGTAGAAGTAGAATAGTCTTCTGTGTTGACAGAAGAATATATCAGAGTGTACATGGGTAGTTGTATTTAATTGTAGGCGCCAATATAGTCAAAGTATAGTATAATACTCTTCTACTTGACAACATGTAATAAGATATCCTTATCATTTAAAAGGATATCTTAGTCACTTCTTCATGCATGCATCTTACACACAACTAATAACCATAAACCAAACTATCTCTCAAGTAACTTAGTTACTTCGAATCACAAATCCTTTTACAATCTTAGATTCAAGATTACTTTGTAATCCCGGTGATACTTAGATCATCCGTATTATTTCATCAATAATATTGAATCGTTTTGTGCTAACCAAAGTTGTGTTCTTTGTTCATTGCATTCACTCATTTACTTAAACTCACCACCTTGTGTTCTTTTAAAGTGTGTTGTAGTAGATTCCGCATGCTAAACACATTCAATACATAAATATCTCAATCGAACAAACCAAAACGTTCCACAAACTCTCCATCCGGTAGCAGTTCTTGAAGGGATTAGTTCATTATCGTCATTGAGTACTACCGTCATTCCTCCCTTTTTTGGTACAACGTGGATAGGACTGACCCACGAGCTGTCGGAAATTGGGTAGATAAGTCCGGAGTCAAGTAATTTCACAATTTCATTTTTCACCACATCTTGGACTTTTGGATTCAAACGCCTTTGAGGTTGGATAGTTGGTTTGAATTCATCCTCCATAAGGATTTTATGCGTACAAAATGACGGGCTAATTACCTTAATATCAGACATACTCCATGCTAATGCTCCTTTTCGTTTATACAGTACCTGCAAAAGTGATTCTTTTTCTTTTGGCGTTAAGTCAGATGCAATAATAACGGGCGAATTAGTGTTCCCATTTAGATAGGCATACTCCAAAGTAGAAGGGAGATCCTTAAGCACAGGTTTAACATTATCAATTTCAGTAGCACTAGCGGAATAAACTTGTTCTTTAATTATATCGCTGCTGTCATCAGATAGATGCGCCGCATCGATATTTTCGATGCGCCGCATCGCGTTACATACAGCAGAGTCAGCAGCTAAATTATTATCAATAGTATTCTCATCAACTTGATCTTCTATAGCAATTGTGTTTTCTAAATTTTTAAGCAGAAAAGAATCAAGCAAATTACTTTTTAACAATTTCTGAGTAAATTGATTAATCGTGTCATCAGAAACATCGATATTATAGCATTCATCGTCATAGAAGAGGGCATAAGACTTATACTAGCTCCTAGGTCGGCTAAAGCATTTTCAATATGCAAATTTTTAATTTGACAAGGAATAGTGAAACTCCCTGGATCTTTTTCTTTAGACGGAAGTTTGTTGAGCAATGCTGCTGAGCTTCTTTTCCCCATTGTTATGGTGCAAGCCTCTTCAAGTTTAGACTTGTTTGTAAGCAAGCTCTTCAGATATTTAGCATATTTTGGCATTTGCACCAGGGCTTCCATAAATGGTATGCTTAGCTGCAGCTGCTTGAGATTCTCCAGGAATTTCTTTTGATAGGCATCTTCTTTCTCTTTCCTTACCCTATGTGGGAAAGGTAGTGTTGATCGTTTAGGTTCAACAAAAGGTTCTTTTCTGATTACAGGTTCTGGATTAGTCTCTTTTGGTTGCTCTTGCTCAGGTGATAAAGATTCAGGGGAAATCTTGTTTGTACCGTTATCCTCGGGTGTCTCTCCGATTTGAAAGGTTGACTTTCCTCCTCTAGTTGTAATCCCTTTCAAGTCCTGCTTTACCAAAAGAACCCTGTTAAGCACCGTTGACAATTGGTGCACTTCAATTGCCAATCCATAAATCATGTTGTTTTGTTCTTTTAGTAACAGCTCATGACTGCCTTTGAATTCATTAATAAAGTTTCTTGCTTCATGATGTTCTTTTTCATTGGCTTGAGCGATTTGTAGTGCGAACTCTTCCATGGTAAGATTTCTTTGGGGTCTTCCGAATAAGTTGGGGAAAATATCGAACATTGTTCCTGAAAATCAAAGAGAGGTAGATTTCAAAGTAAAAGTTTCCAGGTATAAGGGTTAGAGTATTTTCCGTTCGGAGATAAGAAAAATAAAAGTTGCTGATATCTGCAGACGATGCGCCGTATACAAAAAGTTGGATACGCCGTATCTTATAATCATTAAAATTAAATCAGACTTTATTCAGAAAATAGATACGCCGCTTAGAAATTAGAATGCGCCGTATCAATTTTAATTATCAAAAATCGATATTTTTTTTAAAATTAAATGCGTCGTATTAACAAAAGTTAATGCGCCGTATTTTCGTTACGTTTCAAAATATAAGATTTTTGATTCAGAAGATGCGCCGTATCGAAAGAGATCGATGCGCCGTATCTGTTTAATAATTCGAAAACTGTTTTTAATTAAAATAATAGATACGCCGTATCTGCTAAGGCAGATGCGTCGTATCGCGTTAACGTTTAGAAATTTTTTTTATCAAAAACAGATACGCCGTATCTTGGGGAAAGATGCGTCGTATCGAATTAATTAAACGCGTTGTATTTTATAAAAATTAAACGCAATACGCCGCATCTATGAAAATAGATGCGCCGTATCGTTCGATTTAGCTCAGTACAACGATAGCGGTATGCAGAAAATACGAAAAATAAAAACAGATAAAAACACAAACGAAAATAAACACAAAGAAAACACACAAAAACAAGAAAATATGCAAAATAATACAATGAATGCAAATTAATCTAATACACAACAAAATTAGCGGTTAGATAAAAAAAAATTAAAAACCTAATTAAATACTAATCAAATTAACAGATAATAACAATTCACTCCCCAGCAGCGGCGCCAAAAACTTGATGCGTGCGATGTGTCGTTGCGGTTTAGCAGTATTAATGCCTACTCAAGTTTTAAATTTATATTTAGCCGACTTATCAATAACACACACACTTAACGAGCAGTGTACCCGGTCAGTATGAATATAATGGTAAGTAGAGTGTCGATCACTAAGAGTGGAACGTATTATCTCGTTATCCTAATCAGTATTTTAATATATTAAGTTAGCTATACAACCTAATCTAACGCAAGGGGGTTCAGCCTGAGAGACTGGCACGGTTTGGTTGCAATTAAATAATAAACTAAACCAATAGGCACGAATCAGCGAATAGCACACACGTACACAGATAAATACTTGAGACAATAAGAAGATCTGTCCTGATAGATAAGTAGTTTGTCACTTGTTTTATTGCTAGTTTTATATGAAGTGTATAGTTCGATGCAACGCACCGAGATTAAGTCCTTTCTCGTTGGTTCTAATCTTATCGGCGAGTAAACCCTTAATGATTACTTATGACTATCCTATTTATCTTTCTTCCTACTTTTCTACAGACGATAGAATGCATAGGCGATCTAATAAATAGGCGTGGGCAGAGGCATGGCGACCCGATCAACGCTCAGCTAGACACAAAGGTTATCAATGCACTAATAAAAGTCACCAAAGACATCAACATATAAACTTTAATTAATGAGAAAGCAGTTTTAAGGGAGTGCAATCTTTCCGTTGTCACATTACACAAGCCACCAATCTTGATGAATTAAAGTTTACTAACACAATAAAACAAAACTACTTAATGAATTAAACACATGCAGCACCTTCTTACAGCTCTTGTATCTTCGTTTGGGTGTGTCTTGTGCTGCCTATTCGTCTGAATTCGTCCTAGGGTTTCTGTACTTCGGTCTTCTGTCGAACTTCGGAACTCTTAATTCGTCTGGTCTTTGGGGTATTTATAGTTTCTGTCTGAGGGTAAGATGCGGCGCATCTAGTAAGTAGATGCGGCGCATTGACTTAACTCACCGCCAGAAGATGCGGCGTAACTCCATAAATAGATGCGGCGCATGTCCTCTTGTATCTTGGATCGTATCTGGTGAAATCTTGATAGTGATGCGCCGTATGTAATAAGTGAGATGCGGCGCATCTGGAGCAGAATAGTCTTGATCTTGTACATTTCAGTAGACTCTTAACTTCTTGCATGTTTTGCTCCATAATTAGTCTAAAATCGCCAAGTTTCACCAAATGCTTGTTTTTACCTGAGAATTACAAAAGTAAACGATTAAGTATCAATCCTCATACATAATATAATAAAACAAGTCAAATTAATAGGATAAATGATAGTAATAAAATGTACTTATTTGAGTTCATCAGTGATCCTAATGTTCGTTGTACCACTTACTATCGTTGCCTTTATCGTGGATCAGACATGGGGAAAATAAGTCTTGCGCTAAGGTTGTTAGTATGGTCTTTGTTGTCTTTCCTAGGTAATCCTTAGTGAAATAAAACTCATGTAATCCTTGTAATATTAGCACTTCCGTTGCTAACTATGTTTCTATGTATTAACTTCCAAGGTTCCTAATAAAGTTTGTACTATAAGTCCTTGTGAATTTCTTAGGGTTTTTTCTATCCATAATATTGTCGAATTCCTATCTTAAAGGTAATGGGCAGTAGATGTAGACCTTTATTGTATTAAATCAAAAGTGATATGTTATGAAAGATTTTGTTTTCAATATTTTACTTTTGAATGAAAATTAGTAGAGAATCTGAAAAGATAACTGTCGAATTCACTACATGATTCTTCCTAAATTATACATAGTTGATCAGGCTATGTATAATCGAGGACCAAATGATGTGATGTTTTGGCTCAGTTACTGTGGTATTTATACTTTTCAAAAAGTTTTAGATGGTGTTCAACGCGTTATTTTTGGAAAATAACATCATAATTTATTTTTCAAACGAATAAGAAATTTTTTAGTCCATACTACAGTGATGGTTTAGGGATTTCCTAGGGTACTAATGGGTTATCCTCGAAATAAATCTTAGGGTTCGTCTAGGGTTCCTACAGGGTAATGATAGTCTATTGTTTTGTCAGCAATAATATTTACCAAATTTCCTAATGGTATACTAGGGTTTTGCTAGGTACTGTCTATGAATAGGGTAAAGAGGAATATAGTAGATAATGAAGCTAAACGCAGATTGAGATTATTGCAGAAAAGTTACAAGAGGGAGGCTTCATACGGTAGAAAGATAGTTTATTACACTTAGGTTACGTCCATCGTAACTAAGGTAGAGTACATGAAGAAATATATCTTAGAAAGTTTTAAACTATGATTTATTTGTCTACTATAGGATTCTATCTTTTCCATAAATATCATACTGAGGTCTTACTTGAGTTCTTATTCCTGGGCATTAGTCTTGTCTTTCCAATTTAGGTTGAAGTTTGGGCACTGATTCTTGTAGTGTCCATTTCCACCGCATCCATGGCAAGTCAAAATTACTGACTGTAGATTTGCTCCTGTTGCCTTACAGTCTTTGGTCTGATGTCCAATTTTCTGACACCTTGCGCACCTAACAATGTATGGACCGTAGTGGTGCAATAAGCATTGTCTGCACAATGGTTTTCTTCCGACATAACTATTCCCACGATTCTGTTGGTGGTGGTAGTAGGTGGGGATGATGGTTTTGAGTTTTCGCTTTTGGTTATTTGGTTTAAATGTAACGGTTTTCTTGATTCCTAAGGCATGGGTGATGGTAGGTTTGGTTATTCTTCCAGGACCTTTATGAAGAGCTGACTTGCATCCCGTGAAACTTTCAGGGATATGCCTACAAGACACAGTCGTCTTCTTTTCTTCTGTGACTATATTGTTGTTACTCAGGTGGGCTACTGTAGTCACTTCGAGTACTGTCGTAATGAGGTTAATTACTAACTTTTGGACATCTTCCGGGGTCATTAGTGAAATATTGATATTTTTCATGTTGACTTCCTTCTAGCAACATCACAAGAAACATGAATTTCAGAATTCCAGTAATGACCATGTTATATTATTACTAACAAGTGGTCATGAGATTATATCCCATTTGAGAATCAATTATTTACGATGTGTCTGGTTAATATCGTAGATAAATGATTAACTCTTGGTATATAATCGCTAAGGAACAAACTGATTCATTTACAAAAGCTGAAATTCAGCAACTTTCTCTTCATTCATCAAGTTATCTTCCGAAATTTTCCTAGGGTTTCTATTGGTTATAGCCTAGTCTTGGTGGATCTTGGGATGTTGGGTTATAACATGATATTAATAGCTTGATTAATTGTTTTACAAAACAATTAATGCAAGGTCTTTTATTAATACAGCATGTAGTTGGTCAAGGATTTTCTGTCTCTAATATAGGGTTTGGTTCTTTGTTTTTCATAGTGATCCTAATTTCTATCTATAGCTCAAGCTGGCCGGTTGACTAGGTTCGGTGGAATTTTTATATAAGGTTATGGGAAGTCATTACATGTATGCACAACATCATAGTAAGACATATTAGGAGGAATTTGTTCACAACAGTAAATATATAACAATTGTGGATTGTTATAGATTTATTGATTGATTACAAACCCTGAAGTCTCAGGCTTATTTAGAAAATACAGGAAATACTAACCAAATACTATTTGGTTTACAACAACGATACATGTGACTTTATGATCAGTTACGTCCTTGACGTAAATGCTTAACTTCAGTCTCAAGTTTCAGTTGTGCAATTTCCATTTCTAAGAAGCATTCCTGAAGTTCCTGGTATATCCTCAATTGATTGTCCAGGATGGCTTCCAAGGCGAAGATCTTCTGATCCTGGTTTCTTGCCATTTCACTGGCTATCCAGAGGGTTCTTTCAATGTTTTCCACCCTGCCATGTATTTGATCATGTTCTCTTCTCGAACAGCGGATCCTGGAGTCTATGCTTCTAAATTTATGGTTGTAGGTATTTTCCATCTTATCAACTTTTGCTCCCAACCCAAACACTATGCGTCTCTCAGCATCAGTCTTTCTAAGCAGAGTGTCGATATTACGGTCATACCATTCAAAACGTAATGGTTGTAATTCCTCCAACTGTTTAGCGTGAGCGTCGAGAGTGTTGGCTTGTTGGTAAAGGAGAGTCCATATCGAATCAGTAGGGTTTAAACTTAGGTCGGGGGAATTAGATTAAGATATATCATCTGGGTTGTCTGGGGATTCTGGATTGTCAGGTATTGGAGAATTTACACCTTCATCTTTCTGAATTGTTTCTTGGTGTATGTCCTGTCCAACCTCAAATGATGTTGGACAACCAATCAACTTTTCATGAGATTCAGTTATTCCCTTAAGTTCCTGATGTGGAGATGAGTGGGTAGGTGATAATGGAAGTGGGTTTGGGATTGTTTCGTTAACTATAGGGGTTTCGGGAGACACGATACTGTAATAATTTGCAAATAATAATTATAAGAAATTATTATAAGAAATTAATAACAGTAGGAAAAGAAACTAAAGGCGAGAAGTAAGAATAACTGCGAAGTTTATTATAAAATGATCCTAAATAGGTATGGTAATAAATACGGTATCATCTTGGTGTCCGAGCCTGGACATGAGAGGGATAGATTGGATGGGGGAATCAGGATTCTGTAACCACTCTATAGTTATAATTATTCCATTTATACAGTTTAAACGATTAACAATAAATTAAATACCAATAACGTTTCAATAACGGCGTGGCAAGGAGGACTTTGGTTAAGTTTTTGTGAAAAACGGTTAAAGTCCAATGTTTAAAAACATTTGGTTCTCTATAACCATGAGCTCTGATACCAATATATAACACCCCCGTTTTCGATATACGCAGTGGATTATAAGTTTGGGGTATTGCTTCATGGTTCACAGTCATGAGAATAGAAAACGACTCGAAAAGAGACGTTTTAAATAAAATTGTTATCATTTATTTATTAAATCAGAGTACATAATATAGGGTCCAGAGGGAGGTTCGGAAAATACGTTATAAAAGTTACATTATTCATCGAATGATAACAAAGTGGACACTCTTATTATGAAAAGAAAGTCCACAGCCACTCCGTGCCAAAGTCACGCTTCTAGTTACCTGAGATAAACATGCTTAAACAGGTCAACACAAAGGTTGAGTGAATCCATAGTGTTTTCAGTTAAATTTAATTTGAACACAAGATAAATAAGAAGAAATCAGTTATATGACAATTCGGAATATTGCACTAAACCTCATGACACGCAATGCGTTGACAGTTTCCAGTCTCACTAACATAATAAAAATGGTAGTGGTTTGCCCCCAGGTTTAGATATCAAATATAATGCATCTGTCTAACCGGCTACCACGAAGATATCCATCCGATTAGAACAAATGGGTCGTCAGGCCAATAGATCTATTCACTATATTCGCGCTCACCCTGCGGGTGACTAATGGTGCATGATATGAGGGTCTTTCAATAATAAATTCAAATAATAATAAGGGACAGTTAGCCTAGTGCAATAACAATCAGGAAAATACTTGTGTTCGGTTTAATAACATGTATCTCCCCACATATTTGGAAAACGTAAAAAGGAAAAGTGGGACTATAAACTCACCTGAACAGTCTGGATGGAAAACAAGGTTAAACAAAATTGATAAACGTCTCCGGCTCACAACCTGGGTTGGTATGTCAAGTTTCAGTAATCGTTTCTGAAATTATATAAGTTTTCAATGTTTGTTTCGTAACGTTTTGGTTGTTGATTAAATGTTAAATTTTGAGACAACATGAAGTCTCTTCAAAAGTTATAAGATTTATCTTATTTCTTATTTTTATGTTTTCGTTCCGTTCGTTCGTTAAATAATTACTTTGTTTGTTCGTTATCGAAGAAAACGTATTTCGTTTGGTAGTTTCTATTAAATCGGAAATAATAATAATAATAATATTAATACTTAAAAAATTAGGTTTTTTCCCCTAAAGTTGGTCAAGTAGAAAAATGTTTTTAACAAGTCTGAAAAATGGTTTTGGGTTTAGCGATAGGCAATTTTTAAATCTTGATATCTTCGTAACCGTTAAATCATTTTACGAGATTCTTGTTCCTAAAAATAGTTAGCTAGATGATTTATATTTTGGCTAAAACTCATATTTTATTGAGGTCTCTAAAGGGTCGAAAAATAGGTTCAAAGTGGGGAGTTAGGGACTGTTTTATATCGACCAGACTTAAAAACATAACTTGAGGTTTTCAGTCTTAGCGATAGACAAATTTGAGGGCTCGATAACTTTTTAATCATTCAGTATTTTTACGAAATTCTTCTTTCTAAAAATAGTTAGCTACAGGGTTAATAACGTGACCAAAACTCAGAATTTATGTTGGTCATTTAGGGTTCGAAAACTAGTTCCAAAGTTGGCGACATAGGTAGGGGTGAGCATGGGGCGGGGTGGGGCGGTTTTATGGTAAAACCAAAAAACCGAACCGTATATTTCGGTTTTTGAAAACTACAAACCATTTGGTGTTGGTTTTTTTGGTTTCGGTTTTTCGGTTTTTGACATTGAATCGGTTTGGTTTCGGTTTTTATTCGGTTTTTCGGTTTTTGACATTGAATCGGTTCGGTTTCGATTTTTATATAAAGTTTACGATTCCTAGTTTTCAAACAAAAATATTTAAACAAATATCAATAATAGCATAATATCCAGCAATCCAAAGCTTCGAAAAAACATACGAAACAACCAAACATGAATCTAAAATATAAAATGCATTTCTTTGCGGCTATGCACTTTTCGCTCGCAAAAACATTCAAAGAAAACTATTGCTCGAAAACAAAGATATAATATATATAAATAACAAATTAGAAAGTATAGATAATAAACAACACTTTTGCTTTTTTTTAATAGATAAAGTTGTATACTCAAATCTTTAAAATTAAATAGCAAATCTCTTATATAGATAAAAGTATATAAAAATATATTTAAACGTGGGGCGGGGCGGTTTTCTCGGTTCGGTTTTTCTTATGAAACCAAAAACCGCCCCAAACATTTGGTTTTTATAAAATTCAAAACCACCACCATCGGTTTGTCAAATGGGGTGGTTTTTTCGGTTTGATTTTTTCGGTTTTTTTGGTTTCGATTCGGTTTTTTCGGTTTTTGTGCTCACCCCTAGACATAGGGTTGTAGCGACAGAAAGAAAAAGTTATATATATTTTGGGTTTCAGTCCAGCGATAAAGCTATATTCAAAACACAATAACTTCATAACGACTTGACCTTTTTGCGAGATTTTTCTTCCTAAATTTAGCAGCTATGTGACCTTTATCTCGACCAAAAATCAGATTTTATAGAGTTCATTTAAGGGTCGATTTATAGGCTCAAAGTTGGGTGTTCAAAGCTGATTAGCGATAGAATCAGAAAAAGAAAATGTTTTGTGTTTTCAATTTCTAAGGGTTATAATTAGTGTTTAATGCATAACAACATGATGAATAACATATTTACTTTATCTTTAACATATTTTTAAGACTTCTAAATTTTATTGTTGTAGATTAAATATTAATAGGGCTCGTTATGGTTACTGATCGAGCAAGAAGGAAAAGGAAATATGGTTTTTGATCATATTATCTATTAGAGGTTATGTAATATTGTTTTCAAGGATATTTAAAGTATATAAAAGTATGGAAAATGGATTTGAAATGCTTACTTGCTATCCTTGAGTCGATTAGGGTTTTAGGGTGATTTGTTTGAGGAAATAAACATCAAGGCTCCTCCTTCTTCTAAGTCGTTTTAGGATCTTACTTTGGCTACTACGGGACTATGTTTATCAGTAGGGAATTTAGGTTGAGCTATTTCTTTTGGTTCGAATGGTTTGTGTGAAAAAGAGAGAAATAGCGTTTGGTATTTATAGAAGGTAAGGATTTAGGGTTTTCAATGGCTTATGTTGATGTGTTTAATTCTTATTGGTGCCATGTGTATGGACAAGTGTGAGGAGGGGTGTTAGGAATATAAATATTTAGATGAAGGCTCGGTCACCCCGAGCATCTGTTTAGCATCTACATAGCTCGTAGGCTTATTTATATTAGCTTAGCAATATTAGTATTAGTACTATTAGTTTAGTCGTATTTATATTTGTGGAGTGGGTCGGGGCTTTCCCCACTATCAGCTCACTCCACAGCCCACTAGGGGCATAATATTAGTAAGTATAAATACCCATTCCCACACTTGGGAAGGGTTGGAACTCTTGTAACCTTTCACACATTGAATCTAATAGATCTCAAGTTTTCTCTCAAGGGTTTCCACCTCTCTCTCTAGTTCTTCCACCTAACTCAACCATGGATCTTCTCTTCCATGAACCAAGACCACCCGAATAGATCCACACAATCAAGATGGTTATTTTCTACAAGGGGGTATTTGGACGTGGCCCTTGGAAGGGAGGTGATGTGGCTTCTTCAAATCCAAACAAGTAACCACTTGGTAAGGTCATTGATGATGTAGAGGAGGTGGAAAACTAGGAGAGGCTTATCTGAGGGAGGTTATTTTTAGTAATGGAAAATGAAAAGGTTTGGTTTAGCTCTTTGTAAGATCTATACATATTGATTGTGTGGATCGGGTAGTCTTGGATTATGGAAGAACAAATCCATGGTAAGAGTTTTTAGATAGAGAGTAGTGAGAGAGTGGGAACTTGAGAGAAACTTTGTGAATATTAGATTGAAGTAAGAATGAGTTCCAACCCTTCCCACACATGGGAAGGGGTCTTATATAGTTACTAACATATGGTGCCCCTAGTGGGCTGTGGAGTGAGCTGACAGTGGGTAAAGACCCGACCCAACTCCACAAATACTTAATATAGCTACACTAATCTTACTAAAAACTAAACTAATAATAATAATACTAATAAGCCTACGAGCTACATAAATGCTAAATAGATACTCGGGGTAACCGAGTCTTCACATGAATATTTATATTCCTAACAATCTCCCCCTAAGGGAGGTCACCCCGGAAATAATATTATGAATTCTAGCATTCTATCATGTGTGATTGACTTCGTAGCTCGTAGTCTTTGATTCTTCAAATTCATTGATCTTTGTGCCTTCAGCAGTAATCTTTTGATGACTGATCGGTTGTCTTGGATGATCTTTGAGTATTCTTCGAGTTTATCATCCAACATTTGTCTCCAAGTCATCTTTCAGCAGTATGTCTCCATGTGATGTGTTAATCTTTGAGTCGACATGCTCACACTTTTCTGGATCATGATTTTCAGCCTCAGAGTTGCGGAAGCAGTGTTGAAGGTCTTTTAGATATCATGATTTCTTTGATGATGTAGTGTGAGCATGTGGTGATGGATTGGCATCTTTTTCAGCAACCAGCTACAACCGCTATCAGCTGCAACAGCAATCTGCTACAACCTCAATCAGCTGCAACAGCAACCAGCTACAACCTCCAGGTGTTCCTGCATACGATAGTTAGCAATAAAACGTCCGGTACTTACAGGTTTGGACTTCGAGATTGTTTACAGCATAGTGTGAAAACTCTCTCTAATCCTTACCAAGGCCGTTCCTAAATCGAAAACCCACAGAGGGCTTTAAAGATTTACCGTAGCAAATCAACGATTAGGTGAGTCGCTGGAGATCACTCCACGACTGTAGACCGTTTGAAACCGCCGCGACCACTAAGCGTAATCCACAAGGAATTACCGAAGTGACCTGCTTTCAGGGCTGCTTGATGTTGACCCTGGCAGGAATTTCCATTCAATCACTGAGAATTACATTTGTAAATTCCCTCATAAATGTTCTGGCAGATTGCTAAGATCTGCGTAGGACTCATAAGTTTACAATTGGTGTCCTTAATGTTGAACAACCAGTGTAGAAGTAACACGTGTCCCTATGAGATCTTATGATGCATCTCGTGGCTCTAGACTCGATAAGTGCATTTTGGTAGTCGGAGACTGGAGCGGTGTCTCTTGTTTCAATATCAACATAACTCGTAATGAGCGGTCGATAGATTATGCAGGGTTCCCCGTGAGAATGAAACAAGTCCTTTTAAGAGAACTTTAGTGGTTTAGAAGGTTTAGTGCAGTGCGTCACTGGGTCCATGACGTCTTGTCTTCAATACCGGTGTTACCTTGGTAACAACCAGTAGCATATGTATTGAACCCGGTTTCTGCCCTAAGATTGAATAATTGGAGGGCTATTTCTTTTCACCCTTTCTCATTTCATTTCTTTTTAATTCTTCAACCCCTTCTTTCTCCTTTCTCATATTACTCCTTTTTTCATATCATACCTATAGTGGTATCACGAGCCATCATATGTTGTCATATGATGATCTTGTATGCGTAAAAATGGCTAAAAACGTTGTTTTTTAATGGATTTAAAAGTGTGATTTTAAAACAGCCCCTAGGGCTTGAATATTCTGAATATGTCGACTTTATTAAGGTCTTAAGATCTGGACTTTTTGATCCTATGGCCATTTGTTATGCATACGTTGTTTGTTTACTTGATCGGTACCCGTAAAATGGCCTAAAAACGCGTTTTTTGGAAGATTTTTAACCCAATTTCAAATCAGCCCATGAGGCTTATTTTTCTGTGGTAAAATGATGTTAAGAAGTTCCTAACATCAGTGGGGTTTGAGTCTTTGGCCATTTGTCACGCGTACCATTCGGGGTTTTAATTCTTGTTAATTATTTCTTCGATTCGTCGGCTAACAATTTATTTCTTGCTATTTATTTTGTTATCCATGGCAAATACATGCATGTTTGTCCATGGAGTTAGCCAACACCATGTAATAATCTTTATTTTAATGTATTATTATGTGTTCATATGCAAAGCCGATGAAAACCTAGACCACTTGTGCGTTGTGATTGTGATTGTTGGTTGGTTTTTCTTGTTTTGGGGTTTGCCATTGTTTCGGCACTTTTGTAATGTATTTCAATTTTGGTTTTGCCAATGTTTGGGCATTTTACAGTAGATACAAAGTAGATTAGTTGTATTTTACTTTATATGTATTGTAAACAAGAGCTTGGAAGCAAAAGGCGAAAGATTGAAGAGTTGTAGACTGAAAGTTGCTGCTGGACACCTGTTGGGAATACGTGATTACCTGCTGATTGGTAAGGTATTTTTTTCTAAAATTTTTGGTGCAGGTCCACAAGACATAGGGCTACAACTTTGTCAACTGGGCCGAATCATGAGGAGGTGATCTTCCTGGGCTTTTGGGCCTTGCAAAACAGGAAAACTGGGCTGACAGAAACTGAAGTTCAAGTGCATAATGGGCCTTTTACTTGCTCATGATTGTCTTGGAGCAAGTGGGAGCCCTCCATGTGGTTGTGATATAAGTCCCTAGTTGACTCTTGGTTCTTGTGATGGCTCACAAGACCAAGCATAGGATTTTCATCGGTTGAGGCTTTGCATATTGTGGTTGTATGTTTGGTTGGTTGTTTTTATGTATGTTGTGACTACATGTAAAACGGAAAAATGTTTTCTTAAAACTTGAAACTAAACATAAACCATTTTGAACTAAGTCTTATGATTTAGTTTAACTAAGTTTAAATATGATTTGAAACTTAAAAATCATTGTTTTCTAAATAACACTTAAACTAGTTAAGATTGTTTATTTATTGATTTATTGTATTGTCCAAACTTAATTAAAATCCACCTAGGATTTATATTAGTCTTGAAAATGGACAACTTGACACACATAAATTAAAACAATGATTAGACTTAAGTTAAGAAAAGTTTTTTAACTTGTGCTACGAAGAATGAATGCATGCTTCTTTCGTACACGTTTTTGATCCACATCAAAACTATTTACCCGTCAAAATTTAAGTCACGCCGTCCAATTATGAGAACACTTGCAATTACCTTTTAGCATCTGGTCAGACCTAGGCTGAATTGTAACCCAAGGTGACTATTCTCCATGGTCAGACCTAGGATTATTCTCACAGTTTTCAAATTGGATGACTTAATCGAGTAGTGTGGTCAGACCCTTACCCGAGGCAAAGATGGGACTAAACATGCCTACATGACACTAGTTGTTTGACACTAGATGCCATGAGTCCCATAAGGATCTAAGAGTTGTACATGTAATACAATTGGTGATCGTCGCCTACCTATTGAATCCACCATTTCTAGTAGATCAACTGCATTAATGGTCGAACCTCAATGAGGATCTTAGCCTTTTCGTAAATTAAATGTTTTAAATTATAAACATGGGGTAGTTAATTTATAAAAGGATAATTATCGAAAATACTAAAATTGAACTTTGTAAATTCAATTAATGCAACGCATACCGTAAACAAGAGTTTGTTCTTTTCTTGTTAAAAGGACGACCTAAGTCGATCTTTCCTTGTAAGAAAGAGACTTATTCCTATCCTTTTTCTTTATGAGGAAAAGCCATAATAGGAATATTTGAATTTTCCTAATTCTAATCAAACTCAAGGAAAACCTACTCTAGAAATCGTGATGTCTTGTAAAAGTCAAAACGGTTAAGTATGGTTACACATCTTATTCCTTCAATGTTGTTTTATAACCCTTGTTTCAGTTTTGAAACATTGAAGAAATATAAGATATTTGGACAACCAAGAACACGTGCACTTGACTTGACCTCTTTGGTCAGACCTTAGGGCCATTTCAACCCATGGCGAATTTTGCTCATTGGTCAGACCTTTGGCGATATTTGCATGTTCTTGCTTGGTCAACCTATTTCGTACTAGCTACCAAACTAAAATGAGTTTAAATAATTAGAAGACGGAAGTATCAATAAACCGCAATGTGGTAAAGGCAATTACTAGCATGATTACCTAGCAGTTTGCCTTAACCCAATATGCCTACTAAGGTCCTACATACCCTTGTGGTAAAGTAGACCAATTATGGAGGAAATGCATGCCTATTTTCAAGTTAAAATAGCAATGATGGCTAGCCCATCATCTATATGTTAGAACTTGATGCACTTTCTTGAATACCTAAGTACATGTTTACTAGATATTCAAAGAAAGATGGAAAGTATCCAATCGCTACTCACTCTCCACTGGTGACGTAACACATGTAATGTTGTCTAATCCAGTGGGAGCTACGTGATTATATTACTGGTGACGTAACACATGTAATGTTGTCTAATCCAGTGGGAGCTGTAAGCTTTATTACCTTGCAAGTTGCCCATCTTATTTCCAGATTGTCTTGAAATAATTACTTTCCACATGTTAAGCATCATAGTTTATATAAGAACCATTGCATAAATTTTATTAGATAACTTGTCGCGTTCCTGATGTTGCTTCCTGAAATGTTATCTATAAAATTGTTATGCATGATTCATTATTAAAACGATAAAGTTCTACATATCTATATTTTGGTTTTGACTAAAATCATGTGTTATCTTAGACATGGTCATATTGCTCATACAAACAAACGAGCGTAGTGTTGTCTGTATACTCTCATGATGTTGTGCCATGCACAAGTGGGAGAAATCTTAATTGTGTGCAAGGTACAACATATAACAATATGACTAATGGTTTTTCTTGACTGAAAGGTAAGAAACTAAGATTCTACTAGGACTTCTACACATAAAATGTAGGTTGCCCTAATTAGAACAAATATCAAGATAACATGAAAAGCTACTTCAACATATTCACTGAATTGTTTAGTAAATATGATTATGTTTTCTTGTAAAGTCATAATCATGAAGTACAAAATTAACTTGAATATACTATTGAGGCCAAGAGTCGGCACTCGTAATTACTTTAGTTGAATATGTTTAGGTCTCTTGTAAAGACACAAACATTAATTCCGTTAATTCTTGAAAGACTTATAACGTAAAGTAAGACGTTGATTTGTTATGTCTTCTTGTTAAGACATGTACACTTACGACGTATAATATTAAATGTTTATGTTTTCTAGTCAAAACATACACATGAAGTAAAGTATGCAATAGGCTAAAATTACTATTGATGCCATCTGGTTTGACTTGGTTGGCAGATATGTAAGCCAAAAGGTATAAGTTCATCTAATGAGTTGTGTGATAGTCTCACAACATCAGTCCTCATGGAATACCACAACTTTATGGTATGTCCATCGTGGAAAATCAAACACTATTGATATTGTTTGATCTTTGATGACTTAAACTGTTTTACCTCCAAAGCTATCAAGGTTAGAAATTGGATGTGCCATGTGTACACTCAATATGGTTCCAACCCAGAAGGAATTTAAGACACCATTGTAGTATGGCATGGGATGAATCTCATTATGTCTTGTTTAAAGTTCTGAATTTGTTAACTACTTAAGAGTAAGTAATTAACAAACTAGAGTCAAGAACTGACGATGTATTATGGATGTCCCACTTGAAAACAATTTATTGTTTCTCATGATGCTGAGTATCTAGAGATTAGTCTCTACATACAAAAGCAAGTGGGAGCACCTTTAGATCTTGAAGTTGTTCAAGAACTAAATACACAACCTTCTGAGTACACTTGCTAATGTCATACTAAGGTTGAACATGGATATGTTAAACCATAGATTGATATCTCTCATTCATAAATCCACAAGGATACCTCTTTCACCTGAATGATATAGTTTTTATATCAATGCTGAGGGACATAAGTTAGAGGATCATGGTGAACCTGCTAACTACTGAGATGCATTATCAGATATTGTATCTGATGAGTAGCTCAAAACTATGAATGTTAAGATGCAGCCCTTGAAAGACAATCACTCGTGGAGTTTGATTGATCTCTTACAAATCAGTTAGACTGTGAGGTTAAGAATGAGTTTCTTGATAAGAAAACTCAAAAGGGAAAACTTGTACACACGTTTAATGTACGACTAGTAAAAGGAGTTTACTCGTACTCAAGAAATTGACTATGACTAAATCCTTCTACCTAGAAACATTAAATGTATAAAGACGATTAATTGTCATACCTGATTTCATGTATATGAAATATGACAATAGGATATCAAAACACTTTTCTTGTTGATTACCTTTGCGAGGACGATGAGTAATCAAAAGGGTTTATGAATCCATGTAATCTTTATTAAGTATACAAGATAAAAGAATCCATGTGTGGATTAGATCATGCATCTAGGAGCAGAGATCTTGTGTTAATCATAAAATCATTAACTTGATTTTGATTAATAAGATTACTCCTAAGTACACTGAGAGCAAGTTGGAGCATTTTATTTATTTTCTTAAATCTCATATGTCATTGACATATTAGAAACAATATTCCACCTAAGCTAGACTTTAATCCTTAGCTTGGAATGAAGTTTCTCTTGAGGGATTTATAAAATAAAACATATAACCTTGTTATATATATGTTTATTAGAATAAACATAAGCGGTTATTAAGTCTAAACACAATATGACACGTTATTGAGGGGAGTCTCAATGATCAATCTTACTTGATGAGATTGAACACATGATTGAAAATCTTAAGTTTGACTGAAGGATTCATCATGTAAGTCATATTAAGTATTGGACTATATATTTATCATTTGCATGAATGCAAGATGAGTTGATAACAACCAATATCTAAGTGAAAGTCGTTAGATAATTGTTAAACGAACATTATATTGGACCTACATAGGACCAAAGATATGTTCAAACGTTTACGGATAATTGAGGAGCTCTGTTTTGTTTGCATACGCTAATGCTTATTTAACTGAGATAATACTCAACCCTAGTCATGGTAGGATGTCATCATGAATGATGACATTGCTGACTAGATGTGCTCGACTGAGAGCATTAATGCGTTATACATTAAAAGAATAAGAATACTTTATAGTTTGAGAAACTATTCAGATGACTGTCTAAAGTAGGTGTCTTGCTAGCTTCAAACACTCTATGGAATGTATTGTTGCAATACTCGTCTTGTACTTGAATGCACACATACAAAGGACAATCATCATTCGAACCTTTCATGAATTTTGAAAGAAGTATTCTCAAAGTTTACTCAGATGACTACTTGTTGTCTTGTACAACATGATTCGATCATGGTGGGAACATCGGATCCCGACCTATGAGTAGTCTTATGCATATCTGTTTTTAGTATTTGGATAATGGAACTGTAAGCAGTCGTATTATATAATGAATTGATATACCTGGTATGATCGTCTTCATTTATACTACTGTGTTCTATATTTGCATGTTTAATCCATGAATAATTCATTTATTCTAAAATTATCCATTGTCGGTTGACGATACAGGAGTATCATCAAATTAAGACAAATGTGAGCGTGTTGGTGATTTATTTGCCACACTCACATGTTGTTCATTGTGATGAACATTGGATTGACCCATCCTACGAGAATTCACTACATGGATCGTCGTCAATAGTGAATCTCGCAAGAGGTTTTGTCTCTTATCCTTAGACTTGAGATGCAAGCAGGTCTTGCATGTGTGGAATTTCATTCCTTGATATGGTTAAACGCTGTCCTGAATAAGGTAGTTATAAAGGCCATTTTCAGGAGTGATATGAAGCATGTGAATGACACGTGTAGTCAAAATGGGATTTGTTCCTCCACTTGCTTTGGAGTTAGATACTATTGGGCCCCTCGATGATTTGAACAGATGTTTGTATGGCCGTACCCAACTGGGATTAAGATGAATCTTAAATCCACTTGGTAATCTAGTTCAATATCTATATCGAGAAACATAATAGTTGAACTATTAGAATGACTTTTGATCCATGTCTAATGTTCAACACGGTATCTGTAACAAAAGGATAGATGACATATAAACCATCTAAAATGAGACGTTTAAGAAACTAACCTCACATATTTCTAGGGGCAGTGGCGTGTTGCTAGACGCTAACCATTGCTTGTATAATTACTTGATTATTATGACGTCGCAAGTGGGAGCTGTTGGAGAATGCTCTTGTCATAATAACTAACTATATGGCTAGACATATGTGAGCCTATGGGGTCACACACATATACACTGAGGTGCCACTTTATATATCGTATTTACTGTATTTAAGATATATAAATAACCGTAAGTAACCAGGAACCGCTATTGGGCTTCTAATGAATAAGTAATGGACTTATTGCATTGGACTAGAAAATCAAATGGGAAGCCCATTTGGGGCCCAGTGGTGGCCGGCCTTGATGTTGTAAAAGAAAGGGACTAGTTTGTATTTTATGGAAAAGATAATCACCATAATATCCTGATTATTGTGATTAGTTGTTACCTAATATCTCTCCCTCTTCCTCTCATCAAGGACCACGAAATAAAACACACCAAGATCTAGGGTTTTTGTTTTTTCATCAATCTCCATTGAATCTTGTTCATTCAAGGGTGCTTGATTGGTTACGGTGGTTGAAGGACTAGCATCCATTGGCGTACGGTGACGTGTAGTGTGTTTCACACTTAGAGGAGATCAACCTTATTGATCTCTTGGGGTTTCTTGATCAAGTCATGGGTTATAGTGTTGTTGGTGACTCCCGGATCACGCTACAAAGGTATAACTTATGTGTTATTGTTTTGATTGATCATATGGCACTATGGATCCTGTTATGGTGATGTTTATCCGCTGCGTGTATTTATTTAATATGTTATATATTGCTACATCACCTATACTTTCTAATACTAACTATTTGGTATTGTCCTTGGGTAAATCCCTCCGGCTCTAGCGGATCATAGGACGGTTTTCCTAACCTTAGCCACCTTATAACTTCATGACTATCCTATGTTTCCATTTACCAAATCTTTGAAAAATCTCTCAAAGTGTTCATGATTATGAAAACACATTTTGCTAACACTTTGAGAGTTTTATATTTTTCAAATGCTCCCCCTCAACATGTGCTCGGATGATTGTTTTATAAATTTGCACATGTTGAGTAGAGCTTGCACTTTTTGAATTGATCCACTTTCAGTGAACATGACTGATTCGAGACACGCTTACATCACTAGTTAGACTAGCTTGAAATTATTACCCGGCCTAGTCAAGTCCACAGAAAGTTTCTCGAAACGGTACACTCTACTCAGACACATCCTTTTCGAGACACGTTTACATCACTGGTTAGACCAGCTTGAAATTATTACCCGGCCAGGATATGTCCTTTTGATTGATGACAGTATATGTTTCGTCAATTCATTGGTGAAGTCTGAGTCACGCTCAACTGAGATGCCAAATCCTTTTTGTCCATTCGCTCCCCCTCAATGTGTGCATCGATATACGAAAGAGTTTAGCACATATGGGAGAGCCTAACATTTAAGTCCAAAACATCACATTTTCATCAGGTTTCATATTTAAATCACATTCTCTCCCCCGATCAAAAATTTCAAACCTTTTGAGATTTGTGATCCCAATTGATTTAAATAAGTTAGAAAATGTGGGAGACAATGTAGTCAGGTTTAACATGTATTCTGATAGTGGAACATACTATGCTCCCCTTTAATCTAAGAGGGAGATTCACTGCTTATCTTGTACAAAGATGATAGTTATGACACAAATGATATTGACCTTTTTGCGCAGATGATGTGATCATCCGCTTCTCTGAGGGAGTCATTGGTCAACATCGATTATCCATCCACCAACAAAACTTTCCCACATGTTGAAGATCTCCACTTGGCGAGATCAGAATACATACTGCTTTGTTGAGGTGAAGGTGGTGGAGGTGAAGACAGTGTTGTTTTTGTTGTTGCCGACGTTGTTGTTGTGGTGAATTCAGAGCCAGTCAATAGAGTTTGAACATCTGATCAAATGGTTAGAGCGGGAACTGGCACATTCATATTGGCCATGGAATCTGCAAAAGAATATCCACACAGATATACATACATACAGATACACTATTTATTAATAGCTACCACATAGCATCTTGCCAACTCATAATACCATATTCATCTCATATTCAAACCACAGTCAGGAAATATATCAAACCACTATCTAGCATGAAGAGCAATCAGCAATCATGAACATGGCAATTCACTCATATTTCAACATTCAACTCAGGATCTTAGGAACATGATTCTAACATGATAGCTATATACCTAAGCATGTCCTGAGAACATATGCACTATATCAACAACAATTAATCAGTAATCGACTAGCAAAAGTCAATCAACATTTGAAACTCATTCATTCAGATCATACATATGCCAGCGGAGTATTCAAGAACATCAAACTCAATGGGGTTTCTAACTTCTTTTAGATTTTGAGTTTTAAAGTATTTAGGGGATTGAATGAGGATTCCAAAGTAACACAAATGAACCTTCTAGATACATAAAGCTAGGAAACTATAAGCAAATTGCACATAATGCCCTAAACTTTCTAGCAACTAACACATTTGGCCATTTGATATAAAGTTTAGCATTTTACTCTTCAACTAATACCCCATTAACTACAAAACCTTTTCTAAGAGTTATGAGTTAACTAAGAAACCCATTTGATGAAATAAAATTTGAAATCACTCTCCCCCTCAATCAATGGCCCGTATTCTAGTTAAAGATTTGTAGTCGTTGATTGAGTGACAATTTTTTTGCACAATCCAAGTCTAAAAGAATTTCAGGCAACACATAACCACCAAGTGTCTCACAAATAATTTTCAGAAGAATCATAGAATGAAAACTATTTGCATACAAAGAATATTTCTCTTCCTTTTCAAGATATGATGCACTGAAATGTACATCAAATCGAAGAAACATGGATATAAAGTAATCCATGCCCGGGTGAACATCACCCAGTGGGAGGAACAGCCGTCTTTTTGGCGACGTGCTTTCCCCATTTTGAAAAGCGGGTTGCTATCTGAAGTAATAGCAAGCCATTTAGACATGTTTTAAACGGTTTGTATAACTTCTGCTCGAGCTTCATTTAAAGTCCCGTGTCATTATTGAATGACATTTCTAAGACCGTAAATGTTATCGATAAGCAGAAGACATGCCTAGGTGAAACTATTTTTGGTATTTTCTATTTTTCAATTTTTATGGTTTTTCTGGTTTTACGTTTCTCTATTTACAATTTGCAGGTTTTCTATGTATCTATTTACAAAATGGTATAAGATATGAACAAAAATGTATGAAGCAAATATATACAAGGATACGAAGCAAAACCATTACTCCTCGGCTTCCTGAATCTTCTCCGCTGCCATCACTTTACTTGCTGAAGAGCAATGTAAGCACATTTAATTAGGGATTAATTCTGGCTTTTCACTCTCCCCTAATTAGTGCTCTCCCCCAACCTGACCACCTTTCTGATGAACGCCCATAACAGAAAGAAGTCTTTTGATGAACGCCCATAATATGAAGAAGTCTTTTGATAACCAAATGCATGCCGTCTTTAGTCTTCTAACCCACAGCGGAGAATGTAGACTAGACCGAAGACTCGACCTTCTTCAAGATTGTCCATTTGGGGGAACAGAATACCAATCATCTTCATCTCACCAAATGACTTCCAGTAACCTTACATATAACCCATCAGCCCGCAACGTACACATGAGATGATAACACCAAAGTAACAAGTTGAACCACTGATCATCTATAATATGTATCCTAAGATATTAAGCTCGATCACATGAACCTGTTATGCGTCCTTGATGTACACATTCTTTCTCCCCTGATGGTTACGATTAATCAGCCCATGACGTACAAGTGAAATGATAATACCAAGGTAACAAGTTGAACCACTGATCATCTATAATTTGTATAGTGAGATATTAAAAACACATACGCCGTATCTTGGGGAAAGATGCGTCGTATCGAATTTATTAAACGCGTTGTATTTTATAAAAATTAAACGCAATACGCCGTATCTAAGAAAATAGATGCGCCGTATCGTTTGAATTAGCTCAGTACAACGATAGCAGAATACAGAAAATACGAAAAATAAAAACAAAAAATAAAAACAAACGAAAATAAACAAAAATTAAACACACGAAAACAGAGAATATGCAAATAATACAATGAATGCAATTTAACCTAATATACAACAGAGTTAGCGGTAAGAATAAAAATTAAAAAAAAAAAACCTAATTAAAATACTAATCAAATTAACAGATAATAATAATTCACTCCCCGGCAGCGGCGCCAAAAACTTGATGTGTCGTGTGCGTATGCTCTAATTTATACCCACGGTATGTCGTTGTGGTTTTAGCAGTATTCAAGTTTTAAATTTATATTTAGCCGACTTATCAATAACACACACACTTTAACGAGCAGTGTACCCGGTCAGTATGAATATAATGGTAAGTAGAGTGTCGATCACTAAGAGTGGAACGTATTATCTAGTTATTCTAATCAGTATTTTAATATCTTAAGTTAGCTATACAACCTAATCTAACGCAAGGGGGTTCAGCCTGAGAGACTGGCACGGTTTGGTTGTGATTAAATGTAAACTAAACTAATAAGCACGAATCAGCGAATAGCACACACGTACACAGATAAATACTTGAGACAATAAGAAGACATGTCCTGATAGTTAAGTAGCTTGTCACTTGTTTTATTGCTAGTTTTATATGAAGTGTATAGTTCGATGCAACGCACCGAGATTAAGTCCTTTCTCGTTGGTTCTAATCTTATCGGCGAGTAAACCCTTAATGATTACTTATGACTATCCTATTTATCTTTCTTCCTACTTTTCTACAGACGATAGAATGCATAGGCGATCTAATAAATAGGCGAGGAAGGGGCATGGCGACCCAAGCAATGCTCAGCTAGACACAGAGGTTATCAATGCACTAATAAAAGTCACCAAAGACATCAACATATAAACTTTAATTAATGGGAAATCAATTTTAAGGGGAGTTGAAGAATTGAATACATGCAGGACCTTCTTACAGCTCTTGTATCTTCGTTCAAGGTGTGTCTTGTGCTGCTACTTCGTCTGAATTCGGCCTTAGGGTTTCTGGTCTTCGGTCTTCTTCTAAAACTAGGCTCTCGAAATTCGTCTGGTCTTGGGGTATTTATAGTTTCTGTCTGAGGGTTAGATGCGGCGCATAGAATAAGTAGATGCGGCGCATTGACTTAACTTCGCGTGGGGTCCAAGATTAATATATTCAGGAATATTCGTACACCGCCAGAAGATGCGGCGCATGTCCTTTGCCGTCTTGGATAATATCTTGTGAAATCTTGATAGTGATGCGCCGTATATAATAAGTAGGATGCGGCGTATCTGGAGCAGAATGGTCTTGATCTTGTACATTTCAGTAGACTCTTAACTTCTTGCTTGTTTTGCTCCATAATTAGTCCAAAATCGCCAAGTTTCACATAATACTTGTTTTTACCTGAGAATTACAAAAGTAAACATTAACGTATCAATTCTCACAGATAATATAATAAAACAAGTCAAATAAATAGGATAAATGATGGTAATAAAATGTACTTATTTGAGTTCATCAAATATTCCCCCACTTGAACTTTACTTGTCCCCAAGTAAACCTTAGAATTAATCTTATGAAAATGTATCCTAAAAGATATTAGGATTTATTTTTGTATTTAAGCATGTATTCATTTTTGTCATAATCACACAACCAAACACTTAACGAATTAGAAGTAAAATAAAATATTTTGATAAAAGCAAATCTAATCGTTTAACTGTCCAGTCGTGATGAATATTCTATCATAAGCTTGGCAAGTATACACATCTCCTCCACTAAAGCCAAGGAATAACAAGTCTAAAGCGGTAAAAAGGGTTTGTAGGTTAAGGGTTAATTATTCTTCTTAATCTCTATCGATCTCAAATTCTAGAAAAGGCGACAAAATCACAAATACATGATCGAATCCACGAACACGATACTTGCAATTGCTCAAATCCTTAACTCGAATAGGCTAAAGATTGGACCAAGTAATCTTCACCAATAATATTATATCAAAAAGGGCGACAAAATCATAAATACATAGCCGAATCCACGACTACGATACTTAAGATTGCTCAAATCCCTAATCTCAATAAATCAAAGGTTTAGATAAAGAATAATATAGGGTATGGATAATATTTGGGATACAAATTGGTGTAAAATGAAAAATAAACAAAACAGATAAATTAAAATCCTAAGTGTGGTTAATCACTATCCCAACCATCCCATGAATAAGACTCATATCACTTAATAACTCACGCTTTAACACTTGAAACACACGCTTTAGGTAGACACGAATTATACTCAACAAGATCTCAATCAAAGAATAAACATTTAGTTGGCGTTCCCATAACGTTCAACTCTCCATTCAATCCATAGATATAATATATAACAAATAGTGGTGATATCGACCACTTAATACAAAACTTTACATAAGTTGGTTAAAATAAACTTCCAACTTTTCCTTTTATTTTTTTGTTTTTTTTTTTTTTTTTTTTTTTTTTTTTTTTTTTTTTTTTTTTTTTAATATATACACTTTAAACACAAACATAGATGTGTAAAATTTCACAACTTTTCTATCACTTTCTTTCCGGATAATTTTTCCATACTTTTCATACTTTCAGAAATAACGGTAATAGTGAAAGTAGTAAACACACGAAAAATAAACTCAAAGATATACAATATTTACTTTCACTCCAATTGCATTGTGCAATTTCCCGACCTAACCAAAGATAATGAATTACGCACGCGAACACAGGTAATGTAAGGAAACACACTTTGCCTAAAGCAATTAACCAACCACGGATTTTAATCTACAGGGTAGGCTAAGGTGTAAAGGTGTAACGAAACATTATAACAAAGGTGTAAGAAACGAAAGGAATGGCTCTGAGTGTTTTTCTAGGGGTATCTTACTCTAAAAGTGAGAGTAACAAAAGGTTTATACGGGGGTTAACTAACCAGTGTAGTTAGCTAATATCACATAACATATAAAGGCTATTTAGGTGTAATCCTAGAAATTTACCAATTTAGACAAGTCATTCCAATTATAAAAATAATACTTATTATGGTGGTCTCGAATAGTATACAAGCCAAGTTCTAAAGTTTACAAGTCACCGGCACACTCATAGATTTGTGAATTTTTGAAAAGCTCACAATTTTTGAAAATAATGTCATGTGTGCAGCTATGTAATTTAGACTTTAAACAAAAACATGCTAAAAAATTTAAATTTTGATATATTAAGCACATTTTAAGCATATTTTGAAAAGTTTAGGACAATAAATGTTCTAATTCTCCAATCCCCCCACTTAAGTTAAACAACGTCCTCGTTGTTTGTATAAAAGATTAAAAACTAGAAAATAAAAGAATTAGAACAGAAAAACTCCCCTGAGATTTGCTCGGTATGATCTTCCATTATTTGTATAAGAGCAAAAATCATCTTTCTTGTGGATGAGAACGTTTAAGCTTCATAATTGATGTATCCACAGGAAATGCAGGAATCTATAATACCACCAAGACTTTAACACACCTAAGTTAAAAAGGTTCAAACTTGCATAATACATTAGTAGTTAGAAAAAATAAAACTTAAAAATTAAAATGAAAATCATCAGGTCAGTCGATACGCCGTATCTTATGGAAGAAGATACGCCGTATCGAGCCTGGAATAATTACGAATCAGAATAGAAGATGCGTCGCATCCTTAACCAGGGATGCGCCGCATTAAAATAAACTGACAGAAAGTTTTTAAAGTCTAAAATAAAAATGCAGAAAATAAAGTAAGATGTGACCAGTGCAGAAGATGCGTCGCATCTCAAGATTGAGATGCGCCGTATCTACTGCGGGTCTAACAGACTCAATACAAAATCAGAAAATAAAATAAAAGATAAGCATGGGTTGCCTCCCACGAAGCGCTTGTTTTTGTTCGAGTCACGAGCCTGACTCCACCCTTATTTACTGTGTAATAGGGTGTTGTTCCCCCCACTTGGGATCAAGTGCGGGTGATAGTAGCAATAAACACGAAAAGAGTGTAAATTTGCTATTAAAGATGGAAGAAATAAATAAAGATCATACCTTGGCAATATATGTACATCTTTCCTATCCTTACCCGGTTTGGTTGATAAATTGGATGACTTGACCATTCCATCTGAAAGAGTAGTGTGTTGAGGAAAAATGAGTCTCCTTTCTTCTTGGTTAGTCTCTTCGGTAGTAAGGCGCCTCTTGACTTTCGCAGAAGATGAGAAAGGGTCTTTAGCAAGTAAAAGTTCGAGTTCCTCTATATACTTCATAGGGTCGAAATCATCATCTTCATCAATCATAGCAATGTTTAAGAGCTCATCACCAAATTCTTCCTCGAGCTCCACTGATGTGTCTCGCGACTACTAGTTTTAAATTTATAACACGAATTACCGAATAAAGCTAAGAACACACGGGCAAGTATGGCCCTTTCATATGTAGCTAGTTTTGTTTGGTAAGCCGAGGTCGTTCACTGGGATTTGGGTGTTTTCAGTTGTGAAGAATCTATGTAACAATAAGCAATTAAAAGGTGGTAATTGGTTGTCACGACCAAAAATACCATATAAGCAACAAGTAACACTAAGAATGATGATTATGTGAATTCAATAAGATTAAAAACAATACTTATTTGGAATTAGTGTCTATCTCAATGGAGTGTATGGAGTATCGGGTAGATATTTAAGCAATAGCAAACAAATCAAAGTTCATACAATTCCAATTCAATGGGTGATATCATGAAATTGCATACATCATGGTTTAGTCTAACCCTTTCGGCCTGTTATTATAAACCAATTCATTATAAACCATTTGTTAGAAATATTAGTTTTGCCAATTTGTTCATAAGAATCCTTTCGACCTAAACAAATCCATTTAACATGTTTATTCATAGTTGTCAATTATGAAATGCCAAACATATATGCGCATTAACATTTGGAACAAATCATAACAAGAAGTTCTTTCGACCTTATAAACCCGGTTATGATTCATCAACAAGTTATTTAGACATGTTAATATTCAAACAAACTTATAAGCAAAACCATAATTCTATATTGCAAAATACCAAACACTCCATATCAATATTCACATGATTCCAAACAAGTATAAATAAAACTAACCACTCATGTCAACCAAAGACATAAACTCATAAATCATATCAATAACAAACATCTTGAAATATAAAAGTAACAAAGTTTACCCAAAGTATGAATTACAATAGGCAAAGGTAAAGGATTATAGCAACCTTCAAGCCTCCAATCAACTACAACTTCTAACCAAGCCGGAAAATCACACCCGAACACTTCGTCAAGCACTTGAGCACTACTTCTGGAAATGGCAGAGGTTTTTGGCCTTTTGGGGTTGATAATAGTTTGTGGAAATTCGTCCTTAAGGTTGGAGGCTAGAATATCACATCCAAAACCATGTCAAAATGGTCTTATTAATAGGTAGAAGTCACCCTTAGCCAACAAGTAAGTTACTTGGGCACAAAGTGTCATAAAAATGTTGGTTTAGGAGTTAATGGAAGCATATGATTGGACAAGGGGCTTAATGACACTTAATTACACATTAAAAAGGACTTTTGAGATGACAGATTCCTCCATCCGATCGGTTGCGGGGCTATACCGATCGGTTGGATCTCTTTTTCAAGGCCAAAGTTGTAGATCTTTCTCTTAGCTTTCCGTGGCCGCTTGAATCATCAAAATCCGAGTTCGTATGCTCGAGTTATGGCCAAAATGGTGAAGGTGTGTCGGGAACAACGAGTCTTCCATTATTTCTTCGTTTTAGCTTCTTTTCTTCATTTCTTTCCTCGTTTTCCCTCTTGTGCTTTATTCCTTGAGTCTTTGGAGTGACAACTTCATGACTTTATCTTCTCGAATATATTCCACGAGACTCGCTTTTGTTGGGAATTCTTCGTACATGCATAAATCTTCGTTTATTGATCGTTTATTCATCTTTTTCTTCGTTTTCTTGTACTTGAGCTTCCATGAACCTAAAATAGCAATTATGCTTGATTAAGTACCATAAGTTCATAAAAGTGACCAATATATATGCATAAAATCCACAATAACGCTCCTAAAAACATGTTAGAATTGAGCATTATCATCCACCAAAAACGGGTTGATCACAGGTGCTTCATGTGCTTCAATACGTAGTGTAGTAAATTTGACCTCATCATTCTTTTGTTTTGCAACCTGTTTAGGAAAACTAGCAAGATTATTAGTAACGGGATTAATAATATTAAATAAATTTGTACCACTTTGTGTTGTAAGTGACTCCAATTTATCTTGTGAATCTCCATCTTCAACTAGTGGTCTTGCAATTTCAGCATCGTCCCGAATTTCTTCCTTAAATAAGTAATCCCAGATTTCTTCAAAATCCCTCGTTGGGTCAAAATCTGGTTGAGGTATGTCATCATAAACTATGGCGTCAAATGGTTCGAAATCAAAATTAGAATACTTTTCATCTTCATCCGATGGATTGTCTAATGGTGGTAATACGATTGCAGAATATTCTTCAATGTAGGGTTCCGTATACACATCATCTTGTGCAATCTCCGGAGAAAAAGTACTATCAATAACAATTGCCGGAATTGGTTTCACGGTATATGAATCTTCTTCATCATCATTTGACATACACCAAGTGTGTTGAAATGGCAATTTGTTTCTTTCTTTCTTTGACTTAACCATTTCCAGTAACAAGTATTCTTCCATTGTAATATCTGGATCGTCCATCTTCCTGAAATAAAACTTACTCGTGCAAAAGAAGAGTGAAACAATCAAAGTAAAATAAAAGTTGCTGATATCAGCTGACGATGCGCCGTATCCAAAAAGTTGGATACGCCGTATCTTATAATCGTTAAAATTTAATCAGACTTTTATTCAGAAAATAGATACGCCGCTTAGAAATTTAGAATGCGCCGTATCAGTTTAATTATCAAAAATCGATATACTTATTAAAATTAAATGCGTCGTATTAACAAAAGTTAATGCGCCGTATTTTCGTTACGTTTTAAAATACAAGATTTTTTATTCAGAAGATACGCCGTATCGACAGAGATCGATGCGTCGTATCTGTTTAATAATTCGAAAACTGTTTTTAATTAAAATAATAGATATGCCGTATCTGCTAAAGCAGATGCGTCGTATGACGTTATCGCTTAGAAAAATTTCTTATTAAAAACAGATACGCCGTATCTTGGGGAAAGATGCGTCGTATCGAATTTATTAAACGCGTTGTATTTTATAAAAATTAAACGCAATACGCCGTATCTAAGAAAATAGATGCGTCGTATCGTTTGAATTAGCTCAGTACAACGATAGCATAATACAGAAAATACGAAAAATAAAAACAAACGAAAATAAACAAAAATTAAACACACGAAAACAGAAAATATGCAAATAATACAATGAATGCAATTTAACCTAATATACAACAGAGTTAGCGGTTAGAAAAAAAATTAAAAAAAAAAAAAAAAAAAAAAAAAAAAAAACTATTTAAAATACTAATCAAATTAACAGATAATAACAATTCACTCCCCGGCAGCGGCGCCAAAAACTTGATGTGTCGTGTGCGTATGCTCTAATTTATACCCACGGTATGTCGTTGTGGTTTTAGCAGTATTCAAGTTTTAAATTTATATTTAGCCGACTTATCAATAACACACACACTTTAACGAGCAGTGTACCCGGTCAGTATGAATATAATGGTAAGTAGAGTGTCGATCACTAAGAGTGGAACGTATTATCTAGTTATTCTAATCAGTATTTTAATATCTTAAGTTAGCTATACAACCTAATCTAACGCAAGGGGGTTCAGCCTGAGAGACTGGCACGGTTTGGTTGTGATTAAATGTAAACTAAACTAATAAGCACGAATCAGCGAATAGCACACACGTACACAGATAAATACTTGAGACAATAAGAAGACCTGTCCTGATAGTTAAGTAGCTTGTCACTTGTTTTATTGCTAGTTTTATATGAAGTGTATAGTTCGATGCAACGCACCGAGATTAAGTCCTTTCTCGTTGGTTCTAATCTTATAGGCGAGTAAACCCTTAATGATTACTTATGACTATCCTATTTATCTTTCTTCCTACTTTTCTACAGACGATAGAATGCATAGGCGATCTAATAAATAGGCGAGGAAGGGGCATGGCGACCCAAGCAATGCTCAGCTAGACACAGAGGTTATCAATGCACTAATAAAAGTCACCAAAGACATCAACATATAAACTTTAATTAATGGGAAAGCAATTTTAAGGGGAGTTGAAGTGCACGATTAAATCAATGATCACAAGCCCATCAATCCTGACCAATTAAAGTGTACTAATACAATAAAACAAAACTACTTAATGAATTGAATACATGCAGGACCTTCTTACAGATCTTGTATCTTCGTTCAAGGTGTGTCTTGTGCTGCCACTTCGACTGAATTCGGCCTTAGGGTTTCTGGTCTTCGGTCTTCTTCTAAAACTAGCCTCTTGAAATTCGTCTGGCCTTGGGGTATTTATAGTTTCTGTCTGATGGTAAGATGCGACGCATAGGATAAGTAGATGCGGCGCATTGACTTAACTTCGCGTGGGGTCCAAGATTAATATATTAAGGAATATTCGTACACCGCCAGAAGATGCGGCGTAACTCCATTCTTAGATGCGGCGCATGTCCTTTGCCGTCTTGGATAATATCTTGCGAAATCTTGATAGTGATGCGCCGTATATAATAAGTAGGATGCGGCGTATCTGGAGCAGAATGGTCTTGATCTTGTACATTTCAGTAGACTCTTAACTTCTTGCTTGTTTTGCTCTATAATTAGTCCAAAATCGCCAAGTTTCACATAATACTTGTTTTTACCTGAGAATTACCGATGAACTCAAATAAGTACATTTTATTATCATCATTTATCCTATTTATTTGACTTGTTTTATTATATTATGTATGAGAATTGATACTTAATCGTTTACTTTTGTAATTCTCAGTTAAAAACAAGCATTTGGTGAAACTTAGCTATTATGGACTAAAAATGAAGAAAAATGATCAAGATTGGAAAAGGTTGCTGAAATGAAGAGATTGAAGACCATTACCTGACTTTGAAGAATGCACGCATGCAATTTTGTCATGCGTTGCATATGAAACTTTGGTCAACGAAAAAGAACCAACTTGTTCAACTCCAGATGCGCCGCATTATACTTCTTACATACGGCGCATCACTATCAAGATTTCACCAGTTTCGATCCAAGATACAAGAAGACATGCGCCGCATACAGTTATGAAGATACGCCGCATCTCAAGGTGGTGTACGAATATTCTGGAATATAATAACCTTGGACCCCACGTGAAGTTAAGTCAATGCGCCGCATCTACTTATTCAATGCGCCGCATCTTACCTCAGACAGAAACTATAAATACCCCAAGACCAGACGAATTTCGAGAGCCCTAGTTTTAGAAGAAGACCGAAGACCAGAAAACCTAAGGCCGAATTCAGACGAATAGGCAGCACAAGACACACCCGAACGAAGATACAAGAGCTGTAAGAAGGTCCTGCATGTGTTTAATTCATTAAGTAGTTTTGTTTCATTGTATTAGTACACTTTAATTCATCAGGATTGGTGGCTTGTGTAATGTGACAACGGAAAGGTTGCACTCCCTTAAAACTGCTTTCCCATTAATTAAAGTTTATATGTTGATGTCTTTGGTGACTTTTATTAGTGCATTGATAACCACTGTGTCTATTAGTGGCTTGTCGTATGTGACTACGGAAGATCATATTGCTCCCACGGTTATTACTAACTTGATCACTTAGGAATAACTTTTAGACATAAGTAATCATTAAGGGTTTACTCACCGATAAGATTAGATACAACGAGAAAGGGTTAATTACATACACTTCATATAAAACTAGCAATAAAACAAGTGACAAGCTACTTAATTATCAGGACAGGTCTTCTTATTGTCTCAAGTATTTATCTGTGTACGTGCGTGCTTATCGCTGATTCGTGCTCATTAGTTTAGTTTATTATTTAATCACAACCAAAACGTGCCAGTCTCTCAGGCTGAACCCCCTTGCGTTAGATTAGGTTGTATAATTGACTTAAGATATTAAAATACTGATTAGAATAACTAGATAATACGTTCCACTCTTAGTGATCGACACTCTACTTACCATTATATTCATATTGACCGGGTACATTGCTCGTTAAAGTGTGTGTGTTATTGATAAGTCGGCTAAATATAAATTTAAAACTTTGAGTAGGCATTAATACTGCTAAACCGCAACGACACATCACGCGCATCAATTACAAAAGTAAACATTAACGTATCGATTCTCACAGATAATATAATAAAAAAAGTCAAATAAATAGGATAAATGATGGTAATAAAATGTACTTATTTGAGTTCATCATAGACTCTTTTGTGAAATTCAACTTCACTCTCAAGCAAGGAATACCAAATTAACTTCGTGATCATCTTGTGCGGTTGAATAGTCAAAAGGAGAAGAAACATGCTCTAATTCTTAGCAGTGCCCATGACTCATAGTCAGTCCTATCAAGCATAGCTGTCTGACCCAGCTGCTTGGATGTTATCAGATGCAGTGCATAGAATAGTTGTCATACTGTATACAGGATTTTACAGTTCTTGAGATTTAACCGAGAAATAAATTCAAGAACAAACTGCACAACAGTAAGTATCAAACCGCTGAAATCTTAGGCAAATCGCTAAGACTGGAGCCGCTAAGATTCATGAATCAAACTGCTGGAGACTGATCCGCTGAATCCTGAAACGCTACGATCTGACCCGCTGTAACCGGAACCGTTAAGGTTCAAACCGCTGGAGACTGAACCGCTACGAAACACTCGCTAATTCTCCCCCTCAAAAAGGGCATGCAATGACCTTTTTGCCAAAGCTGAGAGTCCGTGATGTTTGTGAATTTGACAAGCACAATATAGATACATGAAAGAGGCAAATAAAACTACAGCAAAGAAGATGGTGATTAAGACTCTCTTGTAGTAACCCTTTGTTTTGTCTCTTCATCAATGGTTTAGCAGATTAAAAAGTTCACTGAAGCTCGTAATATGCCAAAACCGCTTGATTAAATGTGTTTAACTTTAGAGTGAGTAAAAGGTTAAAACACGTCTCTAAACAATCCTCCTTGTGTCTTTAAGTCTGACCTCCTCTTGAGAAGATCTTGTACTACAATCCCATTAGAAGCTTGAGAAACAACGATCTCTTGATGAAGCTTGATAAAGGACAAGTCCGCGACTTATACTTGCACTAAATTTGTGATTTAGAACCTTTATTGAGCACAACAACGTAACTCCTTTAAATATAGGTAGTGATATATACCCAACCTTCCATCCTTTATTGTATATATCCACTTCTTGAACTTCCAAGTCTAATCACCATAAATACGCTCGAGCAAGGGTCATCAAAACAACGTGCATCCATCCATCCCCGAGATGTTTGAGACACTAAGTACACCAACCCGTGAATTAACAAACCAACCAAGTTACCATAATTTCCCAATTCCTGCCGATCTCGTAGCACAAACTTATCCCGAAAACAAAATAGTCAAACCCCGTAAGTTTTATTATGTCTAAATCCAAGTCCAACCTACTTGTCCAAAATTAATTTCATGGGATTTTACAGCTCTTGAGATTTAAACCGAGAAATCGAATCTTTCGCGGGATTTTCTAAAATCAACAAGAGAAACCGTGAAATCAACAAGAACAACTAAGAGTGAGTTGCAATACTAATCTTCAAAATTCAAGTCAAAGAAGTTAAATCTCAACTTGATCAAATCGCAACAAGTCAAGTCGCAGTTTGTCAAATCGCAACAAGTCAAATCGCAATCAACCAAATTGCAATAAGTCAAATCGCAAGTGTCAACTCGCAACGTCAAACCGCAACTGGTCAAATCGCAATAAGTCAAATTGCAACAAGTCAAATAGCAACTTGCCAACTCGCTATTTACCAAATCACAATTAGTCAACTGTAACTCAAATCGCAAAGATCAAATCGCAGGCTCACTCACATAGCAGGCACCAATGCTGCCAAACCCACAAGTCTGTAAACACGTTGACATTCATATACCCAAATCCTAGTCGTGACGTATGTATCCACGTGAGATTTTGTAGATCCAAACATACCACTCGTTTTCGCCAAATGACTATACCAAAAAAAAATATTTTCCGTATAATACATCACAGCTCAAACATATGGTCCAACACAAATTCCAACCTAATCCATCAAGCAAGTATAAGAGTCTAATTTAGCCTAATGATATCCAAGTCCACGCAGCCCAGAGAATTAAGACCCGATCCAGAGAAAAACACCCCTACCCTAACACATCGGGTATTTAACTATCACTAAACCACTTTATCACTAACCCTAATCACATCTTAATCCGCCTCCTCCTCTTACATCACTCCACAACTCAAACCCTAATCTCAAATCATCTGCATATGATATCCACCATCATCAATCATACTTAACAGTCACACCACAACCCAAATCGCATCTCATATCCATCTTAAAGGCAATAACAAAAAAAAAAAAAAAAAAAAAAAAAAGGAACGCAGCAGCGAACGACGGGACCATTTCAGGATTGACATGGCTCAATAACCCTCGAAGACCAAGTGTTTTTCACTTCAAGATCTTTATATAAGGTCACGGGTAGGTTGTGTAGTTTTCGTTTTGTTATTACCGAACAAAAGGAAGAAAGTAACAAATTTGTTACATTTCTTTTCTTGGTAGATTCGGATATACACAAGAAGTTTTCCGTCTTAAAGATCAATGATGGTTCTTTCATGTTTGAATGACCTCGGGTCTTGATATACAGTTGTAATACACGAACTAAGAAACTGAGATTACTTTATATGTTTTACATTAGAGTCGAGTCTTGTGATTTGTTGTGATGTTGTTGTGATGTTGTTGTTGTGATGTGAAGATGATTTGTTGTTGATGTTGTAGTTGTGAGGACGATATGGGTTTAGGATTGGTTATGGATTTCTTGTTGATTGTTCTTGTTATAATCTTGTGGTGATGTTTTGATCTGAGGTTTATTCTCGAAAGTTGCTTCTTTATGTGTGATTCGAGTCTTGATGTTGGCAGTGATAGGTTGTCGGGATTAAACATGTTGGTTTGAATTATCTTTGTTTTGTTGCTTCTTCTTGTTCATTTTCGTTGATTTAGTTTCGAGTTGGGATTTGATTGACTTTGGGTTGATTTAATTGTAGTTGACTGAGGTTGTTGTTGTTGTGTTATTGTAACCAATCAACTTACAAGAGCAGAGACACATCGCAACCCTTTCAAATAGCAAGCGGTAAAACCTATAGTAACCAAAACGCAACTTCACATACCAAATCGCCACTGCAATTCAAATCGCAAGTCACTTTAAGTGCCAGCCAAGTCGCAACCCAAAACAAATCACAACTTAAATCAACTGATGCCAAATCGCAACTCTAATGAGTTGAATGGCAAAATGCAACATCATGTCACTTTTTAGCAACTCGCAAAGAGCAAAGAGACAAGAAAAATGCAGTAGACACGTCACTTTCTCTGACTTTGTCTTCTTTTCCCTTTACAGTTACAGGCCAAGTATCACCCAAAAGTATATTCAAATCGCAATAATAGGTATCCCAAAATACTTCAAGGCTCAACAACTTAACCAAGTCGCAACTAAGAATACTTTTACCCCAGACAAATCGCTACGACGAACACCTTTCCAAGAAGCAACTCGCAACTATGAACATTACCCGAGCAGAAGTACCACAAATCACACAAAAAGAATACCACCGAAACAAGGAAAATAAAGCCACAAACCAATCCGCTGTCAAAATACCACCGAAATTATTGAACAAGTATTGGGCTCAACAAACTTGGACAACAACAGGAATAGTGATATACGACTTGGACTTGTGTTAAGCACAAGTGTTAAATAAAGAAACTAAAGACATTAACCAAATCTTTGGTGTTCTTACAAGACCAGTGAACACACAACTTGACTTGATATTCATACACGACCAGTGAGGCCCAAAACACATAACTTGACTTGATATTCGAACAAATAGAACTAAAACCAATTGGACAGTTAGTGACTTTCATGAAACAGTGTTCGAACCAAACATACATACAAGACCTCGAATCCAAGCACACAATCAATCGAACCTAACCATGGCTCTTGATACCAATTGTAAGATCTAAACATATTGATTGTGTGGATCGGGTGGTCTTGGGTTATGGAAGAACAAATCCATGGTAAGAGTTTTTAGAGAGAGAGTAGTGAGAGAGTGGAACTTGAGAGAAACTTTTTGAATATTAGATTGAAGTAAGAATGAGTTCCAACCCTTCCCACACATGGGAAGGGGTATTATATAGTTACTAATATATGGTGCCCCTAGTGGGCTGTGGAGTGAGCTGACAGTGGGTAAAGACCCGACCCAACACCACAAATACTTAATATAGCTACACTAATCTTACTAAAAACTAAACTAATAATAATAATAGTACTAATATGCCTACGAGCTACATAAATGCTAAATAGATACTCGGGGTGACCGAGTCTTCACATGAATATTTATATTCCTAACACTCTTGTTGAATTCGAACTAAAGAGCAAGGGTAGGATCGAATAGGCATTGAATGATGGTACATAGGGCTTTATCTTGTGTTATGTTAGGTTTAAGGATAGTAACTAAGTGAGTTTTAGGATTAAGGTATGCATTTATTAAATAAGAAATTAGTTAGGGTTTTATATATAATTATATATATGTCGAATTTTAGAGAAATGGAAAAGGAAATGGGTTGTGCTTAATAGGATTGTACTAGAAGCTTAATAGGGTTGTAATTAGGGTTTAGAAATATAGAAATTATAGTTTTAACATTTCCTTAAGTTATATAAATTTTATGTAATCTTTATTATGTTAAAAATGTATATAAATGGGATTTTAGGATTTTGTGCATTAGGCACTTGTACATTAGGTTTAAAGACTTGTACTTATATTTAATTAATTTAGGAAAATTAATCTTTAAGGTTTATGTATGAAAACTTGTAAATTGTGCTTTAAACTAAATATAATTAAGGTTTTTAATAGGGTTTTTATAAATATTTGGTTTTTATGCATAAAAGACTTGTACCTTGGCTTAAATGACTTGTACATTTATATTTTATAATAATCTAATGCAAATAAATTACGGTTTGTAAATTTTATTACATATAATAATAGTTTTGTGAAATTAGGGTTTTACCGGGAGTTATAGTGGAATTAGGGTTTCTGTGCTTTAAATGCTTGTACCTTAGTTGAATAATTTGTATTTTAATATTTTTAGGGTTTTTTTCCTTACATTTGTTGTTATGGTAGTTTAGGGTTTCATAAAAACTATTATCAGATAGAAAACGCTTAGTTTTAAACGTACGTTAACGAAATAACGTAAAGTGGTAAATGGGATCTCATAAAGTTTTAGGTCAAAGGTGTTTATTTAAATTATATTAAATAAAGGTTGGGTTGCGAGCACGTTTATCGGGGATGTGAGTTACGTTACATAAGATAATAGTCATGTTTAAAAAAAAATACACGTAGAAAAGGATAAATATTTTGTTTATCTTAAAGTGGAATTTTCACAGTGGTTACACCGCCGGTGTAGGTAAAAGAAGACCTTCAAAAAAAGACTCATTCGGTGCAACACCAAATGGACGGTCGGGCCGTTGTAATCCCTAAATGTAAAATTAAAACGTAGAGTGAGTAACCAACCAACAAATGTAAATATGAGAAACATAAAATCACGTAAATATACCTGAGTGTTTTGCATAACACTAAAGTCACTAAAACCAACATTTTCACCACCGACGAAGCTTGATTCTCTATGTGTTTGTGTTTTATTCACAAATCGGGATTGCTGCATTAAATTTTTTAATCAAACGATTAACAAGTAATAATTAGTGTTTATACAAAACCTCAATAAGTTTACATAAACTATTTACCCCATATTCCTCTTGTATTTTTTTGACCTGCAAGTCAAGATCCCATAACCTCGCTTCATGTTCTTCCATCTTCTGAAACACTAGGGGGGGGGGGGAATATCTTCGCGCATAGGTCGGTTTACCGGAGGCTGTATCACTGGAGGGGGGGGGGCGGATTCCCATCGAAAAACGTTCTACTTTGAACCCACCACTCGGTTTGTTGCTCAAAGTCATCCGGTGTAAGCCTCGTCAAAGGTCGATTTACCTTATAAAAAAATGCACAATATATACAACATTAAAAAAAAAACACACAAAATATTATAATCATATCTTAATAAATTTAGTGCATATCTCAAACTCACACGCAATTGGCCATCCAGAATCATGTGTATACCAACCCTAGTGACCACGTTTCTATAACCCCAGGCAATTGATCGGGGATACAACTGTTGACGATAAAAATAGGAAGGGGCTGCACCATGCGGGAACGTCTCCAATATCCACGTCTACAAAAAAGGTAATTATTTTCAAAAAATGTTAACGGGATACATATACATGAAGTTTACAAATTTATATACGACATACCTTGAAGGCCCATATAAATCCATTCAACGAGTACCTAGGAATTGTATCAGGATCCCTCCCCTCGGCAAAATGCTTTGCCCTACGCTCAACTGCTGCATCCTTTATATTTTTGTACAAGGTTGGCCATACATACGACCCCCACGGATAGACATTCCAACCATCTAAATCCTCAACTAACCTAAATAAAAAATTATCAACTACTTTCCTAACCTCGGTCCCTTTTAACACCAACAGCAACACGCATATCAAACAAAGGCGAACGACATCTACATCACTCAACTCACGAAACTCTTCACTTTTTAATATATTTAACAACATACCAACTTTTATGGTTCGTGAATCAAGTGACGAGGGGAACAATCTTCTCCTAAACGGCATAGGTCCTTCTAGATAACGATCTCTAAAATCTGTCCCAAACCTTAAACTCGTAACTAGACAGAATTCCTCTCTACCAAACTTAATCTCGACCTCACCTACCCGAGAAAGATCACGTACACGATATCTCAAAGGAACATTGTCTGACTCACCCTCATCACACGGCACTTGGTGGCATATAAAATAATGTACCAACACACAACTCTCTTGCATTTTTGGTATATCTAACAACCAACCAAAACATGTTTGCCTAAATAATTGTTCCCTAGGGGTGTTCGCGATCCGTTTACTAATATCACTAATTAATGTCAACCTACTCCTACAATTGACTTCCGCCGCATAATCCTAAAATAACATAAACATATAAATATATATTACAAAATAAATAAACAATACGTGTAATAGAACCAAAAAAAAAAAAGCGAAATACCCGATAATCCGCCATATTCACCGCCGACAACCGTTAACACAATCACCACCACAGCCACCACCACCACCTGTCACCTCACCACCAACAGCAACAACCTAGGGTTTTTATAGCCACAACACCACCAACACCACGACAACACAAAACCACCAACAGCAACAACCTACGTTTTTTATAACCACAACACCACGACAACACCACCAACACCACGACAACAACACCAACACCACGACAACAACAAGACCACGACAACACCACCAACAGCAAGTCACCGTAGCTTTTATCACCACAACAACACCACCACACAGTCAACTAAAAGTCGCTATCTTCACCACCACAACACCACCAACAGCCGGTTCTTTTAGCACCACCACCAACACCACGACAACAACAATGCGTTTTTTTTAATCAACTTCAAACCGTGGTATGATTTATAATTTGATGGTATGATGAATGGTGGTTTGATTTATAATTTTAAGGTATGATGAATGGTTTTTATATATTTTGTGTGAAGGCTCAGTGATGGAGGAGAAGGCTCAGTATGCATGGAATTTACAATGGGGTGATGAATCGTTTTTAAAGTGATTCTTAATGAATTGAATATGTTCAATTTAAGCATGGACTGAAAGGTCGAATTCTTGCATGCAACCGTCGTTTCAACAGTATTTTCCGGTAGGGTTTATAGGCTTTGCAGGTTATTTGTTCCTTCCCAATGCATTTGCTCCTTCCCAATGCACATTACACGTAAAAACTTACGCGTGATCAATTAATGTTCAGTATGCATGCATAAATTTACGCTTGATCAATAAATGTTTTACACTGTTTTCGTTGTCATAGTCTTTACACTGTTTTCGTTTTCATGCACACTGATATTTCATGCATAAATTTACACTGTTTCGTTTTCATGCTTTACACTGTTTTCGTTTTGATGCTTTACATTATTTTCGTTTGCATGCATAAATTATTTTCGTTTGCATGCATAAATGTAGGGTATTGTGTTAAATATAAACAATTGAATGGTCCATGCAAACGAAAAACAATTGAATGCTGGAATGTCAAATAACTATAAACAATTGTGCAATCTAGCGTCTAGCGTATGTTAATACGCGTGATGATTTATAAATAAATAGAATTTTTTTTAATGGATCTAGCGTCCCACGAAAGATTTTACCCGTGATGTGCTTTTTTTTTTCCGACCAATAAAATATTGACACTAAATCATCTAGCGTCACACGTACATAATTACGCGAGATGCATGGGTATTTTTGAATATGGTAAAAAGTTTGGGCACCGCAAGAAAAGTCCCCGTCAAAATGGGTACTGTAGTAATTTTCGCATTTCACAAAGCTAAAAAAACATCAAATGATTATCAAAAACATGATTGATGATATTTGTAATAACTCAATACATAATGTAGATTATAAAAACTTGGTTCACTAGGCAACCCTAACTTGGGTTATATTTTAGATCGGATGCAACCTTTCCCCGAAGAATGCACCTTAGGTTATATTCACATGTTCCTTGGCAACCAGGAGAGTTGCGATAAAACCCATGACTTTTATTTTTATAAAGAGCTTGGTTATTAATACACCTCTAAAATAATAAACTTTTAGGTTAGCAGTAATAGACTAATAGTGACCAATATCATTATCGTCAACTCAGCGCCACCTCAACTTTTCTATCGACAACCAACATCACCACCAACATGGTGTAATAGTACGACCAACATCACCATTCAAATATACCCCACTTATACATAAATATACCCCACACAAACAAATTAAACAACTCAAGCGACCTCACACAACCGACTTCACAACTCGGTCTAGGGGATGACCGAATTCTGCCTTTTTTCATTTCACGACGCGTCGTATGGGGTCAAGGTAAGAGCACACGGTATCATCACTTTTAAAGTGAGTGAAACCTTCACTTTCTGGTAATAGCAAGGACGCGTCTAAGAGGCCTAGAAGACGCATGCATGTCCCCTTGTTAGAGCACTGGGTACAGTGGTGCCGTGGCTCTCGTGCCATAGACAAAAAGTGCTGCCACGTCAGCAAAACTCTCTATGGCACCAGAAATCCCATGGCACCACATTCTGGCCGTTACAGTTGGCACCAGAAAATGTGGTGCCATAGGATTTTTTTTATTTTTTTTTTTTTTTTTTAAACATAAAATAAAACATACACAAGATTCCTAATTTCCAATCTAGATACAAAGATGGTCATATACTATTGGGTGTAAAATAAAAAAGTAAGGAAACAAAAGAGTGTAAAATGAAAAAGTAAAGAAATAAAAGGGTGTAAAATGAAAAATTACAAATATACATCTCATCTTATTTCTTCTAATCTTCTCCATTGCACCTGCAACCAAAAAAAAAAAAAAAAAAAAAAAAACGCGTGGGCTGGCCACCACGGCACGAGCAGACATGGCGCGACCCACGGTGTGGTGCGCCGTCGCAAAAAGTGGGTTGGTGGCCATGGCACCACTGTACCTGGTACTCTTACCACTAGTATTACCCAACTTTGTGTCATTGCCCAAAGCTAAAGACTTGTAGTGAATTAAAACAAAAGAGAAATATATGGTAATTATGAAGAAATCAAAAGACAATGATTCACTAATATCCAAATGTGATTGCTTGACAAGAGTCATCAGTGTTTGCAGTATGTTTTACTCCCCCTCCATGCCCAACACCGTAAAACCCCTCCTAGACCTCATACACTATTCCTCTCTTAATGTGTGAATCTCTCATTTTCATATCATGTAAATTAAAGGAAAATTGTTTACAAGTTATTCAAGAAAGGGTTTTTATATTTCTTTCGTACCAACAATAATAAAGCCATGACATCGAAAACTCGTTGTCTTTCACTCCAAGTCAGCACGTACAACACCCAGAATAACATTCAACTGCATTTTACCCGCACTCATAACAATGAAAACTCGCGCACTAAAACACACACTAGAAGCGTCTAAATGACACTACCAATAAAGCCGAACATGGCACTAAAGGGAGGTGTGAACATTCAATGTCATCCAATGACACTATAATACTCTGTGATCTAGTGTCACATAAAGTTCTTTAAGATGACACATAATAATATGTGTTAAACATGAATATCATAAAATTTAAAAAAAAAAAAAAAAAAAAAAAAAAAAAAAAAATAAAAAAAAACACTTTACTTATGTTATAGGGGTGTTATATGATGCATGAATGTATATTACTTTGTACAAAAGTTGTACTAAATCAATAACATATGGTAAACAATACACGGCAACTACATACATCTACGTTGTAAGCAAGTAAATAAGAAATATTTATTGTTTACAAGTAGCCGTGTATGATGATATGATATAGAGGTTCTTTGAATCCTCATGTTTAACTTGTTTTATAGAACCTTGGCACGTTGTTTGGTTTATCTTTACATTGTTTTTGTTAGGTCATGACCAGTAATATATATGTTTTTATAATGTTTTCTTTTAGGAAAAGAGGACTAGAAGAGAGTTGTGATTGGACTAATTTCATATAATGGTTATGGTTCATGATTTTGGTTTGTGCATGGCTTCTCCATTTTCATGTGTGAGTTTCTCTTAAGCTTGTAAACTAGAAAATTTGGTATATCAAGAAAAAAAAAAAAAAAAAAAAAAAAAAAAAAAACAAACACCACCACCTAGCAAAGAGCTATATTGACAAATTACAAACAAAAACAACATAGGCATTGTAGCTAGCAACCAAACATCTCAAACATTTTAAAGACATATCTTGGCTAACGTTTTCATCATTTCATTAGTTGAAAAAAAAAAAAAAAAAAAAAAAAAAAAAAAAAAAAAAAAAAAAAAAAAAAACTAGCAGAAATTTTTAAAGAACAAATTCCATCATGTTATAATAATATTTCGGATCAGGCAAATCTAATCTAACTATTTTAGCTTAAAGTTCCTATGTCTTCGAACGATCCATAAATGAGAAAAGAAAAACATTTATATATCTCCAATGAGCAAGAGTTATTCTCGAAGGTCTCAAGTTAAAGTAAACCAGTTTTCTAAACCTCAAAAAAATCGAAACCATAGTTTGCACCATGACATCAGATAAATTGCTAAAGTTTATAGCATGTATATACAACTAATACGATGACGTTAAGCCTTCCATATTATAAAACAACTTAGATTTAAGCATTTGAAATCAAGATTAATCTATCTCCTATATCTAAACATATAGTGATCATTCAATGGGTTATGTAAAACTAGTTCCATATATCGTACCCTAACATCTGGCTAGTTTGCGGCAGTTTAATTAATATCTGAACATAGATCATTCTTTGTTTACTCGTTTATCGTATTATACGAGTAACAACTTAATTGACGTGTTATCTTTTGTCAGCCCCACTTGTAAACATATTTGAAGAAAATGATGGTTACTTTTGCATTTCAATATAGTCAAACCCAGTTTTTCATCAGCTTAATTACTACCTCAAAACTTTACTAGCCCCGTCTGAAAATCTACTCACTTTATGTCACAACTTAACCTATAAGTTTTAAAGTGATTCTGCAATAAATTCACACCTATAAGTTCTAGCTTTTACAATGAATTTGCACTTAATTCATACCACCAACCCAACAACACTAGTGTATTTCAGTATTTGTCTTTTCTTCAATTATGTTAAAGTAAAAGTTTAGTACCCATTGTTTAAATTTTGCATGAGCTTCTTGTGTTATAAATAAAAGCTCATATATGTGCTTGTTGCTTACAGGAGTAAAACCAACCTTCCCTCAACTTCTCATGCTACTGTTCCCCCTACTTCTAAAACTGCCTCCGAACACCGGCTCCATGCCGGAGATCCTAACTATATATATACTCTTTCAAAGGCAAAATCACCGCCCTCATCTTCCATCTAATCGTTGTCCTCTGTTACATCGACACTCGGCCTCGGTTCCCCTGTTTAATACACCCACGAGATACCTTGATTTCCCAACACTCAACCACTGGGCTAGCTCAGTTGGCCACTAAGGTTCAGGTTCCTTAGTGGCTTGGGAAAGGGATGTTTAGCTAGGGGAGGTCTCAAGTTCGAGTCCCACCCAGGACTTTTACCTCTTCAGGCGGTAAAAGGAGGAAGAGCCGTTCTAAAAAAAAAAAAAAAATTGCTTGAATGCCCCAACAAGATTACAGCCGTCCATTGTAGTCACACGGATCCAACTCAAAAAAGAAATGAATGGTCATGATTTAAGCTAAACAAACACAAGTATCCACCGGGTAAAAACATGCTTCTTTCTCTTCCTTTTAAAACTAGCACACACTCATTCAATCAGACACAAACAAAATCATAGCCTACTAGGTACTAGAGCATTCATGATTGTTTCTCAAAGACGTGTGTGGCATGTGGCCAGGGGGGACCGGATCACATTGCTGAATTTATTTATGGTTGTAACAGGCGTTAATCTCGGAATTTATTTAGGAAATGACCTCGAAACAAGGCTTCTGAATGAATGATGAGAAGGAAGAATATGAAGATGAAGATATTGTTGTTCTAATGTTCGGGTTTTAGTTTGTTTAGTTTTCATATGTTTACCGAATTTGATATGTTTTTGAGTGTTTTATGTTTGAGAATTTGGTTTAGTGAAATGTAACATCTTAATACATGGGCCATAATGTCTTGGGTACGTGGTCAGGCTTTTCTTGAACCAGTGTGTTTAAGTAATTTTCTGATAAAACTCTTAATTACTCTTATTGATTCTTGATGTCACTAGTTAAGTAAGGCTCAAGTCAACATTACAGAAGCAAATGACACGTGATTCCAATATCAATATTATCCGAATACACTCTATAATGACATTCAATATTATCGAAAACTCGCGCGCTAAAACACACACACACTAAAAAGAAGCGTCTAAATGACACTACCAATAACGCTGAACATGACACTAAAGGGAGGTGTGAACATTCAATGTCATCCAACGACACTATAATACTCTGTGATCTAGTGTCACATAAAATTCGTTAAGATGACACATAATAATATGTGTTAAACATGAATATCATATAAATTAAAAAAACACTTTACTTATGGTATAGGGGTGTTATAAGATGCATGAATGTATATTACTTTGTACAAAAGTTGTACAAAATCAACAACACATGGTAAACAGTACACGACAACTACATACATCTACGTTGTAAGAAAGTAAATAAGAAATATTGATTGTTTACAAGTAGCCGTGTATGATGATATGATATAGAGGTTCTTTTAATTGTCGTGTTGATACAAAAGTTGGGCGTTCCTTGATTCCGTACCAATTCGATCTTAATGCTTGAGACCTGCGCACTAAGAAAAACACCGTTAGGCTTACCGTGGGATTGTCTCCCACGATTATCCTCCGGCGTGAGAGTAAGTAATCGGTTTTAGGGTTTAGTTGAAGAGTTAGGGTTGATATATCGTACCTTTAATGAGAGTCGAAGGACTCTTTATATACACACGAAACCCTAGTTGGTTTCATGTCCTTCACTCCTCAGCATATCCCGCATAGAGCGGTTATATGATATATATATCCATAAATAAGGGATATCTATATCAAAACCATAAATAGCTTTGGTTTTGGGCCATCGTGAGCCCAAACCGTTATTGTGATAGCCCATTCGTAATGGGCTGGAGTCCATTCGTGATGGACCTGAGTATGGGTCGGGTTCGTGACCCGAATACGGACTATACGTCATCATGTCCCCCCAGTCTAGTGTGCGCAATGCGTGATTGCGGATACTAGACTAACAACGTTAGCGATATATATTCCTCGATGCGTAGCGGGGAAGTTTTAATTATTTCCCGCCAAAAGTAGCGAGTTAACCTAGTCCAAGTATCTTCTTCGAAAATCGTGTGTGGTGGGTGAAAAAGTGCTTTACCTTTTGAGTTCCCAACCGTCCGATTAGAGCAAGTGGGGTACACTTGGCATCCATCCATGGATGTGTGTAACCCTATATAAAGTGAAGCCGTCATTTCACTGTGGTTATCACAGTAAAAACCATCATTTTTCCGCCATTGTTCCAATAATGGTTCTTCAGTTGTCTGAGATTCCTTCCGATATATCGGAGGATGAACTTCGTCAGTTCACCTCCGATTATTACATCCCTCTCTCATTGCATCCGGTAGTTCCGGCTGCGAATGCATCAATAGCAAATTTCCCGCGAGGGAAGGTGGGGGTTTATACGCGCTTCTTCGAATTCGCTAACCAGCGTGCGCCCATCTCCCTCTTTTTGTGCGATATTCTAAATCATTATCGCCTTCATATTTCTCAGCTGCACTGTATAGGTGCAGCAAAAATAACTAACTTTGAAGTAAATTGTCGCCTTTTGGGGATTGAACCCACAGTCCATCTATTCCGCGCGTTCTACCACACAACGTGGTCGAATGGGTGGGTGTCTTTTGCTAAGCGCGCCGGGACATTGCAATGCTATACAGATAAATTAGATGCGCTGAGGGTTTGGAGGGAAAAATTCTTTTGGGTAGATAGTGCCTTCTTTCCATGGGTTTTCGAGTTTTATACCAAAGAATCATTGCCGAAGGATGAGCGCCCGGACCCCAGGTTGTATAACGAGGCTGATGCGGACACGATAAATACTAATCGCATTCCGATACAAGCGTATCCAGAAGATTTTTTGGTGCACATGGGCATCAGTCGCAACTACTTCGGTAGTCCAGAAGAGGTGCCATCTTTTTTGGATGAAAATAGCCGGGGTGGGTGCTCGTCCTTCCTTCCTTTTCGATTATTAGTTGTAAGCGCTCCTCCCTTTGTGAATAATCTAACTTAGTTTGTGTTTGTTTGTTGCTTGTTGCGCAGAAATGGACTTATTTAGCGTTGTTCGCTTGGAGAAGCCAAAACAAGTGATTGTAGGGGTGCGCCCTCTGAGGGATGGCGAAGAGCCAATTCTACAGGCTACTGCAGGGCGCACAATGGTCATTGCGCAGGAAGAGCCAGAGGAGACAGGTGAGACATGGGAGATTCCCCCAGGTGTTATTATGGCTACTCCTCTGCGTAGCTTTCCCGCTTCTGGGTCGCAGATCCCTGTGGAGGTAGTACACGTAGATTCGTCGGAGAGTGCCATGGATGAATCTGAGGAAGAGGAGGAGGAGAGCCAAAGGTTGAAACGTAAGAGATCATCTGGTGATGATGGCGCAAGTACATCGAGTAAGCGCCCTGCTATCTCTGTCAGGCAATCATCTGAAGAAACTGCATCGCAGAAGGATGCTTCTGGAACTCCTCCTTTCAAGTAAGCAATGGAACTTCTATCTTTAGCCTTTTATTCCTTGTTGATATTGTTGTCATTGTTTGACTTTTTGTTACTTGCGCGCAGTTTGGAGGCTGTTGTTGATGAGGGTGCGCAAGTTGGAAATTAGCCACCCAAGGCTGATGATGCATATACTGGTGAGTTTGTGCCCAAGAGTCCAGTGGGTGAGGAAAAGTCTGCTGAAGATGCGCCAACAAGTCGCCTGATAGAGGAGTTGGCTGCATTGGTTGCGCGGCTACAGACTCAATATAGTGGTGAGGGTAGCCAGGTTGCGCAGAAGGACAAGGAGATAGATATTCTGAGGGCGCAGTTGGCTGATGCGCAGGCTGAAGCGAGGGCATCTAGTATGTACGCCCAGAAGGTTGCTGATGAGAAAATGTCGCTTATTGCTGAACTGACTCAAGAGCGCAATGGAGCAAGAGAATACAAGGCCTCCTGCCTTTGGGCCTTGAGATATATGGAACTGAACAAGGGCAAACTCATCTCGAACATGGATGGCTTTCGCAAGTCTGTGGAGAGCTTGCTGGAGAACCAGGAGCGCAAGCTGCGTAAGCTGAGCATTGAGTATGATGAGGAGCTGTACCCTCATTTGGTGTCTACTATTGCTGAGCGCAGATGGCTCATTAGCCATGGGTTACGCCTTGCTGCCATGGGTACTTTGGAGTCCCAAGAGGTGCGAGAGGCCTTTGGGGAGGTTGTTGAGCGCGCACTTGCACGTGGCAAGGCGCAAGCTGTAGAGGAGCTCTCTGAGAGCGGTCTGTTGAAGGTTCCTGCCGCCCAAGTGCCTGACTATAATGTGAATGCTTATAATGAGCTTGTTGCATCAATGGAGAAGATGAAGCTGCTGGATCTTCCTCATATCGCTCAACTTGAGCGCGACCAGGATTACCCCATAAGTGTAATCATGGAGGGGTTGACCTTGGCCAAGCATTCAGCAGAGGGCGCAGAGGAAGAGGCTGACTATTTCCTCAAGCCGGACGTGTCACAGCTGCAGGTACCTATTTTTGTCCATCCTCGCAACGTCCAGGATCCATTTGCCCTTGAGACGGAAATCTCTTTGAAGCAATGCTTAGAAGCTCATGCTACGAGATTGGCGAAGAAGCAAGGTGTGAAGGGAAAAGCTATCCTCTGCGGTGTTGGTGCCGCGCATCTCCCCAGGTCTGATGGTGTGCCTGTCAGCGTACCGACAGTGTCGCCCCAAGGTGGTGTTAGCAGTTCTAGGCTCAAGCGTACTCGTAGCCTTTAGATCTTTTTTGTCTTGGTAGTTTTTTGTAATAGATTAACATTTTTGTTGCACATATGCATGTTAAGTCTATCCTTTTGTATGAATTCGTAATCCATAACAAAGTGTTGGTTTTGAAATATACGATTGTACGCATATTGTACCAAATTTGATTGTGGTTATAATGATTGTGCTTAGTTTATTTTCTCTTTGCGTGAAAGATGTCTAAGAATCAAACCGTTTATATAAATACACCAACGTCTTGAGAGTAAGGTGTTTAACAAGGATACGTGATCCGATGTTGATGGGTTTGCAACCCTCTTACTCAACGAGTCATTTATTAGGTTTACTCATCCTTTTACCATCGTGGGTTTTTAATTAGTGCATGCACGCCATGTAGGCAAAAGATAATATACGCCATGTAGGCACAAGATAATATGACAATATTGAAACATAAATAATATGGAAACAATAAAGTAAAGTGTGTCGCGGAGTTAGCTAGAAACCGCAACATTTTATTAATACTTGCAAGTTTTTGTAAAAAAGAAAAACATTTGTCTAAATGAAACAAGATATAAATACACAGATATTTATTGAGCACTTACTAAAGTGCGGAGGTCTCCGTGTGTGAGGCCGTAGCCTTATCTAAAGGTAGCATCTCTTGAGATTGCAAACGTTCCATGTGCGTGGTAGCTCGTGGCCATCTGTGCTACGCAGCTTGTACGCACCTTGTCCTAGTGCCTCAATGACCTCATAAGGCCCTTCCCACTTCGGTCCAAGTTTACCTGTATCTTCTGCATGGCTCGCATCATTGGCGCGATAAACAAAGTCGCCTGGTCTGAATGAGGTGCTTCGAACTTTAGCATCGTAGTATCCTTTCATTCGTGACTTGGCTTTTGCTTCACGTATAGCTGCGCGCTCGCGCCTTTCCTCCAATAAGTCCAGATCTATACGTCGCTCATCGTCATTGGTCGCGACATTGACTTCCGCGGTGCGGATAGTTGGCATCCCAATTTCGGCTGGTATAACAGCTTCTGTCCCGTAGACAAGGGAAAAAGGAGTGTCTCCATTGCTAACTTTGATCGTCGTGCGATGCGCCCATAAGACATGTGACAATTCGTCCACCCATCTTCCTTTGTGTTTATCCAGGCGCGCTTTAATTCCTTCGCCTGGGCTACGATTTGCGCGCTCAACTAAACCATTGGTTTGTGGGTGTTTAACTGATGCGAAGTGTTGTGTGATATTTAGTTCCGCGCAGCAGTCTTTGAACGGGTTATCACGGAATTGTTTTCCGTTGTCCGAAACGATTTCCCCAGGTAATCCGAAGCGGCATACAATATTTTCCCAAACAAATCGTTTTACTTGGTTACCTGTGATTGTCGCAACTGCCTTTGCCTCGATCCACTTAGTAAAGTAATCTATCGCCACAATAAGGAATTTCAGTCCTCCAGCTGCGACAGGGAAAGGACCCGCAATGTCAATGCCTCATTTATAGAATGGCCATGGAGAAGTAATAGGAGTCAGCTCTTGTTGTGGTCTACGCGGAATGGGTCTGTGAACTTGGCAGTCGTTACATTTCCTTATTACATCGCGCGCATCACGGTGCATAGTAGGCCAGTAGTATCCTGAGCGCAGTGCGCGTGCTACGACGGACCGTGGTCCTGAATGCATACTGCATGAACCAGCGTGGATCTCTCGGAGTACGTAATCTGCCTGAAGAGGTCCAACGCACCGAAGCCATGGTTGTAGGAATGAGCGCCGATATAGTATACCATCTCTAAGTTCTAACCTCTGCGCCATGCGCCGTATCCGTCGAGCGTCTTTCTGCTCCGCGGGCAATTTGCCCTTGCTTATAAAATCGATGATAGGGGTCATCCACGTAGGATCCTGCTCTTCTATCACCGTAGATATCTCCATCTCTGAGATGGACTTGTTCTTTAGAATCTCCACCAATACTTGTTTTGACAGGTGCGCAAAGCTTGTAGATGCAATCTTGCTCAGTGCGTCTGCTTTTTTATTTTCCCCTCTGGGAACTTGTTTGATGGTAAACCTATCAAAACATTGAATTAGTGACTTTGTCTTTTCAAGGTATTGGACCATGTTATCCTCTTTAGCCACATACTCGCCCAACACATGGTTGGCTACTAATCGAGAATCCACGTTTGCTTCTAGGTTGCGTACACCCATTCGAGTTGCAATTCGTAATCCAGCGAGTAGGGCTTCATATTCTGCCTCGTTGTTCGTGGCTGTGAATTCAAAACGCAGTGCGTAAGTGAATTCCATTCCTTCTGGATTAGTGAGGATAAGGCCAGCGCCTGACCCATCCACGCATGAAGATCCATCCGTGAATAAGATCCATGGCTCTTGTAATTCTACCTTGCTTGGTGGAGGTGCAGCATCGGTGTCTGGCTTTTCGATAATGAAGTCTGCTAATATTTGTCCTTTAACCGCAGTGCGTGGTCTATAGGAGATGTTATACTCGCCTAGCAGTACACTCTATTTTTGTAATCGCCCCGATGCGTCAGGTTTAGAGATAACTTGTTTTATTGGTTGGTCTGTGATCACCGCTATTGGGTGCGCTTGAAAGTATCTGCGCAGTCGTTTGGCGGCGAATACTAATGCCAAGACCAACTTTTCCATTGGGCTATAGTTAATCTCTGTCTTTTTGAGCGCCTTGCTCACGAAATATACCGGTGTTTGTACAGAGTTCCTCTCTGTCAGTAGTACTGCGCTGACTGCTCCATGAGTCGCAGATAAGTAGACGATTAACTCCTCCCCTGGTCGGGGTGCGACAAGCTTAGGAAGCGCTGCTATATGTTGCTTAAGCTGTGTGAAAGCTTCTTCCGCTTCCGCAGTCCAACGAAAGTCTCCCTTTTTTGTACACTTCTTGAGTGTTTTAAAAAGAGGAAGTGACTTATCCGCTGATTTGGACAGGAATCTGTTCAAACCGGCTAGTTTCCCATTCAGAGACTGAACTTCTTTCAACGTGCGTGGTGAAGGAAGTTGGATGACAGCCTCTGTTTTTTCTGGGCATGGCTTAATGCCATCTGGTTCTATCAGGTATCCAGGAACATGCCTTCTGTAGCACCGAAAGTACACTTCTTGGGATTTAGCTTCATGTTTATCGCTCGTAGCGTTCTGAATGTTTCTTCTATATCGCGCACAACTTCATCTTTAGTATGACTTTTTATGACTAGGTCATCCACATAAACTTCTAAGTTGCGGCCCACTTGCTTTTCAAATGCGTTATCTACCAATCGCTGGTAGGTGGCGCCCGCATTCTTTAGGCCAAAAGGCATCTTTGTGTAACAATAGACACCTTGGCTTGTGTGGAAGGCTGTTTTTTCCTCGTCTTCCTTGGCCATTTGGATTTGGTGGTACCCTTTATATGCGTCTAAGAAACATTTGAATGGGTATCCGCACAGAGATTCCACCTTCCAGTCTATCTCTGGCAGCGGATAGCAGTCCTGTGGACATGCTTTGTTGAGGTCAGTGAAATCAACACACATCCGCCAGCTTCCATCACCCTTCTTGACCATGACTGGATTGGAGAGCCAGTCATGGTAATAGACTTCACGCATGATGCCTGCGTCCACAAGTTTGTGCACTTCCTCCAGAATGGCTTTTGCGCGCTCTGGAGCCTGGCCGCGCTTTTTCTGCCGCACTGGGGAATATCCTTGTCGGATTTTTAGCTTGTGTTCTGCGATCGATCGTGGCACACCAGTCATGTGCTTTGGTTCCCATGCGAAGATATCAAGATTCCTTTGTAAGAGCGCGCACACGGCCGCTCTGCCTTTGTCAGACAACGATCCTCCAATTGATACTTCCTGCTCTGGGTAATCAGGGTGAATTGCGACCTTTAGATTTGGTATTTTAGCTGCGCTCTGTTCTGAGACGTGCGTAGTCTCACATGTAATCGTGTTACATTCTTTGGGTGGCGCAGCGTTATTGTAGATGGTAACATGCCACCTTCTACGGGGAATTTGAGCATCCCATGCGCTGTGGATGGTACTGCGCGTATTGCGGAGATTCCCGGTCTTCCAATGATGCCATTATATGGCGAAGGAGATCTGATCACCATAAAATCCATCCAAGCTGTTGTGGAATGTTCCTTATTACCAAAAGCGACTAATAGTCGTAGTTGCCCCATAGGCCATATTTTTTCTCCTGTAAAGCCAGTCAACGGCGTCGTGGCCGGGCTTAACTGTCTTTGTATCTCAGGTCGTAGCCTCTTGAAACAATGCTCGTACATTATATCTGCGGATGCCCCTCCATCAACATACATGCGGTGGATATCATGACCCCCCGTATTTATCTCGATGGTGAGTGGTTCCGCCACTGCGTTGTCCGCAGCTAAGGTGGGAAAAGAAATTTCGCTTCCATAGGAAAATTTCTGGCTGATCTTTTGCCTAGTCTTTCTCTGCCATGATTGTATCATGTAGATAGTATCAGCCTTTTCCTTAGGTGCTTCTTTCTTGTTCTCAGTCTTTTGCTTGTTTTTCCCATCCTTGATGTTCTTGACCAGATGATCCAATCTGCCTTCTTTTACTAACTTCTCAATTAGCTGGCGCAATTGGACACAGTCATTGGTAGTGTGGCCCTTCTGTGCGTGATACTCGCAGTACCCATTCCCTGTGCGCTGCCCTTCCGGAGTGCGCATTGTTGGGGGTCTTGGAAAGTTCGCACCTTCCGTTGCAAGTATCTCCCTTGGAGTCTTCGTTAATGGGGTATACTTGTCGTTTCCCCGTCCGCCTCCTTGACTGCGATAGTTTTTATTACGGTTGCTACTCTGGTCATTGGATTGTCTCCTTGGCTCTTCTTGTGACCTATAGTTCGAGTAGCCTTTCTTGCTATCCGCAGCGGCTGCTTCTCCTTGGACGAAGGACCTCGTGCGCTTCATGAGTTCGTCAAAGGTTAGGGGAACCCTATCGTTTAACTTTTTTATCAAATCTGGGTTATTGATTGCATTCATAAAACCCGAAATTTTTAGTATCTCTGGGCACGCCTTGACTTGCATGCATTCGTCCTTAAAGCGTTCCATGAAAGCGCTTGTGGGTTCCCCTTGTCGCTGTTTAACCCTAGCGAGTTCGACAGGGTTTTTGGCGCACTTCTTCCTTTGAGTAAAGTTTAAGCGAAACGCCTTTCGCAACTCTTCAAACCCACCGATGCTTCTGCGTGGAAGCTTACTAAACCAGTTGCGCGCATTCCCTACTAATGTAGAGTTGAACATATGGCACCACACAGGTTGTGGCCAATTTTCGATAGTGGCTGCTGATTCGAAAATTTTTAGGTGATCATCAGGATCACCTGTCCCATCATATGTTTTGACGTTAGCAGGCATGCGCCTTTTCTTATTTTCTGAAAAATCGCAGATGCGCCTAGTAAACGCATCAACTTTTTTGTGACGCCAGGGAAGAGATATGTCTTCGTCTTCCTGGTCGCGGTATTTTCCTCTTGATTTTCAGTGTCCAGTTTCTTTGTCCTCGTTGTCCGAGGAATCACTTGAGGATGAGCGTACTCTTTTGCGACGCTTGCGTCGACTATCATCGGAATCTGAGCTTGCTCCTCTGCGGCGCTTGCGTCGACTATCTTCAGAATCAGAGCTTGAAGGGCTTTCGCTTGGAGAGTACCGCCGCCCGAGCCTATCATGAACCCTGCGGCTACCAAGTCTAGCGTGGACATTGGCGCGCTGCTCCCCATCTTCATTTTCTTCGGTATACTGAAAGTCGGCTGTTTCGTCGTCTACGACTGATGCGTGCGATGTGTCGTTGCGGTTTAGCAGTTTTAATGCCTACTCAAGTTTTAAATTTATATTTAGCCGACTTATCAATAACACACACACTTAACGAGCAGTGTACCCGGTCAGTATGAATATAATGGTAAGTAGAGTGTCGATCACTAAGAGTGGAACGTATTATCTAGTTATTCTAATCAGTATTTTAATATATTAAGTTAGCTATACAATCTAATCTAACGCAAGGGGGTTCAGCCTGAGAGACTGGCACGATTTGGTTGCAATTAAATAATAAACTAAACCAATAGGCACGAATCAGCAAGTAGCACACACGTACACAGATAAATACTCGAGACAATAAGAGGGCTGTCCTTATGATAAGTAGTTTGTCACTTGTTTTATTGCTAGTGTTATATGAAGTGTATAGTTCGATGCAACGCACCGAGATTAAGTCCTTTCTCGTTGGTTCTAATCTTATCGGCGAGTAAACCCTTAATGATTACTTATGACTATCCCGTTTATCTTTCTCCTACTTTTCTACAGACCATAGAATGCATAGGCATCTAATAAACAGGCGAGGGCAGAGGCATGGCGACCCGATCAACGCTCAGCTAGCCACAGAGGTTATCAATGCACTAATAAAAGTCACCAATGACATCAACATATAAACTTTAATTAATGAGAAAGTAGTTTTAAGGGAGTGCAACCTTTCCGTTGTCACGTTACACAAGCCACCAATCTTGATGAATTAAAGTTTACTAACACAATAAAACAAAACTACTTAATGAATTAAACATATGCAGCACCTTCTTACAGCTCTTGTATATTTGATTTGGGTGTGTCTTGTGCTGCTACCTTGACTGAATTCGTCCTTGGTTTATGGTCTTCGGTCTTCTGTTCGGAACTAAAGGCTCTTAATTCGTCTGGTCTTTGGGGTATTTATAGTTACCGTCTGAGGGTAGGATGCGGCGCATCTAGTAAGTAGATGCGGCGCATGTACTTAACTTCGCGTGGGGTCCAAGATTATAATATTCAGGAATATTCGTACACCGCCAGAAGATGCGGCGTATCTTCATCTTAGGATGCGGCGCATGTCCTCTTGTATCTTGGATCGTATCTGGTGAGATCTTGATAGTGATGCGGCGCATGTAATGAGTGAGATGCGGCGCATCTGGAGCAGATTAGTCTTGATCTTGTACATTTCAGTAGACTCTTAACTTCTTGCATGTTTTGCTCCATAATTAGTCCAAAATCGCCAAGTTTCACCAAATGCTTGTTTTCAACTGAGAATTACAAAAGTAAACGATTAAGTATCAATCCTCATACATAATATAATAAAACAAGTCAAATTAATAGGATAAATGATAGTAATAAAATGTACTTATTTGAGTTCATCAAATATCCCCCCACTTGAGCTTTACTTGTCCCCAAGTAAACCTTAGAATTAATCTTATGAAAATGTATCCTAAAAGATATTAGGATTTATTTTTATATTTAAGCATGTATTCATTTTTTGTCATAATCACACAACTAAACACTTAACGAATTAGAAGTAAAATAAAATAATCTGATAAAAGCAAATCTAATCGTTTAACTGTCCAGTCGTGACGAATATTCTATCATAAGCTTGGCAAGTATACACATCTCCACCACTAAAGCTAAGGAATAACAAGTCTAAAGCGGTAAAAAGGGTTTTTAGGCTTAAGGGTTAATTACTCTTAATCTCTATCGATCTCAAATTCCAGAAAAGGCGACAAAATCACAAATACATGATCGAATCCACGAACACGATACTTGCAATTGCTCAAATCCTTAACTCGAATAGGCTAAAGATAGGTCCAAACTTCACCAATAATAATATATCAAAAAGGGCGACAAAATCATAAATACATAGCCGAATCCACGACTACGATACTTAAGATTGCTCAAATCCCTAATCTCAATAAATCAAAGGTTTGGTTGGATAAAGAATAATACAGGGCATGGATAATATTTGGGATATAAATTGGTGTAAAAATAAAAAATAACAAAACAAATAAATTAAAATCCTAAGTGTGGTTAATCACTATCCCAACCATCCCATGAATAAGACTCATATCATTGAATAACTCACGCTTTAACACTTGAAACACACGCTTTAGGTAGACACGAATTATACTCAACAAGATCTTAATCAAAGAATAAACCTTAGTTGACGTTCCCATAACTGCCAACTCCCATTTCAATTCATAAATATATAACAACTAGTGGTGATATCGACCACTTACATAACTTTACATCGTTGGTTAAATCAAAAATCCAACTTTTCTTTTTCTTTTTCTTTTCTCATTTTTTCGATTTTTTTTTTTTTTTTTTTTTTTTATTTATTTATTTATTTATTTTTTTTTTGATAACATAACATAGATGTGTAAAATTTCACCACATCACTATAATGATAATTCTGGATAATTTTTCCATATTTTTCATACTTCAGAAATAACGGTAATAGTGAAAGTAGTAAACACAAAAAAATAAACTCAAAAATATACAATATTTACTTTCACTCCAATTGCATTGTGCAATTTCCCGACCTAACCATAGATAATGAATTACGCACGCGAACACAGGTAATGTAAGGAAACACACTTTGCCTATAGCAATTAACCAACCACGGATTTTAATCTACAGGGTAGGCTAAGGTGTAAGGGTGTAACGAAACATTTTAAACAAAGGTGTAAGAAACGAAAGGAATGGCTCTGAGTGTTTTTCTAGGGGTATCTTACTCTAAAAATGAGAGTAACAAAGGGTTTATACGGGGGTTAACTAACCAGTGTAGTTAGCTAATAACACATAACATATAAGGCTATTTGGGTGTAATCCTAGAAATTTACCAATTTAGACAAGTCATTCCAATTATATAAATAATACTTATTATGGTGGTCTCGAATAGTATACAAGCCAAGTTCTAAAGTTTACAAGTCACCGGCACACTCATAGATTTGTGAATTTTGAAAAATCACAATTTTCGAAAATAACGTCATGTGTGCAGCTATGCAACTTAGACTTTAAACAAAAACATGCTAAAAATTTTAAATTTTGATATATTAAGCATATTTTAAGCATATTTTGAAAATTTTAGGACAAGTAAATGTTAAGTGTTCTAATTCTCCAATCCCCTCACTTAAGTTAAACAACGTCCTCGTTGTTTGTAATAAAGGTTAAAAACTGGAAAATAAAAGAATTAGAACAGAAAAACTCCCCTGAGATTTGCTCGGTATGATCCTCCATTAGTATTAGAGCAAAAATCATCTTCCTTGTGGATTAGAACGTTTAAGCTTCATATTCGATGTTTCCACAGGAAATGCAGGAATCTATAATACCACCAAGGCTTCAAAACACACCTAAGGTAAGAAAGGTTCAACTTGCATAACACATTAGTAGTTAGGTAAAAAAAAAAAAATAAAAAAAAAAAAAATGAAAATCATCAGGTCAGTCGATGCGCCGTATCTTATGGAAAAAGATACGCCGTATCGAGCCTGGAATAAATACGGATCAGAATAAAGATGCGCCGCATCCTTAACCAGGGATGCGCCGCATTAAAATAAACTGATAAAAAGTTTTAAATTCGAAAAATATAAAATGCAGAAAAATAAAGATATGACCATTGCAGGAGATGCGTCGCATCTCAGAATTGAGATGCGCCGTATCCTCTGCGGCCTGACTGACTCGACACAAAAACAGAATAATAAAAAGATAAATCCGGGTTGTCTCCCGGTAAGCACTTGTCTTTATTCCAGAGTCTTCAAGTTAGACTCACGTTCAGCTCTTCATTCCAATACGTCAGGTTCAAACTCCACCACCTCGTTCTCATTATCCTCAATTTTATTATCAAAGTATTTCTTCACACGTTGCCCGTTCACTTTGAATATATAACCATTTTTGTCGCATATTTCAATAGTTCCATATGGATACACTTTCTTGACAACGAACGGACCCGTCCATCTTGATTTAAGTTTACCAGGATACATCTTTAATCTAGAATTAAATAGTAGCACTTTCTCTCCAATAGTAAACGTTTTATCCCCACGTAACCTCGAGTCATGCCATCTTTTAGTTCTTTCTTTGTAGATCTTAGTATTTTTGTAGGCCTCATCTCTTAGTTCATAGAGTTCATTAAGTTCCATGAAACGGTTCTTCGTTGCAGCTTCCATATCCATATTACAATTAGTCAAAGCCCAATATGCACTTTGTTCAATTTCGACCGGTAGGTGGCATGCTTTTCCGTATACAAGACGAAACGGAGTACATCCCGTTGGTGTCTTATAGGCAGTGCGGAATGCCCATAAAGCATCATTTAATTTGTCAGACCACCCTTTCGGATTATATCCAGTCGTTTTTTCAAGAATTCGCTTAATAGCCCTATTGGTTACTTCAGTTTGCCCATTGGATTGAGGATGGTATGCGGTGGAAACCCTATGATATACTCCATATTTTTGCAAGGCTCTTCCGAGATGGTGATTACAAAAGTGTGTTCCCCTATCACTAATCAATGCTTTAGGAATTCCAAACCTAGAGAACAAACTTTGCAAAAACTTAAGTACTACCTTGCTGTCGTTTGTTGGTAATGCTTGCGCTTCGACCCATTTTGATACGTAATCAACAGCAACCAAAATATATTTATTACCTTTAGATTCAGGAAACGGTCCCATGAAGTCCAATCCCCATATATCGAAAACTTCACATACATGAATATAGTTTTGCGGCATTTCGTTTCTTGATGTTATATTTCCGGATCGTTGACACGCATCACATCCTTTTATATAATCTTTTGCATCATCCAACATAGTGGGCCAATAAAATCCCGCGTCAAGGATTTTTCTTCTTGTGACGACTGCACCGTGATGCCCCCCTGTTGGCCCTGAATGGCAATGTGCCAATATTGCTGGGATGTCATCACCATCTACGCATCTTCGTATAATATTGTCAGGACATAATTTAAAGGCATAAGGTTCATCCCAAATATACTCGCTAGCGCGAGTTAGAAACCTTCTTTTCTCATCGGATGTTAGCCCTTTTGGAATTTCATTTGCAACAATAAAGTTTATATAGTCGGCATACCAAGGTCCATTATTATTGCTCTTAATTCCTACCATCATAAGGTGTTCATCAGGAAAGTCATCAGCTATTTCCCGTTCGTCAAGCACCTCCATATTAGGGTTTTCAAGTCTAGATAAGTGGTCAGCAGCTAGATTCTCGGCACCCTTTTTATCTTTAATTTCAATATCGAATCCTTGGAGCAATAAAACCCACCTGATAAGCCTTGGCTTGGCATCCTGTTTATTGAACAAATACTTCAAAGCAGAATGGTCAGTGTAAACCATAGTTTTTGACAATATAAGATATGATCTAAATTTATCGAATGCAAAAACTACTGCTAAAAGTTCTTTTTCCGTGGTGGTGTAGTGTTCTTGGGCATTATTCAATGTTTTGCTAGCATAATAAATTGGCTTAAATTTCTTATCTATCTTTTGACCAAGTACAGCTCCAACAGCATAATCACTAGCATCACACATTAGTTCAAAAGGCAAATTCCAATCCGGCGAAATTATAATAGGTGCGGAAGTTAGTTTTTCTTTTAGTATATTAAATGCCTTTCTACAATCTTCAGAAAAATCAAACTTCGCATCTTTTAGCAAAATTGGGTCATATGCCTAGATATCATTGAAAAATCCTTTATGAACCTACGATAAAATCCAGCATGCCCTAAAAAACTTCTAACACCTTTTACATTAGTGGGGTAAGGTAGTTTAGCAATTACATCAATTTTAGCTTTATCGACTTCTATACCTTTCCCGAAAATCTTATGTCCTAACACAATTCCCTCTCTAACCATAAAGTGACATTTTTCCCAATTAAGAACAAGGTTAGTTTCTTCACACCTAGCAAGCATTTTATCAAGTTTAAAGAGACAATCACTAAATGAGTTACCGAACACCGAGAAATCGTCCATGAAGACTTCCATAAAGTCTTCTACCATATCATGGAAGATAGCCGTCATACAACGTTGGAAAGTAGCAGGGGCGTTGCATAGTCCGAACGGCATTCTCCTGTAGGCGAAGGTTCCATAAGGGCAGGTGAAAGTCGTCTTCTCTTGATCCTCAGGGGCAATTGGTATTTGGAAGAAACCTGAAAAACCATCTAAAAAACAATAATAATCATGACCTGATAGTCTTTCCAACATTTGATCAATAAATGGAAGAGGGAAGTGATCTTTTCGCGTAGCATCATTGAGTTTGCGGTAGTCGATGCAAACTCTCCATCCGGTAACAGTTCTTGAGGGAATTAGTTCATTATCGTCATTGAGTACTACCGTCATTCCTCCTTTCTTTGGTACGACGTGGATAGGACTGACCCACGAGCTGTCAGAAATTGGGTAGATAAGTCCGGAGTCAAGTAATTTCACAATTTCATTTTTCACCACATCTTGGACTTTTGGATTCAAGCGCCTTTGAGGTTGGATAGTTGGCTTGAATTCATCTTCCATAAGGATTTTATGCGTACAAAATGACGGGCTAATTCCCTTAATATCAGACATACTCCACGCTAATGCTCCTCTTCGTTTATATAGTACCTGCAAAAGGGATTCTTTTTCTTTTGGCGTTAAATCAGATGCAATAATAACGGGCGAATTAGTGTTCCCATTTAAGTAGGCATATTCCAAAGTAGAAGGGAGATCCTTAAGCACAGGTTTAACAATATCAATTTCAGTAGCACTAGCGGAATAAACTTGTTCTTTAATTATATCGCTGCTGTCATTAGATAGATGCGCCGCATCGATGTTTTCGATGCGCCGTATCACGTTACATACAGCAGAGTCAGCAGCTAAATTATAATCAATATCATCAACTTGATCTTCTATAGCAATTGTGTTTTCTAAATTTTTAAGCAGAAAAGAATCAAGCAAATTACTTTTTAACAATTTCTGAGTAAATTGATTAATCGTGTCATCAGAAACATCGATATTATAGCATTCATCGTCATCGGAATTATCTTTACTCATAGATTGTTCCATGTTAAACTCAACCTCATCTTTTCCTATGGTAAGAGTTATCTTTTTATTAAAAACATCAATTATGGCCCTAGCAGTGGCTAAAAATGGTCGTCCTAATATTATAGGAGTTCTAGAATTTTCAGGCATATCGAGGATAACAAAGTCGATAGGTAATTCAAATTTATCAACTTTTATTAATATATTTTCAGCTATTCCTAATGGGTATTGTATGGACCTATCAGCTAGTTCTAAGCACATCCTAGTAGGTTTTGGTTCACCAAGACCTAATTTATCATACATAGAAGAGGGCATAAGACTTATACTAGCTCCTAGGTCGGCTAAAGCATTTTCAATATGCAAATTTTTAATTTGACAAGGAATAGTGAAACTCCCTGGATCTTTTTCTTTAGACGGAAGTTTGTTGAGCAATGCAGCTGAGCTTCTTTTCCCCATTGTTATTGTGCAAGCCTCTTCAAGTTTAGACTTGTTTGTAAGCAAGCTCTTCAGATATTTAGCATATTTTGGCATTTGCACTAGGGCTTCCATAAATGGTATGCTTAGCTGCAGCTGCTTGAGATTCTCCAGGAATTTCTTTTGATAGGCATCTTCTTTCTCTTTCCTTACCCTATGTGGGAAAGGTAGTGTTGATCGTTTAGGTTCAACAGAAGGTTCTTCTCTAATTACAGGTTCTGGATCAGTCTCTTTTGGTTGCTCTTGCTCAGGTGATAAAGATTCAGGGGAAATCTTGTTTGTACCGTCATCCTCGGGTGTCTCTCCGATTTGAAAGGTTGACTTTCCGCCTCTAGTTGTAATCCCTTTCAAGTCTTGCCTTACCAAAAGAACCCTGTTAAGCACCGTTGACAATTGGTGCACTTCAATTGCCAATCCATAAATCATGTTGTTTTGTTCCTTTAGTAACAGCTCATGACTGCCTTTGAATTCATTAATAAAGTTTCTTGCTTCATGATGTTCTTTTTCATTGGCTTGAGCGATTAGTAGTGCAAACTCTTCCATGGTAAGATTTCTTTGGGGTCTTCCGAACAAGTAGGGGAAAATATCGAACATTGTTCCTGAAAATCGAAGAGAGGTAGATTTCAAAGTAAAAGTTTCCAGGTATAAGGGTCAGAGTATTTTCCGTTCGGAGATAAGAAAAATAAAAGTTACTGATATCTGCAGACGATACGCCGTATCCAAAAAGTTGGATACGCCGTATCTTATAATCGTTAAAATTTAATCAGACTTTATTCAGAAATTAGATACGCCGCTTTATAAATTAGAATGCGCCGTATCTGTTTTAATTATCAAAAATCGATATACTTATTAAAATTAAATGCGTCGTATTAACAAAAGTTAATGCGCCGTATTTTCGTTACGTTTCAAAATATAAGATTTTTGATTCAGAAGATGCGCCGTATCGATAAAAATCGATACGCCGTATCTGTTTAATAATTCGAAAACTGTTTTTAATTAAAATAATAGATACGCCGTATCTGCTAAAGCAGATGCGTCGTATGGCGTTAACGTTTAGAAATTTTTTTTTATCAAAAACAGATACGCCGTATCTTGGGGAAAAGATGCGTCGTATCGAATTAATTAAACGCGTTGTATTTTATAAAAATTGAACGCAATACGCCGTATCTGAGAAATCAGATGCGCCGTATCGTTCGATTTAGCTCAGTACAACGATAGCAGTATGCAAAAAATTACGAAAAATTAAAAACAAATAAACACACGAAAATAAACACAAATAAAAGCAAACAAATAACACACAAAAACAGAAAATATGCAAAATATTACAATGAATGCAAATTAATCTAATACACAACAAAATTAGCGGTTAGTTAAAAAAAAATTAGAAACCTAATTAAAATACTAATCAAATTAACAGATAATAACAATTCACTCCCCGGCAGCGGCGCCAAAAACTTGATGCGTGCGATGTGTCGTTGCGGTTTAGCAGTTTTAATGCCTACTCAAGTTTTAAATTTATATTTAGCCGACTTATCAATAACACACACACTTAACGAGCAGTGTACCCGGTCAGTATGAATATAATGGTAAGTAGAGTGTCGATCACTAAGAGTGGAACGTATTATCTAGTTATTCTAATCAGTATTTTAATATATTAAGTTAGCTATACAACCTAATCTAACGCAAGGGGGGTTCAGCCTGAGAGACTGGCACGATTTGGTTGCAATTAAATAATAAACTAAACCAATAGGCACGAATCAGCAAGTAGCACACACGTACACAGATAAATACTCGAGACAATAAGAGGGCTGTCCTTAAGATAAGTAGTTTGTCACTTGTTTTATTGCTAGTGTTATATGAAGTGTATAGTTCGATGCAACGCACCGAGATTAAGTCCTTTCTCGTTGGTTCTAATCTTATCGGCGAGTAAACCCTTAATGATTACTTATGACTATCCCGTTTATCTTTCTCCTACTTTTCTACAGACCATAGAATGCATAGGCATCTAATAAACAGGCGAGGGCAGAGGCATAGCGACCCGATCAACGCTCAGCTAGCCACAGAGGTTATCAATGCACTAATAAAAGTCACCAATGACATCAACATATAAACTTTAATTAATGAGAAAGTAGTTTTAAGGGAGTGCAACCTTTCCGTTGTCACGTTACACAAGCCACCAATCTTGATGAATTAAAGTTTACTAACACAATAAAACAAAACTACTTAATGAATTAAACATATGCAGCACCTTCTTACAGCTCTTGTATCTTTGATTTGGGTGTGTCTTGTGCTGCTACCTTGACTGAATTCGTCCTTGGTTTATGGTCTTCGGTCTTCTGTTCGGAACTAAAGGCTCTTAATTCGTCTGGTCTTTGGGGTATTTATAGTTACCGTCTGAGGGTAGGATGCGGCGCATCTAGTAAGTAGATGCGGCGCATGTACTTAACTTCGCGTGGGGACCAAGATTATAATATTCAGGAATATTCGTACACCGCCAGAAGATGCGGCGTATCTTCATCTTAGGATGCGGCGCATGTCCTCTTGTATATTGGATCGTATCTGGTGAGATCTTGATAGTGATGCGGCGCATGTAATGAATGAGATGCGGCGCATCTGGAGCAGATTAGTCTTGATCTTGTACATTTCAGTAGACTCTTAACTTCTTGCATGTTTTGCTCCATAATTAGTCCAAAATCGCCAAGTTTCACCAAATGCTTGTTTTCAACTGAGAATTACAAAAGTAAACGATTAAGTATCAATCCTCATACATAATATAATAAAACAAGTCAAATTAATAGGATAAATGATAGTAATAAAATGTACTTATTTGAGTTCATCAACGACCTTTCTTCCAATTCTGGTAAACACTGGATGTTTGCGGTTATCCTTCTCGCGTCTTTCCTTTCGGTAGCGCGGTGGGGATGCCTCATACTCAGGGTCAAAGTTGAGCCTGGCGTGCAGACTTTGGCTTGACCTCTTCTTTGCTTCCTCTCGCATGAGCGCAGCCAAGGCTTCGTAGTTTTGAGATACGAAGTCACTTGGCGCCAATTCAGGAGTGACTCCCTCTAGCGCGATGGAGTCTGTTTCCAAAACAAGATCCTTGTTTCGGATAGGCGCATTTGGAGGCTCAGTGAAGTTTACCTCTGGCATGGCAAGAGGAGTGCGCTCCAGTTCTATCGCGCTAGTACTTGTTGTAATAGCGGGGGTAGTCCTGGTGAGTGATTCCACCGTAGGAAAGACCAGATCTGAGTGCTCTCCTAAGCTTCTAGGCGTGCTGGTTGTCCCAGAGGCCTGCTTAGAGGCCGCATCAGTTTGCTGCTTCTTCCCTAGTAGGTCGTCATGCGTTTTCTTCGCATGCGGACTCTTGTGACTTCCGTGTTTCGTCATTCTAGTTCTTGGCAAAATTCTTAGTGTAGGGTCCCACGGATGGCGCCACTTGTTGATACAAAAGTTGGGCGTTCCTTGATTCCGTACCAATTCGATCTTAATGCTTGAGACCTGCGCACTAAGAAAACAGAAAACAAAAAGACACCGTTAGGCTTATCGTGGGATTGTCTCCCACGATTATCCTCCGGCGTGAGAGTAAGTAATCGGTTTTAGGGTTTAGTTGAAGAGTTAGGGTTGATATGTCGTACCTTTAATGAGAGTCGAAGGACTCTTTATATACGCACGAAACCCTAGTTGGTTTCGTGTCCTTCACTCCTCAGCATATCCCGTATAGGGCGGTTATATGATATATATCCATAAATAAGGGATATCTATATCAAAACCATAAATAGCTTTGGGTTTGGGCCATCGTGAGCCCAAACCGTTATTGTGATAGCCCATTCGTAATGGGTTTGAGTCCATTCGTGATGGACCTGAGTATGGGTCGGGTTCGTGACCCGAATACGGACTATACGTCATCAATTGTCGTGTTTAATTTGTTTTATAGAACCTTGGCACGTCGTTTGGTTTATCTTTACACTATTTTTGTGAGGTCATGACCATTAATATATTTGTTGTTATAATGTTTTATTTTAGGAAAAGATGCCTAGAGGAGAGTTGTGATTGTGCTAATTTCATATATTGGTTATGGTTCATGGTTTTGGTTTGTGTATGGCTTGTCCATTTTCATTTGTGAGTTTTCTCTCATGCTAGTAAACTAGTATAAATTTGGTATATCTAGTTATCTACGGAAAAAAAAACCTAGCAAAGAGCTATATTAACAACTTACAAACAAAAAGAACATAGGCATTAGCACCTAGGTAGCAACCAAACATCTCAAATATTTTAAAGACATATATTGGCTAACATTTCTTTAAAGTCATTTCATTAATAGAAAAAACTAGGAGAAATTTTTAAAGAACAAATTCCATCATGTTACAATAATATTTCAGATTAGGCAAATCTAATCTAACCGATTTGGCTTAAAGTTCATATGCCTACGAACGAAAAAAAAAAAAAAAAAAAAAAAAAAAAAAAAAAAAAAAAAAAAAAAAAAAAAAAAAAAATCTCCAATGAGCAAGAGTTTTTTCTTGAAAGTTTTAAGTTAAAGTAAACTTGTTTTCTAAACCTCAAAAAAAAAAAAAAAAAAAAAAAAAAAAAAAAAACCTCAAAAAATATCGAAACCATAGTTTGCACCAAGACATCAGATAAATTGCTAAAGTTTATAGCATGTATATACAACTAATACGATGGCATTAAGCCTTACTTATTATAAAACAACTTAGATTTAAGCATTTGAAATCAAAATTTATCTATCTCTTATATCTAAACATATAGTGATCATTCAATGGAGGTGAGCTCGTTTGATGATTGGTCTTATTGGATTGTTAATCTCAGGATGCCCACAAAGCATAAAAGGTTGTTAGAAGGGGTGTGTTTTGGGTTGTGGTGGCGTATTTGGTCTTTTCGTAACAAGAATGTTTTTGGTGCGGATTCCCCATCTAAGGCGGCTATCTTTGATGACGTAGTTTTGTACTCTTTTTATTGGAGTCGTTATAGATGTAAAGTGTCATTTAGTTGGGATGATTGGTTAAAAAATCCCCATTTTGTGTCTTTGTAATTGTCTAGCTCCTTGCTAGTTTTTCTAATAAAAGTGCCGTTCAAAAAAAAAATATAGTGATCATTCAATGGGTTATGTAACACTAGTTCCATATATCATACCCTAAGGAATGCCAAAAATTTATCTATCTCGTCACTAGAAATGCCAAAAATTATTGTCGTTAGCTTACTAATAATGTGAAGGTAAGAGATTCTTTAGAAACACATTGACACACACTAAATTCGAGTTAAACACAAACACGTACAATATTTTGTAATGTTCGCGCAATCTTCTATCAAAACCGTACCAGATTGCCTAACTACCTGTTTATGAAATAACTTGTATTTTAATTCATGACAGTGGCTACTTTATTATTGTTAGTGGATATTTTGCATGTTGGTTTAGTTTATTGGGCTCAAGCCCGCTACCATGGTTGGTTGCGATGGGTGGCGATGGCGAGTGGTGGCGGTGGTGGGGGTAGGTGGCGGTGCTGAGTGGTGGTGAGTGGTGTAAGAAAGAGTTATTGGGTGGAGATGACATTTTACTAAAGATTTATTAGGATAAAAGATTATTAGGATACAACCCATAGGTCTCGAGTTCGAATCCCACCGAGGTTGATTTTCAGGATAAAATATTTATTTCATAAATCGTCCATGTGGTTAATATGTTACAAAAATAGTCCTTGTGAATGTGAAAGGACGAAAATGCCCTAGCATTAACTTTCAATTGGATGTAAAACCCGAAACCCGGGTGGTGAAAAAGTAGGACAATAATATCTTATCACGCTTGGAATCAATTCCTGAATTTGCTTGGTGTTGAATTCACATTAATCTGATTTTAGGTATATTTTATAATAATTATATTCATTTCATTATTATTATTTTTTAATCATCATCATCTATATAGATCCAATTTTATGCTGCTTGTTTTACTTTATGTGATTTTAGTTCATCTCATTTATGTTGTTGTTGTTGTTGATGATATATTTTCGTGGGCTTATGACTTATGCGATTTTCGGCTTAAGCCCACCTTTTGTGCCTTATATTGAAACTTATAGAAGCTTATTATGACATGATAAGCCACAAAAAGTCCCAAATAAGCAATAAGCCGAAAAAAACACCCCCGGTTGTATCAAACTATTTTTTTTATGCTTGGATATCAAACTATTTCTCCGTTAACCGATTCTATGGCTATGTTTGGCGCAAAGCTTTTTGGAGCTTTTTGAGGCGATGAGCGGTGAGCAATGAGCTTTTTGATTTTTAGTGTTCATTTGGCAAAAGAGCGGTGAACTTTGCTATTTTTTAGGAAAGCTCATTTTTCCAGTGCTTCTTTAAGAAGCTGTGAGCGGTGAGTAATGAGCTTTGGCTACAACTCACAGCTCACTGCTACTGCTCACAACTACTTTTGCCAAACATATCCGTTTCCATCGACTGATGCACTTAAGTGGCTTGGTGTTGTGTTGAGGTTAGATGACAGAGGGTCTTCATATGATTGTAAGTTCGGTTGACTATGTGAGAGTCCTTCGGATAAAATTAAAAAAAACATGAGTTTTAGGGTCTGTGTGGTTGTGTTTAACCTCGTTGTAGCTGCGAAGGGTTGTTGTGGACTGTCGGTTGTAGTTCTTGTCATTCCTTTCAAAAACACAATAGTAAAAATTAAAAGTTCCTATGTTGTATAGTTGTTGTGGACACAGAATAGTTGTGTACACAACAAAAGAATAAGTGTCAAGTTTAATACACTTTTGGACGATTATTGAATGTCGATTTATCAGTTGTATAAGATACATTTTACGGGTCACAACATTGTTTCTAGTTTCCACAATCAGTTAGTAATATATTTGTTGATGCTAAATCTAACAGAATCGTCGATTAATCAGAAATATTATAGTGACAAGTAAATTGTTATTCGCAATAAAACGATAGATAGGAAATCGAGCAGTTAAACTGTTTGTGGTTTACTTTCGTTGTATGTGTCTGTAATGTTTGTCGGAGTTTATTATTAAATGTTGCTACTGGGATGAGGATCAATAGCTTATTTGATTTGTGTGACATTTCATAGGTAGACTGTTTGAAGAAGAATGCAGGGTGGTAGAGGAAGAGGTGACCCTTTCTTTGGTATGGGCGGCGATCCTTTTGCTGGTTTTGGTGGTATGCCGAGTCTGTTTGGAGGCAGGGACCCGTTTGATGACCCTTTTTTCACCAATCCAATGGCTGGAATGTTGCAGCCAAACCCATTTGGCGATATGGGGAGTTCGTTATTGGGTGGAAACCCATTTGGTCATATGGGGGGACCGTTCATGGGTGGAGGCCCTTTTGGCAATGCAAGGAGTCCGTTCATGGGTGGAAGTCCGTTTGGGTCAAGCTTATTGGGTCCAAGTGGCAGTCCTTTTATGGATGCACATGAACCTAGAGGTTATGAGCACAGGCAATCGATGCCAAATATTTCTAGGGGTCCGGTCATTGAAGAATTGAACTCTGACGATGAAAACGATGGACAAGAAGCTGGGCACGACTCTCATATGCATGGTAGGTCTGCCGGGCAACCTTATGTTGAGCAGCCATATGATGGAAGTGGAGGTAAGGTTTTTCGTTATGCATTGGTTTTGCACTTTCTGCTAAATAATTTGGAAAGCTAATATATACACGTGGCTAAAGTTTATAATGGATCAATTTCGATTTGACTTCAATCAAGTAGAAGCTTTTAGCTAACTATACAATAACAACAAACCCAATCCCGCCGGGGCAGGTTATGGGTTAGCTAAGTTTAACTATATATAACCAAAATTGGTTATATAGAAACTTTGGATATAAGATGAAATGGAACGTGAGGAAATGGGAACCAATGAAACTAATTATTGGTGATTTATTGTGGGTAAATCAAAGAGAGAAAGGAATTGGATAGGAATGTGGGAAATATCTAGTAATTTAAAGAGGTCCGAGTGTTTGAGTAAAATGGAAATTAATCAAAATGAGCTAAATAGTTGCAATTCAGCGGTAGTTGTATATTTGGTATGCATCCCGTTTTAAGCTATGGAAATTGGAAGTAGTTGACATCAATGCAATTGAAGGCTGTATGTTTTTTTCCTTTCTATTTTGGCAGGAAGAGATATGATGCAGTCAGAGTATGGGAATCAGTTTAACGTCATGCATAATACACATTCACGTCCGCAAACTCAGAGCTTCACCTTTCAGAGTTCAACTGTTACGTACGGTGGTTCTAATGGAGCTTATTATACTTCATCTACTACTAGGCGGGATGGCAGTGATGGTGTAAGCAACCTAAACCCTTATTATTTTGCAAGATTTTTTTTTTTTTTTTTTTTTTTTTTAATTTTAATATTAATGATGTATTATATTGGAATTCAGCTGAAATTTGAAGAACATAAAGAAGCTGATTCAGTGACTGGCCAGGCTGCTCATAGGGTCTCAAGGGGAATCCATGATAAGGTACTTGATTTTTACCTGCCTTTGATGTAATATTAACTCGAAGTTTATATCTTATTTATATGGCCTAATGGAATAAAACGTCTTGTATTCCCAGGGCCACACTCTTTCAAGGCAGCTCAAATCAGATGGTCAAGTGGATTCAATGCAAACGTTGCACAACATCAATGAAGGTATATCTGATTTGTATCTTGTTATGTCATCTCAGAAGATTTAACTGATTTTAATAAAAGGTCATTAATATGGTTATCACTTATCAGATGAGCTTACTCATTTTGAAGAGGCATGGAAAGGAAAAGCTAGCAAGCATCTCCCTGGCTGGGCTGGTGGAAACGGTGCTTATAACGGTAATGTTATCATGTCATCCCATTTGACTTTTATTTGGCTTTTTTGTGTTAGTTTCCTACCATCATAGAATGCATCATTGGGTGATGTGAAATTTTGTAACCGAGACGTTCTGACTTTCATTTCTTACAGTTGGTATTGAAGGATCTGGTGAGTCAAGTAGGGGTGGTCGATTGGCACTGCCTTCAACTGAGAACAGACATGCAGGTGAAAGAAGACGCCAAGGTGCAGCACAGCATGCTCCATCATCAAAACTTCAGAAACGTTGATGAACTCAGTATGGTGATCACACTTTTAGGCTGAAGGGCTCTTTACCAGCATATATATATTAGAATCGGTTATCATATAATCATCGGTTATCATATAATCATATATGTAGGATAAGCAAAGTATACAGTAAAGTTTGCCCCGTTGTTCTTTTACAACGCTCATGGGGCCTTTGTTTTACATTGATATGGTGTTTGAAGCTTTTATTAAAAATGTTTCTGACTGGTCCATGGTTTGTTTCTGACCTGGTTGTAACTCAGCAGCTTTATGTGTGGTGGTTAAAGAGCACGACGGCTTGTGTTTGTTTTACACAGATGTTGCATGCTCTCTGAATCACTTTTATGTGTCAACACGCAATGTAAATGTAAACGAGCTATTGTGTTTTATTTCTGGTGACTGATTGCAGTGAAAAACTTACTTGCAGTGAAAAATAGGATAAAATCCGATTAAGAGCTCAGTCAGGTTGGCTTGGGAACGTTGCCAGAAATACATGCTCTTATTCAATGAGGTGTGAAACGACACACCTAATATGGTTTATAATATAAGAAATAAAAATTCAGCTCATGAACGTATTAACTTATATAGCAAAAATAAGCTCATTGAACTATTTCAATAAACTTATAAAAATTAGACTGATTAAGTTACATTAAGGGAGTTTTGAGGTTTTTTTTTTTTTTTTTTTTTTTTTTAAATAACCTTTTAAACATTTTATTATTTTATTTTATTTTATCATATAGGGTGCTTGTTTAAGCTTATTTGTGGGTTTACGAGTTTATTTAATTTCGGCATATATTTTATAAGCCTGAATAATAAGCTTATATAAGTCTCAAAAGAAGCCAGAAATTTTGGGTTTGTGAAACATAAGCCGAGAGCAGATAATCTCATAAGCCCACAAATAAGTTTAAGGGGGTGTTTATTTAAGCTTATATGTGGCTTATGAGCTTATTTATGTTTTGGCTTTATATTTTATAAGCCCTAATTTTCTGGCTTATTTTGAGGCTCGTGGGTATATGATAAACTTATATAACCTCAAAAATCTTAAAATAAGCCGGAAAAGTGGGGCTTATAATATATAAGCTGAAATCAAATAAGCTCGTAAGCCCGCATATAAGCTTAAGCAACACCCCCCATAAGCGGCTATAAACGAACCGGACGAATACGAATGGAGCCTTGTTCATATTCGTTCATTTAGTTTTAACAGGACAAATAAACAGACACGAATGCTAAAACGGATGAATATTCTTGTTCATGTTCATTTATTAAGAATACGATTTCTTCATGTTCGTTCATTAAGATACTAAACGAACCATAAACTAACATTTTACCGAACGATTCATAAAATGTTGACCGAACGTTCAGCATTGATCATAAGCCATAAGCTTTAGCCAAAGACCCTCCTGGCATAGTAATTAGTGGGTAACAAAATTCCCCAAACCAGATAATCTAAAGACAGTGAAATAATAATGGCGGCAATTAGAGCAAGCGCTGCTGCACTTGTTCTCGCGAGAGAGTTCTTTCGCCCATCATCATCATCAGTAGCTTCTTTTCGAACCACCCCGGTTCGGTTCATAAGCCGTGGTCCAATAAGCTACACCCCGGTCCGATGCGCTGCAGATTCAGGTGGGGGAGGAAATAAGAAGACGTCATCAAGGCTGTCACAGGTACAGCAGCAGTTACATGAAGCAATTGAGAGATCAGCTGTTGGTCGAAATGACCCTATCCCTAACATTACTCTTGGTAATTTTATTCATTTCTTTAAAGCTTATTTATGGGCTTATCAGCTTATCCTTTTCCGGCTTATTTTGAAGCTAAGCTGAAAACAGAGGGTGTGTTTGTTTCATTAAGATGTTTTAGGTCTGAATCGAGGTGGTTAGAAAGTTTAAATCTGAATGAAATAATTTTGTTTGTTTTTTTATAATTGTCTGAATGATTTTAAGTGCTCGTTTCTGCAATTTATTTAAGTAATTTATGTAAATATGAAACAAGACTTTTTATCATAAATATAACATGGTTAATAAACCATCAAATATATTATATTAACACGAGTTTTCAATCTCTTATCGAGTAAGAGGCAGTAAGACAAGTCTCCCACCTCTTACTGAGTAAGATGTTATATGTCTAACTGGGTCTGACTCAAAAGAAAAAAACAAACAAGCAAAACGTCTTACCACCTCTTACTGGTAAGAGTAAGAGGGCTAGTAAGACTTTTTTTTAAGAAACAAACACACCCTAAGTGACACAAAACCGAAAGTTAGTTACTTTCGCAGTTGACGGCAATGTTGGGAAAAGCCGTCCTCCCCACACTTAGTAACGGACTCCTAACTCGCTGTTGAGCTAAGCCCGTTGATCTCACAGCTACATAAAATAAGTGATGACACTAAAATAGTGAAGAGGCAAGTATAGGCAAACACATTTTGCTAGCTGCACGTCTTAATTTAAACTGTTATCAGTCCACGAGACTCGGGTAGTATCAATTGTTCAAAACGAAACTTGTATAGGCTAGTTATTTATCTCACCTCCTATGGTTAGTCACTCCCATTTGAGTCCCATTTTTCATCTGCTATATCATTAGGAGACATATTTTTCCACTGCAGACTATGTTCAACCATGGTGTCCGACCTTTTGGAGGGTTTGCCACACATACTCAGGCTAGCTAGGTAAAGCCCTCCCATTTTTTGGAAAGTTAGGGTGGCCATTTCAGGGTTCTTTGCATCAAGCGGAATTGAATTTGAGGTTTCTTACATTTTTAGTGATGATAGTCACAAGCTTTTTAACCACTTGGCCACCCCTGATTGGTTTCCAATGCGGACAATTTAATATAACTAGGCAATCTTTTGCATTAAAAAATAAGTTTTGACTTTCGTGAATTTACTACATAATAGATTTGTACACTGCATCACCATCTTGATGCATTAATATGTATTTCTAGTATGACAAAAGTCATAAAACACGTCTAATGTTTTTTTCTGGAAATATGATAGAAGCACTGATAAGTTACGTGTTATGTCAAAGGTAGTCACTCGTAGCATAGATTAGATGTCCTTCAGTGTAGGCTGTTATGTGCCACTTTGTTGGTCCCTGAGAATTCCTTATGCTGCAGAAGATGGCGCATCATCATTAACCTTTTGTAAAAGGACTTTCTTAACTAAATAAACGACGCCTTGGAAATGATTCTGCTTGTCGATGGAAGTAATCTCGGTAACTGTTAGGGGGTGCTTGTCTATGCTTATTTGAGAAGCATAATAGCTTATTGTGTTTTGAGGAAGTTACTAAGCCCCTTGAACGTGTTTAGGCAAGCTTACTTTAACGATTTTTGTGGGTGGAATAAGGCAATAAGCTTATGCTCAAACTCCAAATTTGGGGTTTTTTGAGATTCCATAAGCTACTAAGCTTAAGCTTACCCAAACAACCCCTTGGCTTTCTTTTTGCTTCATGGGAAGTCTATTGATGCATCATGCATACAATCTATATTCTAGAAGATGTCCTTTAGCCATTTTGTGCCAATTTGTTGGCCCCGTTGACTTCCCCATGCTGCAGCAGATGGTCCATAATCATAAATCATTACCCTTTTTTGAAAAAACTGTCTTGTTTTACAAAAAAGAACACCTTGTTAATGATTTGCGTGTCAATGAAAAACGTTCTGTTGCACTGGACTTTAGGCTGTGTTTCTTAGGTTTATATTACAAATCTACAGTATATCCATTCAGTGTTCTGCGTAAAATTTGATTAGCAGATGTTGCTGCTCTCTTAGCAAAACAAACGGAGAGCATAAGGTGAAAGATAGAGGATTTCATTCAATATATTACATATTGTACAAGCGTAGGGTCTGGGATATATCATTAAATGCCTTAAAGTTATAAATATTTGGAGATCTAGAAGACTAGACAAATTAGTTTTGGTTATTCTGGAATATTCTCATCACCCCTTCACTTGAGATAACTACTTAACCTAGCAACAATAGCAGTACCCTCTCACATATGCCGTGTAATTTCTCGCAAGGGAGTTGTAGGATTCTAATTGTATTGCCATTGCAGATTATTTTGCCTGATGGGACTATTATGCACTTTATATGTTATTTCTTCTTATATTCCTGATGACGATGTGCTTCTTTTAATCTGATAAGTGAAGTAGTTTGTTTGCCTTAGGCTAACAGCTTTGCTGTTTTATTGACATGTAATCTACAAAGTACGAGTTATACTGGAAGTACCGTTTCTTTTACAGTCATACATGGGGATATCGCTAGATAATTTCTTCAGTGCTTTTATCATTATTCATACTCAATCGATTGTCTTATAATCTGGATAAAATACACCTCTCTTTGCTCTCGTAGAATCCTACTTTTAGCTCGGTTGGCAGCTGTACCAATCGGTTTTAACATGATACCTCAATATCAAATTAGTTACAAAATTTTCTACTCTGATAGACGATAGTCTGATGCTAGTTCTATGACCATCTATTTTTGTGGCTTTAGATACACCTATGTCTTCACTGACTTCGATTTTCTGATTTAGATCATGTTACTGTGAGCTTTGCTAGGCGGACTATTGATATAACTAGGCCACCCCTGATTGGTTTCCAAGGCGGACTATTAATATAACTAGGCAATCTTTTGCATTAAAAATTAAGTTTTGACTTTCGAGAATTTACTACATAATAGATTTGTACATTGGCATCACTCTTATGCTCCTTGGTATTTACCAAGTCATAGAATGAAGTTGAAACTTCATAACTATGAAATTGGAGATACATGATGGAACTCATATTGATATGTATTTCTAGTTTGATAACAAATGTCTAGTATTTTTTTTCTGGAAATATCATAGAAGCACTGATAAGTAACGTTTTGGGTCAATCCTAGCATAAATTAGATGTCCTTGACCTTACGTGCCAATTTGATGGTCCCTGAGACTTCCGCATGCTACAGAAGATGGCGCATAATCATTACCCCTTTTGTAAAAGGACTTTCTAAACGACGCCTTGGAAATGATTCTGCTTGTCGATGGAAGTCATGGCAGTAACACAGACAAATATGTTCAGTATTCTACTGAAATATCACACAAGCACTGTTAGGGGGTGTTTGTCTAAGTTTATCAGAGAAGCTTAATAGTTTATTGTGTTCTGAGAAAGTTACTAAGCCTCTTGAAGGTGTTTACGTAAGCTTACTTTAAAGATTTTTTTTGAGAATGTTTAAGCTAGTATTAAGCTTAAGGTCACCCAAGGTTACCCAGACACCCCTTTGCTTGCTTTTGGTCTCAAAGTCGACTGAAGCACCCAATTTATATTCTATAAGATGTCCTTTAGCCATTTTGTGCCAATTTGTTGGCCCTGTTAATTTCCCCATGCTGCAGCAGATGACCCATAATCATAAATCATTACCCTTTTTAAAAAAAATACTTTCTTGTTTTACAAAAAAGAACACCTTGTAAATGATTCTGCGTGTCAATGAAAAAGGTTCTGTTGCACTGGACTTTACGTTGTGTTTCTTAAGTTTATATGACAAATCTACAATATATCCATTAAGTCAACAGCATTCTGCGTAAAATTTTATTAGCAGATGTTGCTGCTCTCCGTGGCAAAACAAGGGAGGGAATAAGGTGAATGATAGAGGATTCTGTTCAGTATATTAAATACTGTACGAGAGTAGGGTCTGGGATGCATCAGTAAATGCCCTAAATGATACTGTAATTATTTGGAGATCTAGATGACTAGAACAAATTAGTTACGGTTATGCTGGAAAATAAACAGATGCGGTTTTCCCTGTTCAAATTACCCCCGGAGGGCGTGTACTTGGCCTAACCGGGGTATCCCTGTGACCGGTTCCAACCCCAAGATGTACCTAGGGAGGTTCGAACCTGAGACCTCTTGTGAGGCCATCAGGACGCCTCCTTGGTGGTAGTTTATGGTTATACAGGAAAATGCTCATCCATATCACCCCTTCACTTGAGACAACTACACAACCTAGCAAAAATAGCAGTACCCACTGTACCCTCACACATATGTGTTGTACTTTCTCGCAAGAGAATTGTAGAATATTAATTGTGTTGCCATAGCACTATTTTGCCTGATGGGACTATTCTGCACTTCATATATTATTTCTTATATTCCTGATGACAATTTACTTCTTTTAATCTGATAAGGGGATTAGTTTATTTGCCTTAGGCTAATAGCTTTGCTGTTTTACTGACACGTAATCTACGAAGTACCCTTTTTTCTTTCTGTCATACTTGGGGATCTCACTTGATAATTTCTTCTGTGATTTTATCATTGTTCATACTCAATCGCTTGTCTTATAATCTGGATAAAATACACCTCTCTTCGCTCTCGTAGAATCCCACTTTGACTCTGTTGGCAGCTGTACCGATTTTAACATGACACCTCAATATCAAATTAGTTACAACATTTTCTACTCTGATGCTATTTCTATAACCATCTATTTTTGTGGCTTTATGTCTTCACTGACTTCGATTTTCTGATTTAGATCATGTTACTGTGAGCTTTGCTAGGAGTGGCGGACCTGGTGGTCAAAATGTCAATAAAGGTTTGATATCTGTAATTCTTTCAAGTAGTTTGCCTTTAGCCTCACTGACACTTCAGACTTTTCTTTTCTTATACCAAGATTCACCCTCTCCATTTTGTTTGCAGTAAATACCAAGGTCGATATGAGGTTCAATGTCAAGGCAGCACATTGGTTAAGTGACAGAGTGAGAGACAAAATTCTACAGACGGTTAGTCCACTGTTATTCTCATTTGTGTTTCTGATATTGTAATCATAGCATCGTGTGGAGTAGACATTCTTTGCACCCAACGGGGGTTTAAATGAACTTGCTGCATTGTCATGACAGTCAGATTTGTAAATGACTGTTGGATATTGAGTCGTGCTTACAGTTGTAGATGTGGCTTTATCTTTTCTCTGCCTCAACACAAATTTTTGTTGTCAATAAAATTCGGTACATGCATGAGTATGTTAGTTTGGTGGAATTAGTTTGAACTTTATCATGTGCTTATCAATCGTCAAAACGTCTTCTTACGATCCTGATCTGCTCCTTAATCAGGAAAAGAACCGAATCAACAAAGATGGCGAGCTTGTTATTTCCTCCACAAAGACCAGAACTCAGAAGTGAAATTCTAACCATTGTCCATTCAGTTTTACATTTTAGTACATTGTTTTAAATAAACTGAATGCTGCAAGCTTATTCTATTTTATCTTTTTTTTTTTACTTGCAGGGGTAACATTGAGGATGCTTTGGGGAAACTACAGGTAACAATAAAAGAAATCTTGTTATCGGACTAGGTAATTCCACATTAATAGAGATTCATATTTGTGTATTATGATTTTTGATTATATAAATACGATAGGCGATCATTGATGCTGCTTCATATGTGCCACCTCCTCCATCAGAAGAACAAGTAAAAAAGATTACCAAAATGTAAGGCCTTTTGTCAATCCGTAGTTTTCCTATATTACAACTGGCATTAACATCAATAAATTTTCTTTTTCGCTAAACAGAGCCGCTGCAGCTGAGCATAAAAGGCTGCAGAACAAAAAGGTCCTTTCACAGAAGAAAGCATTCAGAAGAAGCCGGGACAGTTACGATTGAAGACCCAACAACATAGATCAATGTAAGATGGCATCATCGTGTTACTTTTGGTTATAGTTCCTATATTGGGATCTTCCATAGAAGAACATAGAATGAAACTAGGTGTTTGGTACGTTTACATGCACGGTTGGTTAATTAGAACCAGCAGTCATCAAGACCTCAAGTTCTCAACTCAACTTATTAGGACAATACACGAGTGCATTGATGCAAAGATATGAACAGGGTTTCATAATCTCACCATATTTGTAAAGAGTCAATCAATTGGCTATGAGCTAGATAAACTTGCCAAGCGCGTATGTGGTATAATTATACTTGTTACCTGGTTGGTAATGTTATACGAGTATTCAATAACGTCACTTTCTAAGTTAAGGCGTAGAAGACCGAATAATGATATAATTTGGAATAAAATTATACAGTAGTTGGTTGCTTTCATACAACAATACAAAGTCCCGCCATAGTGAGGTATAGGGAGATAGGGACTTTTAGAAAGACCTTCGGCAAGATGTGTGTATGTATATATGTGAGCCGATAATGTAGCTTATATATACGTGAGTGAGTGTGTGCACACTTTATTTTAAAGTGCAACTATTATATGTTTTTTTGCAGGTAAACTAATACGAGTACTAGTACAACTGTACAAGGTGTGTTACTGTACCCAAGTGGTACGGTATTGGAAAGATGTAAAGAGTAACAGTTGTCGACTTATTAAAAGGCATGCGCATATTTGTTTGGTGAAGGCTAAAATACAGTTGACTTTATTTTTAAAAACCATGTGTCTGTTTAAGTATATTTTTGCGCCTGAGACAATCATAATTTCCATCATAATTGCAGAGGTGGCTCATATTTAAGTATCTTTTGATTTCAGCCATTGTATCAAATCCAATGGCTCATAATTACACAACTTGACTCAAGTTGTAATTAACACAACTTGACTCAAGTTGTATAACACAACTTGAGAGGATCTTGTTCCGTTTACTTATTAGCCATTTAAAATCTGAACCAAACCCCATTTGTCACCTCCCAATAGTCATCAATTTGACAATTTTGTTTCTTTTAAAATAATACTAGTATGTATTTGGTAGGGGTGTGCACGGTTCGGTTTTGGTCGGTTTTTGGCTAAAACCGATACCGAACCGAAATATTCGGTTTTTATAAAACCGAAACCATTCGGTTTTTGGCGGTTCGGCTTTCCGGTTTATTATCGGTTTCGGTTCGGTTTTTTGGTTTTTTCGGTTTTTAACCGTTTATATCTAGGTGTAGCCAATTTATACCAACAAACTTGATTTTCGTAGAAAATGTTATTTTTCTTGACTTTTTTGTCAATCTAAGCATAATGATATTTATCTCATAATTCTACAATTACACATGTATAAATGAGACATACATGCAAGTGAACTTAAAAATAGTATGATCATTGTCACATAAATATTGATATATTGTAAAGTAAAACACACGTACACGAAAAACAAACATATAAAGTATAAACGTTGAAGATAAATATACTATAAATCCACCTACAAAATTAATATTAATTTATAAACTAGATTTGTATATTTATTTATTTACATTATATTTAGTATATAATAAACCGGTTCGGTTTGGTTTTTCACGGTTCGGTTTTTGGACGAAAACCGAAACCGAACCGAAATTTTCGGTTTTTGAAAAAGTAAAAACCGAACCATCGGTTTTTAGTTTCGGTCGGTTATTTCGGTTCGGTTTTTCGGTTTTTTTGCTACTGTTGACGTTCTATCCACTTTTTAGCACGAAATGAAATTTCAAAGTACATGATCTTCTGAACAAAAAAGAAACATAACTTTAGCATATACTAGCTCGTACCATGGCCATGTCATTGAGGCATCAATTGCATGACACTTTCTGTGGATGTGTGATTGATCCACGGCGTTCCCTTTTGTTATGTATGATGTGAGCTCATGGCCATTATGTATATATATGTACTGTCTAGTACTTGCATATGTATTTTATTTGCAGAGAGCGTATGGATGCATCCTAGGTTTGTGATATGTTATGATATGGCTTTGTAGTGATTGGTTGGTGTGTGCCATACACCCCATTTCACTTTTAAGAGGTCGCTCATCTATGGTAACTTATGATTTGACGGATATGTGGATATTATATGATATGATTATGTGACTAAGCATGTGACATGCTTTCTGAGCTCGATGGGCATTTCTGTTCTGTTATATGATTATTATCCTCTGTTTGATTCCGTATATGTGATTATGTGGTCTATTCGAGTGTCTCGTTTAGACAGATTCGTGGCATTCCTATGTGATTCGTTTGATTCCTTATGATTATCTGATTCGTATTATCTCTTAATATCTCCCTTCATTTGACTCATTTGACTTATGATATTTGTTCAGTGGATCTTTGATCTCTCACTCTTTAGACAGATGATATTCATTTCAGCAGAAACTTACGTTTCCCTTTCCCTATACTTATATCAAAGCTCTAACATTACTACTAACTGCTACTGTAATATAGGTTGCACGCTCTGCAACCTTGTTCAGTTTCAATGCTTTTTATAATTTGTAAATCAATCTAAGTTGTTATAACCATCCATGAACTTTTGTTGCACAAATTTGACCAAAGAGGTTTGATATTCAATGTGAGTAATTGTTTAGTCTTATTAAACTTGTTTGCAAGATTGTGCAAATTGAATATTATTGTTTTCATTTTTTCAGCTTATTATTTGTCTCATTTAGATTCAAGATACAAGGTTATAAGTGAGTTTTAACCATGATTGAAATTTAAGTTAACCATATTAGACCGTCTTATTATTTTGAGTCGGTGGTCTAGTGGTTGTCACAGTGGCGGAGCTAGGAGTTTGTTTCAGGGGTAGCGAAATACGAAAATTTGTTTCAGGGGTAGCGAAATCGCCAAAAAATGGCCAAAAATCGCCAAAAATTCCACTACCGGATAAAAGTTCAGGGGTAGCGACCGCTAACCCTGGGCTCTATGTACCTCCGCCCATGAGTCGGTGGTCTAGTGGTTGTCACCCTACTCTCCTCACGAGAGGTCTTATGCCAACCATGTGTCGAGTCTAGAGTGGTTAACTATAAATTTGTTTAAAAACTAGCCAAGGTATATTAACACCATAGAACATTATTGTTGGCTCGCAATACTCCATTAATGATCAACAGTATTAAACTGCAAACTATTAATGAAAAATTAAAGGATTGAATATGAAAGATGCAAAGATTTTAGGTGCAGTTTGGTTGCCGGTTTTGGCCGGATTTGAATGAAAGAATCTCAATATCCTTTGTTTGGTTAGTTATGGTGTAATTGGGAATCAAGAATGAAAATAGGGTTTTGGTCGTAAAATAGCAACGTACTTTTTCAAATGTACCGTTTTGGTATGTGTATTATATTCCGTTCCACTTAATGTAGTGTACTTTCATTTTTTGTTTCATTTTGCACATTTTGATGTCGTGTCACGTTATGAATGGTGACACGTGTCATACTTTCAGGTATGACACGTCATCAAAATGTGCAAAATGGAACAAAAAATGAAAGTATACTACATTAAGTGGAACGGAAAATAGTACACGTACCAAAATGGTACATTTAAAAAAGTACGTTACTATTTTACGACCAAAACCCATAAAAATATCATTCCATGCTAAGTTGGTGTCTTTTGATCAAATCCTCCTTCCACAAATTTCTAGGCCACACACTTTATTTATTTATTTGATTTTTTTTGTCTTTTTGTCAAAAGTTATCAAACTATTTGACTATTATTAGTTTAAAATAAATATATAAATTAAATATTAATTAATTTTTCTCTCCTTATTTTCTTTCAAACCTTACCCAAATCCGAATCCAATTTCAATCCCACTTACAAACCAAACGCACCCTTAATCATATCTATGCCCCCATGTAATAATAATAACGAGTCGGGCACCGGTCCGCCGCGATACGGCGGAGCGTCGTAGTTGGCATTTATTTTTTTAAAATGTTATTCATAAATGTTATTCGTAGTTGCCGGTTAATTTTACACATATAATGCTACGTTGTGGTTAAGAATAGTGTCTTTAGTTTTGTAAAGTTTGTATTAATACAACAAAGGCAAAACATGTAGGTGCAATATATATGGATGAAAAGATGTATAGGTCAAAATTTTAGAACACAGAAATGAAAGTGTAGGTGCAATATAATGTTTATTTAGATGTAATTTTGGCCGTAGGACGCATATATAAATCCAAACTCACAGTTTATTTATTATATCAAAAGCAAAACGCAATATAGTGTTACCTCAACGGCATGGCTCGTGTGAACAGAGAATACCAACACTCGGGAGTCCTTCCAGAGCATCTTTTGAGTAACATTTCTGTGATGGATGGCGCAATCAACAATCACCATCTTTCTTGTACCCAATTTCTAAGACTTCCTGGTCTTGGGCGCTGAATAAAGACTACGACGAAAATCATAAAATCCGTGACTTTTATAACGATAATGTCATGCAAAAGTGGTTCAATTTGGAACATTTATTTCAAAGTACTTACCTTTTTTACCATTATAGCTAAGTTAAAACCTGATGTTAATAGAAAAGATTGAAGTTTTCTATAAACCCTCACTATCTGTCCGCATCGTTGTGTGAAATAAGTTTGAGCAACCCGTACATGAATAGCAAAATGAGAGGTGTAACATTAAGAATTAGGCTCAGATTTATGAATACAATACCAAACACATGCCATGGCAGTAATCACACCGATGGTGTCATTGCACAGCCACCATACCGGCGTGAGTACGGTACGTACGATAAACATAAAATTATCATCATTGCCTATGAAAAGGAAAAAGCTACGCGTTTCAGCCCTTTTTGTTAGTAACAACATACACAGACACTAACATAATACTACCTGGTATGAAGGCACTGAAAATATTTCAAAAGTTGCGCCAGATTAATTCATGCCCTGCCTACACACGTGGAGGTTGCTGACGCGAGTGTTTTTCGCAGTCAACCATCCTTCCACTATTCGCGGTTTAATAGATATAGACAAACGAAAACTTAGCTCATATTAGTTGATGCCCTGCCTGCGCACGTGGAGGTTGCTGAGGCGACTGTTTGTCGCACTCTACCTTCCTTCCACCTTCCGTGGCAAGGCAACATAGTTAAATGATCATCACAGCCAAGTGGAACGTGCAACCGACAACCAAATTGTCTATATCTATTATAGCCGATGGTAAGTCCGATCAAATGGCTGCAACCACAATCCTGGTGTGGCTGCCCCGCCAAGATACGACGTCGTACAAAAGTACCAAGATATAAGCAAAATCAAATAAGCTAATAAGTTGGGCTAATAAGTTCATCCAAACACGCCCCTAACAAAACAACAAAAGTACCCTCATTCAATCAAATCAAATAAAAATAACTTACCAACGGCGACAGATTGCCAAATCAGGGTTAAGCAGCACCAAACACACACGTTGGCTGCAACCACAAAGTCTATGTGGCTATCCGGCCAAGATACGGGAGCTGATAAAAGCATCATAAACCAAAACTGGTAGTCGTCAAACGGCACCAACCTCCCGCCATGGCTGCAACCACAAACTCACCGTGGCTACCCCGCCAAGTTAAAGGCGTCAGTATCGCAGATCCAGAAAAACCTTACAAACACCGCCTATTACGAATGTTCTAGATCTGTCTAGTAAAAAAATAAAGGCGGTGTAAAGATGTTGGGCCAAAATGGCATTGGACGGGGTGCTAGCAGGCCAAAAAAATTGCGTATAGCCCAACATGATACACAGCCAATGAAATCGCACCGATTTGACGCTATTTAATATATATAGTAATATCTAAGACCCACTTGTGACTAAAATGTATTGAAGGCCCACATGTGACTAAAATATATAGACGAGTATCTTTGGACTTTGTTTTCATTTTCAAATACTAAATTCTGTTTTTGGTTATGACCCAAATCCGAATCGAACTAGAATCGGTTTTCGGTTGGTTCGGTCACAAATAATTTCGGTTGAGTTCGGTTTTCGGTTATAACCAAAAAAAATTTAACCGAATAAACTGAGAACAGAACTGAAGAACACCCCTAGGCTAGACTAAAAACGCTACACTTAACACCCCACATGAAACGACGAAGTTTCATGTGGGTGATGTCACTTAAAGAAAAGAAGAAGCTACATCCTTCTAAATCGTGTTTTAACAAATGACGTCCAATAACGGTAGAAGCAAGTTTACAAAAACAAGAGTTGCATCTATAAAGAAAGAGACGAAAATTGCACCCTTTGTCAATCATAATTACATGCGACATTCCGCAACTATACTCCGAAAAGCCAAAACCCCAACAACAATATTCCTGTTAGTAAATTATTTGTCTCATTTAGATTCAAGATACAAGGTTACAAGTGAGTTTTAATCGTGATTGAAAATCTAAGTTAACGACATTACACCGTCTTATTATTTTAAGTCAGTGGTCCAGTGGTTGGCACCGTACTCTCCTCACGAGAGCTCTTATGTACTTATGTTTAATACTCATTAGTTAAGTCGCGTATATTTAAGTTAAAGACTCACATTTCCAAAATAACCTGAACAAAAAGCCTTTTAGTTTTATTATTTTGGGCTTGGCCTCTTAAAAACATAATTAAAATTATGAATTTTAAGAAATAAAGTGTGATTACTGCATCACTTAATTGCTACTAGTGATTTACAAGCTAAGGAGACTCTTAATTTGTACACAAACCATGAGATTAATTACTTTGATGTTTAATAATATCATATTTAGTCACATATATATAGTTTCACGTATTACATTTACAAGAACAAGTTAAAAAGCAGGATAGCCTATAGTTTTACATGTTTAAAGATGGTGTATGCGATTATTCCGACCAAGTAATATCCAAATCTCCCCAGTTATTCTCGGATACTCCTAAGGCTTTCCACACTGCCTTTGATGCATCCACAATATTGTTGGGACAAGGTGGTTGATAGTCATGCTCAGCATCGCAACCCATAGTAGAGTCACACTCATCCACAACCATTGCCTTCACGCTCCTCCCATTTCCATTTATCGTAATATACTTGTGGCACCTATCCCCTCCCTTGTACCATCCAGTTGATAGTGCGACAACTGGTGTGTCATCCGAGTGGTAGTGTTCGTCACACGCTGATGGACCACCACCGTCACCTCCCTTTTGGAAACTGTTAAGTGTAAGCGTAGCTTTAGTACCACTTGTCACTGGTGGCGAGCATGTGTACGTGGTATAGAACTTACCCTTGACACAACAATCCGAGTCATTTTCACAGTTGCATTGTCCGGCTGGTGGCGTTTTTCCCCGGATACCACCACTCGGTTTGCAAGTCTGAGCCTTTATTTCAAATGAAGACGCGGCTAGTAGAGCCATGAGAAAAAGTAAACACAAGCTCTTCATTTTCTATATATTACCGTGTGTATCTTTCGATAGATATATTGAATGCATTGCAAGGTAAAGTGAGTTCTCATTTATAGATAGCGGGCTCATCAACAAGCTTAAATTGCGGTCATACCAAGTAATTTGTAAATATAAAATCATAAAAAGACGAACAGAACCTACAAAATAGTCTATTCTTTAGTTGAATTTGGGACATTTCTTGGGTAAAATTATAGTAGTCTGCTTGAACGTTCAATTCCTTTCTTAAAATTAAATTAAGGCATAAGGAATGCCATTTCAATCGATTGCCAACGTACAAAATAGTCTACTACTCTTTAGTTAAATACAAGTTTGTCCAGTCTTGTAGTCATAACTCATATATAATAGAAGTTTCAGTTTGACTAAGATGTTAGGAATGAAAAAAATATTATTTACCCGCATTTTGTTGCGGACTTACATTTTAAAGTAGCGGGGTGCTAGACCCACAAAAAACTTCCACAAAATAAGTTTGTTGTGTTTAATTGGTGTATTTAAAAAGAAGAGAGACAACATATATCTAAATATACCGATCAAACACATCCAACTCATTTTATGGATTTTTTTTTTTTTTTTTTTTGGAAAGTTTTTTGTGGGTCTAGCACCCCTCTTTAAAGTATACAGATAAGGGAGGAGTTCAAATAAAAATTTGGATAATATCTTTAAAAAGCATCATTAGGGCTGTAAACGAATCGAACGAACACGAACGGAGCTTTGTTCATGTTCGTTCATTTAATTTTAGCCGGACAAATAAATGGACACGAACGTTTAAACGGACGAATTTTCTTGTTCATGTTCATTCATTAAGACATTAAACAAACGCTAAATGAACATAAACGATCGAACATAAATGAAAATAGACAAACAAACATAAACATTACTCCCTCCGTCCCTTTTTAAATGTCCAGTTGGACTTTTTTTGGTCTTTATTATTCAACTTTGACCATAAATATTTTTGTTTGTGTTATATAATACTTGATGCAAAATATATGAATGGATTGAGTTTTAAATGTATTTTAATTTGGTATAATTTTCATCAAGTATTACATAACACAAATAAAAACATTTACGGTCAAACTTCAACAAGAAAGACTTTGAAAATTCCAAGTGGACATTTATTTAGGGACGGAGGGAGTATTTAATTATGCAAAATATATTGTTTTATAAGTGTTGTATTGTTTAAACAAACAAATTTTATAATTATACAATTAAAAGATATGTTATACGAACATAAATAAATAAATGAACACAAACGAACGTTAACGAACATATAATCGGATGTTCACGAACATAAATGAACGGACGCGGCTTTTGTTCATGTTCGTTCATTTAACTAAACGAAAGTAAAATGTTGTTCATGTTCGTTCATTTAATAAATAAACGAACATAAACGAACTTTTTACGAACATAAACGAATTCTTATAGTAAATTAGGTTGTGGGTGAGCTTTTGGACCGACGACCCGAACCGAACCGACAACCCGACCGATTCGAACCGAAACCGACCCGATCGAATGAAACTCGGTTTTGTAACGGGTTGCACTTTTCCGGACATGTCGGGTCGGTTCGGTTCGAAACCCGACAAACCCGACTAAAAACCGAGAAAACCGACAAACCCGACCGATCCGAGCCGACCGAAACCGACCCGAGTATGTTTCGGTTCGGTCTCGGTTTAGGATTTTAGCGAGTTTCGGTTTCGAGTTTAGTCGGGTCGGGTCGGGTTTGACTCGATGCTCACCCCTAAATTAGGTAAATAACACCATATCGTCACTAAGTGAAAAGAAAATGACTCGTATGCATTTGTTCTTACTCTCTAAGTTTTAAGGCTCAGTTATTACTTAACTTTGGTAATCCAAATACAGGGATGGCAAAAGAAACCCGGAACCCGAACTTTTTGGGCAGAACGGGGCATGCTTATCGGGTTACGAGACGGGTTTCGGGTCCTTAATCGGAAATTTATCGGGTTCGGGGCAAAGATGGGGAACTACATTATCGCCCCACCCCGAAACATATATACATACATATATATCTATATACATATAATATAATGTTATTAATTACGTAATACCAACATCTAATTATTTATTTTTAATCTATGAAAGATTACATTGAAAGAGTTTAATGTTTCATATGTTCCTTGAGAATCCGAATACAATATATATAGTACACAAACCCTATTAACTATTGGGCCTATAAAAACATACGACTAACACTCCCCCGCAGTTTGAGCGGGAGGACACCGGACACTCAAACTGGTACGAAAATCTTCAAATAAAGCAGAAGGTAGGCCTTTAGTGAAAATATCTGCATACTGATAACGTGAGGGAACATGAAGAACTCTAACTTGACCCGCAGCAACCAAGTCCCGAACAAAGTGAATGTCAATCTCTATGTGCTTCGTACGTTGATGTTGTACCGGATTGGAAGACAAATAGACAGCACTAACATTGTCACAGTAGACAAGTGTAGCAGAAGATAAAGGAGTATGTAGCTCACGTAGTAAATTACGTAACCAACATGTTTCAGCAACTTCATTCGCAACACCGCGATACTCAGCCTCAGCACTAGAACGAGAAAGCGTTGGTTGACGCTTTGAGGGCCACGAGAGCAAGTTGTTGCCAAGAAAAACACAATATCCAGAAGTGGAACGCCGAGTAGTTGGACACCCAGCCCAATCAGCATCCGAGTAAGCAACCAAGGAAGTTGTAGAAGAGGCGAACAGCTGTAATCCGTAGTCCAAAGTACCCCGAACATACCTCAGAATCCGCTTGAGGGCCGAAAAATGAGGCTCTCTAGGATCATGCATATAGAGACACACCTGTTGGACAGCATAAGAAATATCAGGGCGCGTGAATGTAAGATACTGAAATGAACCCGCAAAGACTCCTATACAATGTCGGATCAGAAACCGGTTCCCCATCATCTCCCAATTTGGACTCAGTATCAACCGGAGTCCTACTGGAGTTACAACTAACCATATGAGCCCTCTCAAGTATCTCCTCAGCATACTTACGCTGAGACAAAAACATCCCAGAAGAGTCACGTGAAACAGAAATTCCCAAAAAATAATTAGGAGAACCCAAATCTGTCATAGAAAACTCCCTGTGCAGAGAAGCAATAACCCGCTGTAATAGACTATCAGAGGAAGCTGTGAGAACAATATCATCAACATAAAGTAATAAATAAGCAGTATCATTCCCCTGTCTATAAATAAATAAAGAGGAGTCACAGCGACTATGAGCAAATCCAACCCGAAGCATAAAAGCAGCAAATCGCTGAAACCAAGCCCTAGGTGCCTGCTTGAGACCATAAAGAGATCGCTGTAATAAACAAACATAATCTAGATGTGCAGAGTCCCGAAAACCAGGAGGCTGATGCATGTAAACAGTCTCAGCTAAATCACCATGTAAAAATGCATTCTTGACATCAAGTTGATGAACCGGCCAATGTCTAGAAATAGCCAAACTAAGAACCGTCTGAATAGTACCAGGTTTAACCACAGGGCTAAAAGTGTCATCAACATCGACACCCTCTATCTGTGTACTACCATTCGCCACAAGACGAGCTTTGTAACGACTAAGAGTACCATCCGCCAAGTACTTATGACGAAATAACCACATACAACATACAATATTGGCATCCATAGGTCTAGGCACAAGAATCCAAGTTTTGTTTTAAATAAGTGCATCATATTCATCACACATAGCATTTTACCAATTAGAATCATTAAACGCTTCATTATAAGATTTGGGTAACGGGGAGATCGAAGACACATGATAAGTAAAACGCTGAGTAGGACGATTAGTCCCGACACGAAAACGTGTGACCATGGGATGAGTAGAAACCGGGTTTGGATTAACCATAGGATTTGGTGGATCTTGGGAAACGGAAACGGGGGTAGGATGGTGGTCAGATGGGCTAATGACATGTGTGGGAAGTGGGGTGGTAATATGAGGTGCAGTTGGGGAAGGTGGACCGTGTGTAGAAGAATTATGCTCATCAGTGTGGACAGTAGGAGCAGGCGTGTTTGTTTGAGGTTTAGGTGAAGCAGTAGTAGAGGTAGGTGACTGTTTGATTAAATTGGAGGTTTCGTCCAAAAAATCATACGAGGGACTAACATTGGGTGTCATGGAGCCAAACGGAAAAACTGTTTCATCAAAAGTAACATCTCGTGAAATGATTATTTTATTGGTGTTGAGATCCAGACAACGATAGCCGCGATGATTAGTAGCATGGCCCAAAAAAATGGAAGGTGTAGCACGGGCTCCAAGTTTGTGGTCGGCATCAAGATGAGGGTAACAAAGACACCCAAAAACACGTAAAAGACTATAATCTGGTGTAGTGCCAGTAAGGCGGGTGTATGGGACTTCATTATCAATGGCACGTGATGGTAAGATATTCAATAGGTAAACGGCCATGTTGAGGGCTTCAGCCCAATAGTTGGGTGGGAGATGAGGGAGTAGGATCTATGTATGCCGCTTGTACTCGGGATTTCAATCTCATCTCCTCCGTTGTAAGCATAGACCGGACCGTTTTGAGGTCCGGGAAAGGCTCGCGATGAGCAATGATGGTCGAAACACTTTCATATTTATCGGGCAACCCTTCAAGTGCAAACGTAACAACATCATCATTAGTAATTGGGGATCCAAGACTCGCCAAAATTGTAGCAATAGATTCGATCTTCCGAAAGTAAGCATCAATAGATAAATCACCAAGCTTCAAGGTGCGTAGCTCCGCCTTCAAAGCAATAGAACGGGTGCGTTTATTTTCTTGAAAGATATCGGCAAGGATGTCCCAAGCATCCTTAGCCGATCGAGGGTTGTCAACAACAAGACGTTGTTGAAGAGGTTTTGACAAGGTTGTGAAAATCCAAGATAGAATGATGGTGTCTATCTTTAACCACTCAGCATCGGGAGGGGGGGGGGTAGTGCTTGAAGACGCATCATCAACTCTCTTGGGCACAAGATGATCCAAAAGTTCATAGCCCTTGCAAAGGTTATGAAAGAAGTAAACCCAAGAGGAGTAGTTCATCTCCTCGACATCCAACTTGACGGGAATTAGGTTGGTGAGATTGTTGATTGTCATGAGTTTATCTGAGAGTAGAAGGAAGGGTTGAGGGGGTGTAGTATCTCCAGCCATGATATGTTGATGGATATGTCGAGTAACAGTGGAAGGTTTGTATGTTTCTGATACCATGAAAGAGTTTAATGTTTCATATGTTCCTTGAGAATCCGAATACAATATATATAGTACACAAACCCTATTAACTAGTACTTGGGCTTTAACCCATACACACCATTTGGGCCTATTGGGCCTATCAAAAACATACGACTAACATACATATCGAAATCATAGATAGAAGCTTTTTTTGTGACATATTTCTAAGAGAAGTTGTGATATGTGACGGTGACTTGTCGTTATTTATGTTTAATGATATTATTGAGGACTTGTTAAGGGTAGATCTTGATTATTATGAGCGGGCTGATTCTTCAAATTAGTGCATCAAGTCATATTGCTTATGGAGAAAAAATAATAATAAAAGAAAAATAGTGCTTTGGTGGAACGTCGCGACTAAAGTGGGTGACCTGATAAGATCCCCAACAGGGAACGGGGCGGGTTTGGCGGAGCATCTCGCCCCAACGGGGTGCCCCAATAAGATATTCGATGGGGATCGGGGCATGTGTGGTGCGAGTTTTTGTGATCGGGTTTCAGGATGGAGATGGCCACCCCACCCCATACCCGCCTCATTACCATTTCTATTCAAATCCCTGTGAAACATAACTTTTACTCTTTCAGTGGTCTCATTTTTTAATTAAGAGTGTTTTTCTCGCATCCAAGACATGAACTATAACCTCGTTCAAAATGTACAGTTATGACTTTAGTTATACTTAATTATGCTTATGGTTCAATGGGACCACTTATAATTACGTAAGTATAATTAATTATACTTCATTTTGCCCGTGCATTGCCGTGTATTATAAAAGTAAACATTATAAAATCAAGACATACACTCGGTTAATTTGAAAGTGAACTAAAAATACGGAAAATTTCATAATTTACCCAACTTTTTTTGAACAACATAAATACCCAAAAGTGTTGATTTGGCATGACTAACTTATAAGACTAATTTTATGTCTAATAAAGAGATTGAAACACTTGGCTAGATCACTGGTAGATATGAAAAATAAGAATTAGTGGAATCCATGTGTCACACAATGAATTGTTTAGTCATATTTTTAGGCATATGAGTTAGGCATGAGAATCATTTTCCTTTACCCAATTCATAAGTCAAATTCCATGTTTTTGGTGTGGCGAGTCTTGGAAAAAGTATGTTTTTTGATAATTTTGTAACGAAATCTTTTACTTGGATCAATAGTAGGTATAGATCTACAAACTTTAGTCGGGTAGGTTGGCTTCAAAACCCACCTCTTCTTACTTCTATGTTGTAATTTGTTTTGTTCTAGCTTTTTGCTAGCTTAATGAATCTTGGCCGTTCAAAAAAAAAAAAAAAAAAAAAGTCAAATTCCATGTTTACCCAAAAGACAAGTTTTCAATGTGTAAGTACAATGCTTTTAAAACATGTGTTGGAGAAATATGAAACTATGATTTTTAAATCGGCTATATACGGAGTTGCCCTAAATGAGATGATAGTAATGCAAATTCATGCAAAAACCATATTTCTATGCAAGTAACCGTATCTATTTTGAGCTTGTTGCAAATGTTGTCGAACATGCAAAAATATGCAAAAAGAAATGTTGTTTGTAAGAATCAAACTTGGGGGTCACCTACATCACAGTTGAAGTAATTTCTTGCAACCACTTCAGAAAAATAAATAGGCCTTTCGGTTGAACTAACTGAATATTCTTCCGAGAGGTTTGTGTGTCAATCCCTTCGGCTTCTAAGGGTCCTTCGGGTATCTGCACACAACAACACGCATTAGGCTCGCCCCGGGTGTTATCCCAGGACCCACTTCCGGCGTGAGAGTAAATATTTGATATTCCAAGGGGCAATGAACAGTAGTATGAAGTAAATGCTAATGAATTAGTTAGTTGAGAGTAGTAAATGAGCTGGGTATTTATAGTGCCCAGCCTTGGTACCTGAAATGGCGGCGCCGGGTTTTCAGGAAACATGTCTCAGACATAATCCCGTAAATCCCGGGGCGACGGTGTCTGCAGCTGCCATCTGTCAAAGGTTATTGCCACTTGTCCTGTTGTTGACAGCTGTTTTATCCGAACGACCTATGTGCCTTTCGGTATATCCGGACGGCTCCATGTCGTCCGGACGGCCGGTCAAGACAGGCCGTCCGGACACATACGTCAACATGTCCCCTCCCCAGTATTGCATTATCGATTGAAGATTGATGATGTAATACTTTAAAGTATGTCTTTGTTTCTTCCAGCGTACGTCATTCGGATGCATGTACCTGTAATACTTTAAATAATATTTTTATGCCTTTCGGCTAACATCACTCTGTCCGGACACATACGTCAACATGTCCCCCCCAGTATCATAGTATCGGTTTTACCGATATTGTGATACTTTGAAAATTCCGACATTATCCCTGACATGACGACTTTGATGTACAGAAATTATCATTGCAATATTTCCTGAATCTTTTGCGGTTTACAACATACGCCTTGCTACTCATATTGACTTGCGGACCATCACCTAGATACTTACGCCCCCTTCTTATCATTTCCGGGGGATTCGGGTTGTCAACAACCATTTGCTTTTCCGAAGAATAACTGTTATGTTTTCCTGGTGAGTTAGTGTACTTTTTTGTTTTATCCGGAGGGTCGGCTGTGCCGATGGTGTGGTACTTTAGACAATTTATGGATTCACATTTTACATTTTCCGGTCAATCCGGACCGCTAGGCTTGAGTATACCTGGCGTTATTTTAAAATGGCCGGGAGTCATTTTAGATATATTTTATTATTATTGAAAAAGAATCGTAATCATAAATGGCTGACATGTGCGAATGTGTCCCGCGCGTGGGTGAAGGTGTTGCCACGTCAGCCCTTGATTGGGCGCGATATTTCACGCGCTTCTTTTTACCTATAAATAGCCTTATTCGTGTCACTTGTTATTACCGTAATTTTACACATTTCTTCAAGACGTCTTGCGGCATTGTTTTCCGAATAGTAATCGTGAGTTGATTCAAGCGGCTTTCATATTAGTCCTTCGTTTGTAAAGGTACGTTCCGAACTACCCATCTCTTGTATTTATTTTCTGTTCGGCTGTATCCCAATCTCCCTCAGTTGAACCATGTCGGATTCTCTCGTTTCAACTCCTGACGAGGATATTCGAGGGGTTGAGGTATTCCTTCCCAAGTTTGACATTCGAAAATACACCTCTCGGTTGGACGAAGAGGTTGTACGTAAGATAACTGTGGACTATGGTATACCGACAGACCTGCATCCACGGCTGCCCCCGAAAGGTATGACAATGGACGAACTACCAGACGATGCTATCGGTTTGTACTTGGAACATTTTATTGAAGGTGGCCTGAGCGTGCCTTTCTCTACCTTCCTGTTGGGTGTTATTGAATAGTATAAAGTTCATATTTCTCAATTGGTTCCGCTGGGAATGCATCGTGCGACCTTGTTCGAAGTGTATTGCCGAAGCTTACATATCAATCCTACTACTCCTCTGTTCCGGGCCTTCTACAAACTGAGTAAGCAAGGCCATTGGTTTTCCTTTGAAAAAAGGGTCGGTCGTGAGAAGAGGGTGTGCTTTCGGGAAATTTTGACTTGTTTGAAGGGTTGGAAACGTGATTTCTTTCTGATAGATAGGCGAGCCATTCCGTTTGCCATGCCTTGGAGGCATCATAATTCGGATATATCGGATCCGTATCCGAGAGGAGAGTTCGATGTTGCGGATGCCGACCGATTGGCTCAGGGCGTGATAGATCTCATCCAGGTTCCTCGGGCCTTTCTTTATGCCGTTGGGCTTACATCTCATTGGGAACATCCCGGCTATCAGGTCGCCATAAGGGATGCCGAGGGGAGGGGTATAGCCTTGCAGCCTTTGTTTTGTATTTACCTGACCGATATATTTTGCGCGCTTTCTTATCTGTTTAACGTTTTCATTTTTTGCAGCCATCACAATGTCTCAATATTTGAAGAAGGCAAAAGTCCGAAAGGACGCGTTTGTGATGCAAGGGGATAAGTATCCGGAGGGTCAGCCTCCCGAGGCGCATGTGACTGTTCCCGCCACTTCTAATGCCGACATCCCGAAGAAGACGGCCGAATTGACAGGGGTCGAGGTTCCTGATGATAAGGTCTTGGAGGCCAAGAGGAAGAAACAGGAGCAGAACGTTGCTCGGCAAACGTCCCAGTCCCAGCAACATGGGACTAGATTCCGCCTTCAACGCAACGTGGAAGGCGGTGGCGAGTTCCAGTCGGTCAAGCGAAGCAGACCGAACGAAGATGTTAATGCGGCGAGGCCAGATGCTTCGGCCGCAAGAAAACAGCCGGAGGGCCAAGGCTCTTCGGCCGGAAGAAAAACAGCCGACGGGCCCCGAAAGTATTGGCGTGGGCTTCACGTCCGAGGCCGCTGGTGCGGGTACGCCTTTCGGGAATATCACTCCCTGCCTTTTGCCCTTACACCTAGTTTGACAATAGCCATTGCCCATTCTTACTTTTCCTTGCATATCTTTTTTATTGTAGGGGGTTCTTCCGGCGCTGGCTCTGGCCATGGGAAGGAGAAGGTAATTGACGAGGATGACCCTGCTGCTTTGCACGTTCCGGCGTGGAAAGTTCGCAAGGACGATCGTTTGGATGGTTGGGAAGTCTGTCGGGACTTGATGCTGAATCTGCCGACTCCGAAGGAGGAGTCGTTCCTAGAGAATCTGGGTGATGCTGAAGCTGGTCAAAGGGCCTGGAAGTTATTGGGCATGGGTGTCGTAGCTCAATCGGACCTATTACTCCGGTTTGAAAATCTTCTTCATGAGCATCACGAGCTGTACCGCACCCATCAACAGTGCGGAAACCTCGGAAAGAACGGGGGTGGAGAGCTCAAACAGCTGAGGGCCGAGCATTCCGCCTGTATGGTGAAAGAATCGGAGTTGATGGGTCAGGTTAAGGAGTTGGAGAAGTTGGTTGAGGACGAGAGGTTGGTCGCGGCGGAACGGATCAGTGCTCTGGAGGCTGATTTGGAAAAAGCCAAGACCAAGCTGGGTGAAGAGGTAAAAGACAATCTGGACCTCCGTAATGTGAAGAAGGATCTTATCGCCCGACTGGGCCGGACGGAGGCAGATAGGTTTAAGGTTGTGAAAGAAGTCATTCCGGAAGTGGTTCGCCGTCTCTTGGGTAGTCATGAATATAAGGAGCATTTGGGGGGCCCTTTCAGTTTATCATCGCAATCCGGTTTCATGGAAGGAGTGGTTATAGGTCGTAAGCCAGAGGAGGTGGCTAAAATTGTGGCCGAGACGGAGAACCTGGATGTGGAAGCTGGCCAGAAGTTTGACCCGTTGTACGATGGGTTATTTACCGCCGAGTATCCCTACATCAGGAGGATTAGCAGCTCCTACCTTAAGTCTCCCGATGAAATCTTGAAGATCTTCCCTGACCCGCCTCCATTTACTTCCGCTGAAGACCAACATGCCGGTGCTGCCGCTGGATCCACTTCCGGTGTTGCTGAGACCGAAGTTGCTAACGTCCATGGCTCTTCTGCTGGAGGGAACGAGTCGGCCTCCTGATCACCCCGGAATTCTTGTGAAGCTTATTTTAAATTGTTACTTTGAAAAACATTTGTGGATGTAAGGCCCTCGGGCCAGAAATAATTTATTCGATTCGGATGACTGTAATAATTTAGCGTACAATTTGCATGATATCTGTTTATTTGTACATCTAGCCATGTAGTTGCTTTACATAATTCGGTCTGCCATGTTTCTTATTTTACGCATCACTTTAATTTACTTCCGGAGTAATTTACCCGTTCGGTGAACCGGGATGTTTAGTGTTGCTTTGACCTTACGGAGCTTCTACTTTGGCTCGTGCGATGGTGTGCTCTTTTGAGTACTCGGATTGGACTATCGGATTTTATAAACTTGCCATTATTGACGATTATCTGGTCTTTCCCCCTCCTCTTTTCTCTTTTTTTTTATTACGCGTGCGGAGCAAAAGATGCAACAATTTAGCTTCCCAAATATGATAGTTTCAGATTGCTTGTTCCATTTTAGCTTCTGCGGACCATTTATTATCCCTTCGTTACACCTGCGCTTTCGACCCCGAGCATGTGCCGAACACTTGTTTGTTATTACCATTACTGCTTGCGCAGTTCCGGAGGTACAAGCTGACGTTCGGCCTACATTCGGGTTATGAACGTACCGCTTGTTTTTTATTACCTTCGCTATTTGCATAGCTCCGGAGGTACAAGCTTACGTTGGAGCTAGATTTTTGTTACGAACGTATAATACTTGTTTTTTATTACCTTCACTATTTGCATAGTTCCGGAGGTACAAGCTTATACGTTTTTGGGCGACACACACCGTTCTTTGAACACTAACCACGAAAATATCCGGAGGGCGTGAACCTCTCGGAGGGGTCACATTCGGCTTATGTTCAAAGTAAGATAAATGATTACTCGGTCACCCCTTTCTGGGTACCGTTATGGTAACCCCTTTTTGGGTATCCCATCTTTGAACATTGACCACAAAACTCTCCGGAGGGGGCCAGCCTCGCGGAGGGGTCACTTTCAACTTATGTTCAGAAACTATATGGTAGGCCCCTTTTTTGGGCATACCATCTTTGAACATTGACCACGAAAATATCCGGAGGGCGCGAACCTCTCGGAGGGGTCACTTTCAACTTATGTTCAGAATGTCACAAGTGTTGCCATAACGTATTGTAAGAAAATTGCCTCCTTTCAATGGTGGGATAGCTGCACTTGTCATTTAAATAGTTAATACCAAGCCCTTTCGGGTGTTACATAAGATACATAAACCGAATATTCATAAAAACATTTTCAATGGTCAATTGTCCGTCATATCATCAGTGCTTTCTTTTCCATCCTTGCGTGATTCGTGTTGTTCCGCTCGACAAGTTTCCTTTCCTTCGGCGGATTCATGCTTTTCTCGGCTTGCTCTCCCATTAGTTTTGTTCCATTGGCATGTGAGATTACCTGCTGATATGTGTCTAAATACATATATATTTTACATTGTTTAAACCCACATAAACAGTCAAAAACACTTTGAAAAGTCTCAAAAAGACAGAAAAATATTTAAACTGTGTTTTATTCATAAATTGTCAAATCTAGTCCTTAGTTATTCAAAACATGGAAACTTTTCATAAAAGGCCCTCAGGGATTTTCAAGTTGTCAAAATTAGCCTTATAAAGTTCAGTTTTGCAAAACGGCAACTTTAGTCCCTGAAATTTCAATGATTGACAGAATTTATCCCTGGACATTTTAAATTGGAAAATTAACATTTTTGGTCCTTTGGAAAATTAAAATTGTCAAAATTGGTCCTTATAACAAACTTTGGAAAGTTGTCATTTTGAGTCCCTAAAAATCCAAAATTGCACAAATGGTCCTTGTGCTTATTTAAACCAAACCGGACCCTTGAATTAAATAAAACCCATTACCCTTTATTTTATAAACCCAGCCCAACCCAATCAATAAATCCCAAGCCCAATCCCTTAAACCAACCCGACCCAACACTTGCCTGGTATTTAATACCAGGTTTGACTCTGGTCAAAACCTTCTTCTTCCTCACATCCCCGCCAAACCATCACTGCTCCAATACCACTTCACCTTTACACCTCAACCCCCCACCTCATCATTCCAGCTCACTAACCTCTCCCCTCCACCTCCACATAGCACCAAAATTCTTTAATTGAAAAAAAAACTGCTTGTGTACGTTTTGGCGCCAAAATGCCACTTGTGTGGTTTTGATGAAATATAAAGATCCAATGGTGGGAAATGCTCAGAAGTCGACAAGGAAGCATTGGGAATGATATTTAAAGAAAAAAAGAAGGAAGAGAAGAATTATTAGTGTAGCTTTAGTATAATTTAGCCGTAGGTAGTGTAGTTTACAATTCAGTTGTAATTTTTGATTTTAAAAGCTTGTAACCTGATACTTTAGTGTAATTTGAACTTTTCCAAATCTCAATTTCAAGTTTCATTTTCCATCTCAGTTTATGCAATTTTAGATTTTATTTCAAAAATCTCAAGTTTGTTGAATGATGTTAGTTGTTGTTATATTGAACTCTTAAGCTCATTTAAGCTCTGACAAAGCTTATTTAGCTTTTAGATACCTTAAAACCAGTTATAAATTTAAAATAGAAAAATACAAAAAAAGAAATCAAGAAAAATAGAAAAGAAATAAAAAATCAGTGAAGAAGGTGATACAGGCTTGGAGCAGGGTAAATTTTGGATTGCCCTTGGTAATAGTGCTTATTGGTAAGCAATAGGAAGTGTTCTAAGGTTCTGGTTCTTGATATTTGCTTGGAAGCAATTTGTAAGCATAAATTCCATTTTTACCCTTTCACTGTATAATTGCTTATTACTGCCTATCATTGTTGTTTTCATGCTTATTTGGTGCTTATTAGTTAAAGTGTTGCTTAAAATGTCTTGCTTGTTTATTTAAATATAAAGTTGATCAGTACATATATTTCACAGTCTAAGTAGCATAATTTGGATTCTAAGGAAAGTAATGTTGTTGTCTGTGTTTTCATGTTTCTTTAAGCTCAGTTTATCAAATTAGAACCTTTGGAATTTATTTCATGGGCTTAATCTGTTATTTGCTTTGAAATCATCAAAACAGTCAAGATAAAGCAGTGTTTGGATTTACTGTGATCTATGTGAACCAGAGTGTTTCAGTTGCTAATTGTTGTTTCACATGTCACTTAGGTCCCTAATAACTCAGTCATACATTAAAATCCAGTTGTTATGAGTAAAAAAGTCAAAATGATGCTTAATCTCAACTTATGTGTGCACTATTAAAGTTTCATATTGCTTAATCCCTCAAAACCTTTCATAAGTAGTTATTATATCTTAATTTAGTGTCATATTACCTTATTATATCATAATCAGTCAGTAGTTTAAGATCAAACTTCACCAAAGTCAACCCTTGTTTATTCTGCAAAAGTCAAAAGCCACAGCAGACCTAGTGTTGTTGGTTGCTGATCTTTGATCCAATTGGACCTCAATTGGCAAGTTTCTGATAGGGATTTTTAGGTTTTTAGATAGCCAGTAGTGTCACCTTGCTTTTGCCCCCATAATCTTAATCTTCTCTGCTTATTTATAAGCTCAAAATCTCTCTGCAAGTTGGCTGCTTAAACCTGAATTTTCTGCATAAGTTGTGAAACAGCCAACTGCTTATCTTGTTCAAATTCTTGTGCTTATTTGTAATTTTAAGTTGTTTTGAGCTTATTTTAGCATATTAATCTTGTTCTGAGCCTTTGGTATTGTTTTGAGCTTATTTGCTTATTTTTGGGCTTATTTGCTAACTGCTTATCTACCCAAAAGTGCTTATTAAGCTCAGAATAGTTCCACTTTTATTTTTCATAGCTTCTTAATAATATTTTAGATTTATCTGTAAATTTTCATAATTTTCTGAATAGTTTTGATATTTTTAATCTTTTTAATTAGTTTCTAATAGTATTTAAATTATAATAAATAAAAAAATAATCAGAAAAATATAATTTTAATTTTAATAATTTTCTTTTGTCATTTTTAATCTATGAAAAATAGGATTATATTTTTAGGTCTTAAAAAAGCCAAAAATAGAAATATAGTGATAGCTTCTATTTAATAGAATTTATCTTTTTAAATTTTAATTAAGCAAATTTCATTTTTATAATTTTCTTAGCTTCTATTTACCTTAGAGTATTTATATAAAAAATTTCAGATTTTTCTTTGATCTTTTAGTATTTATTAGAATTTTAATTAGTTTAAATAATTATTAAATAGTTTTTAATTAATAATAATTAATTAATAAGTCAAATAAATAATTTTCTTTTTCCAATAATTTTCTTTTATTATTAGGATTGTAAAAATATAATTTTCATATCCGTAGGCCTTTTATTTATTAAATCTCACTTTTTATTTTATACGTTTACGTTTATTTAAACGTACGTTTTTAGACTTTAGACGTTTTAAGTAATTTGGTTCCCTTTGTTTATTTCAATAGCTTGTTTTAAGCTATTCTCTTATTTCCTTAGTTCAATAATTCCAAAACCCTTTCCCATTCAATTACACCCGATCACAAATCCGTTTTACTACAGTGTTCACACCTCGCTGGGACTTAACGACCCGGGGATACACTATACTCCTTGGTTAGTTGTCTTCAAGTGGTTTGACTTTATTTGACCACATCCGTGGTTGATTTAAGTTGACTGTTTGAGGCCGATCAAATTTTGGCGCCGCTGCCGGGGAGGTGTGCTGCGTTGAACGAATTTGAAGCATTAGTGATTGTTGAATATACACCCATTGTATATTTACCATCTTTGTTCATATTTTCTTATTTTCATATAAAAACTAAAATAATCGTGAAGTTAATCCGTTTGACTAAACGATTGCCAAAAACATTTTTATTTTAAGTTTTCAACGAACACAAAAAAAACCCAAAAATATTCATCTTTACCCTCTTACCCTTTTTGATTCTTTATTCCTTTACCCTCTATCCATTTGATTCTAAACTTCTTATACCTTTCTTCTATGGCGTCTCTCGGGTACAAATGTTTTGATTGTAAAAGCCCGTTGATTGACAGCCATCGTTGTTCTAAGTGTGCGTGTGAGCGGTGTGGAAAGCATGCACCAAAGGATCGTGGATCTTGTTATTGGTGTGAATTATCCACTAAAGAGTCTCTCAAGGATTCTCAAAGTCCTTCCTACTACCCTCCACAGCCCGAGATACGTGCTATTAATGACAAACCATCGAGAATCGATCCTAACCTTTCAGGATTTACGGTTAAAAGTTTGTCAAGCAAACGTACAGAACTTAGAACAGTGACTAAAAAGAACGACTTGCCCAATCTTCACGTTATTCAAAAACAAAAACCAGAGACCATAACGGAAGTGGTGGAAATTCCTAGCTCTCAGAGCACTCCACTTGTCCCACCTCCGGATTTTATTCCTTGTGTCGGTTGTGGTGAGCCGCTTTTTGGTTTACCATGTCGTTGGTGTACATGTAAAGAATGTGGTAATGATATTCGAGACGGAAGTTGTTTGTTTTGTGGTTCAAGGAATTCATTTTCTTATGATCCTAATCCGAACTCATTCAACGACTCTTCAAATTTTTCTAACTACCCAGCACATTCATACGAGCAAGAATCATGTTATCCAAATCTCAATGATTCATCGTATCAAAATACACCAAACTTTTCTTGTGAGTATTGTGGAGGCCCACACTTCAGTTCCGATTGTCAAACAAGGAATCCAATTCCTTGTTACAGTTATGACTATTCGTGTCAAGACCAACCTCCACAGTACCCAATGTTTCAAGCAACTCCTCAACAAACTGAACAAGATTTTTTTCTAAAGACTCTAGAGTCCTTAAAAGAAATAAATGAGGAGTTAGCTAATACACCGTTTCATAATGCATCAAGTTCTTCTTGTGCATTTTGTGGGGGTCCTCATGATGATAATCAATGTCAACCTTCTGGTTTTGACAAATCCCCACCCCCGCAATTTTCATTAATTCTAAATTCACATGATCCATGCGGCGGGGATCGATTCGGCTAGAGCTGTCATGCATTGGGGGAACATAAGGAGCATAGTAGTCACCCCTGCGTCCTTTGAAATCAACCTTGAGGTTATTCCGTCGGCGATCTCCTCCGAAGAGGGGCCTTGGTTGTTGGTCATTTCTGTTGTGGTATGGGTTAGGCCGGGACTCCACTTTCTCTCCCTTCGGCAGTTCTGTTGTCTGGTACGCCTCTTCGGCTTGGATGAAATCATCAATTCTTTCCAACATCTCCTCGACAGTCTTAGGGATCTTGTCAGAGAACTTTTTTGCTAATTCCGGGTAGTGGTGACCGTTCAGGAACGAACCGATTTGCATAACTTCGGGAGCGTCTGGGAAGTAATTGACCTCGCACACCCATCTCTCCTTGAAGTCCGCGAGGCTCTCATTAGCCTTCCGGTGAATCTTGTTGATCTCCGTGAGGTCTTTATTGCTTACTCTTAACATACTAAACCTATTCAAAAACCTCTTTTGAAGCTCGTCCCAACTATCAATGCTTCCCGTTGGGAGCTTATCAAACCATCCCCTGGCTTTCCCGTCCAAGGTTTGTTGGAAAATTCGACACCATACGGGCTTCGGCCATTCTTCGTGATTTCCTGCTCCGGTAAAACGATTGATGTGGTCATCTGGATCAGTGGTTCCTTGGTATAGTTTTAGGTTCGTCGGTATCTTGTGCTTGGGAGACGAGAATTCTATGATCCTTTTCGTGAACGGGCACTTAATTACTTCCTTAAATGGTTTGCTCAAGTCATCATCCGCCTTTTTCCCCTTTCCGTATGGTGACCCTTCAACATCTTCTTCCTCCGAATGTTCATACTCGTCGCCGAGCCTCAGCATTCTGGGGCTCACCAGGTTGCGATTGCCCGGTTGTTTGAACAACTCTTTCAAGGCTGAAAGATGACCTGCGATTAGGGTTTGGACATCCGGAGGATCTTGGTCTCCTCCGGATCCCCCGGCTCCCCCCGCATTCCGAACAGGGGTGAAGAGGGGTGTAGAACCCGCCATTTCAAACGTTGGTGTAGGGCCTGAACCCGTCATTTCGAAAGTTGGTGTAGGACCTGTCATTCCGAGCCTCAGGTAGATCGAGCGGAAGGTCCCACGGATGGCGCCAATTTGTTGAAGTAATTTCTTGCAACCACTTCAGACAAATAAAGAGGCCTTTCGGTTGAACTAACTGAATATTCTTCCGAGAGGTTTGTGTGTCAATCCCTTCCGCTTCTAAGGGTCCTTCGGGTATCTGCACACAACAACACGCGTTAGGCTCGCCCCGGGTGTTATCCCAGGACCCACCTCCGGCGTGAGAGTAAGTATTTGATATTCCAAGGGGCAATGAACAGTAGTATGAAGTAAATGCTAATGAATTAGTTAGTTGAGAGTAGTAAATGAGCTGGGTATTTATAGTGCCCAGCCTTGGTACCTGAAATGGCGGCGCCGGGTTTTCAGGAAACATGTCTCAGACATAATCCCGTAAATCCCGAGGCGGCGGCGGCGGTGTCTGCAGCTGCCATCTGTCAAAGGTTATTGCCACTTGTCCTGTTGTTGACAGCTGTTTTATCCGAACGACCTATGTGCCTTTCGGTATATCCGGACGGCTCCATGTCGTCCGGACGGCCGGTCAAGACAGGCCGTCCGGACACATACGTCAACAATCACCAACAACCATCCAGGACCAAGATCACAATTTTGGTATTGTATTCATTTAATCTTATATCTTTCACAAGAACAATACCCGAACTTGCTAAAAAAAGGTATGAGGATGTAGGATGTTGACAGTCACACCCATATCCAAAGATAAAGTACTCGAGAGTAAAATGATTGCTTTCAGAAGAAAAAAAAACTCTCTTATTTAATCCTATATGTTCAATAATTTTTTTGTTACTATTGTTATGCTCAGGGACTGAACCAGGACTAAATATGACCAGGTGCACACAAAAAATTGAACACTAATACTAGAAACATATTTCGATGGACCGGGTGCATTTAAGATAACTTTAAGAAAAATCAATGATTTTTCTCAAAAATTAACACTACACTGAAAAAATCCATGGGGTGCCCAGGCACCCGCGGGAACCCCCTGGCTCCGTCCCTGGTTATGCTACAGGTTGAGAATATGGTGGCTCATATATGTAAGGATGTTTAAAATGGTATACACTGGCGAGTAATTAACTTGGGGCTTGCGTGGCTTGTTGACGCCATGTAATTCAATTTGAATTTGACACTTTGTTGTGAAAAGAGTTGTGACAAAGTAAATATATTTTTTTCCAATAGTTTCGCCTAGCATCAAATCTACAAGTTATTTTACGGCTTACAAATATTTTGATATAAGATTACTCTTCCATATAGTGCATATGGCTGACAATTATTCAAAGATTTCGTTGTTGCTATTACTTAAAGATGTTCTAACATCCTGCATATCATTAATACTCAAACTTGTAGCATCCTAAGGGCCCAAGGAGTCATGTGGCTCAAATTTTTAACCCTCTCAAATCCCTCCAATCATAGCCCTCCATCTCATTTTACTCCTTCAACCCTCCCAACCAACCCTCCCAACTCATTTCTCAGGCATTCATGATTTTTTCAACCCTTCCAAATTTTTTTATTTTCTTTTTCATTTAATTACATAAAACTATTTAATAAAACATAAACATCATCCATTACATAAAACATAAAATCATCCATTACGTAAAACATAAAATCATCCATTACATAAAATCACTCATCAAACTTCCATCCATGCCTCGCCGCAATCGACCGTTTTTCATCAAGCATCCACGCTAACAGGTTTGGATCGGTGATGTTTGCGTGTGGGGTTTGGAAGAACTTGAAATCACTCCTGGCGGTCTTCGACCTTTGATGCTGGAGTTGTGCGTCCAATAGTTCTTGCTTCTTCGCGTTCGCTTCATCCATGTTTGCTTTTTTCTTTGAAATGTAATCAGCGACGTCTACCCCAAAAGCATCCCCCCTCGATGATGCACCACTCACAGATTTCCCCTTGCCTTTCCTTGGTCGAGTAGGAGTGCTGTCCTCGTTCAAATCCGGCAACACAGTAGCATCAACGTCATTACTAGACGCCTCATAAGTACCTCCCTCCGATGACTTTCTCCGCTTTTCCGAATGAGACGACCCTGCTTGCCCAACTTGGATTGTCTCCTTCCATTTTTCTTCATTCATTAAAACCTTCCACGCTGCAACACTCTTGAAATCTTTGCCGGTCTTGATTTTGAAGTCGTTCAACGCTTCGCTCATCACATCCAAATCATCACATCCACTTCTCCTTAAACCACCCTACATACATATAATTCAATTAATTAAAGTATATATATATATATTTCACGTAATTAAAACATATGTACATATAATTCACGTAATTAAAGTATACCGCTTGGATGTAACATCCGTTGAATGTCGTGCATGTGTTATTCATCATCGTCCATTTCGTGTTGAGACTATCTTTAGATCGAGTTGTGCCCCCCATTTCCTTTGTGAAATGCTCCAATATTCGCGCCCAAAATCTATCTCGACCTTGTTCATTACCGACTTGTCTACAAGTTGATATATGAACCCAAGCTTTAGCCAACGCCACCTCCTCATCCGGCGTCCATTGTTTTTTATCGGCTCGTTTTGCAAATTTCTTTTTCGTCATGTTTTCTTGAACCGCATTTTCTACAACTACAAACACGTTATCCAAACTCATGAATATTTCAATCCAAATCCAAATACTGCTACTAACATACTGCTACAAACCAAACATACTGCTAGTAACTTTGCTACTAACATACTGCTACAAACCAAATACAACTACAAACATACTCATGAATATTTCAAACGAGCCGATTGCTACAAACCAAATACAACTACAAACAGCCCATTTCTAACGCATTCTATCGGGTCAGGCATTTTATCAAACAGGTTACGCGCATCATTTCTAACTCATTTGATGTTGTAGAGACAAACCTATATATACAAACCTATATATTTCAATCCAAATCCAAATACAAATATATATACAAACCGAAAATAGTCAATATATATGATACCAAATGTAGATAAAAACATACCAAACGGAGGTTGTTGTGTTTCTGGAACGAACTCAACATCATCAACATCATCCTCGTCGATAATGGGTGGTGGGTTGCGGAAAGCGAATGGATCAAAATGTTCGAAGTCTACCTCCGCCGTTTGGTGGACACCGTAATGTCGAGGATCCATTGCCGGTATAGAAAAAGATTGCCTTCGAATTGGTGGTTCGGGAAGATAGTATTGTGAGCTTGATTGTTGATATTGTTGTTGATATTGTTGATGTTGTTGTTGATATTGTTCGTGAATAATGCCTCGACCCCGACCTCCACCTCGACCTCGTGAACCACTAGCCACGTTTTGTGGTTTTTGTTTTCCTCTCCACGCATCCATGGCTCGCCGGATTTTTTTTTGTAGTTGTTGGCTGCGTTTTTTTTTTGGGAAGAAGGAGGGTTGTTTTTTGGGAAGAAGGAGGGCTGCGTTTTTTTTTTTTTAGTTGTTGCCTGCGTTTATTTAATGCAAGTAACGTTAATGTCTTTTAAATTCTTCAACCCGCAACTACATGGGCAAGCCGTGGAAATCAGCCCGCTGGGCAACCCGCTGGGTCGGCGGCGGTGTTCCCCAGCGGGTTAGCCCAGCCCTTTGCCTACCCGCTGACCACTCCGTCAGCCCTAACCAGAGACGGAACTTGAACGTATATGTTGGAGGGGCCAACTTGTAAAATATTTATTTTGGGGGGGGCAATATACACAAAGCCATAATTTTTCTATTAAAAATGACTAAAAATAGAAATAAAAAGATATAAAATCTATATAGGGTTAAAATTTTTGGGGGGGCCACAACCCCCCTTGGCCCTATACATGTTCCGTCCATGATCCTAACTCCACCACAAACAAATTGCTTCAAAAATGCTTATTTGTTAAAAGTTTAAGTCAATCGCCTTTGTGTGCATTTTAAATATACTTCAACCTAGTAATTTTTACCCAAAAATCAGAAAGGCTTTAACTCTGTAATATACCCAAACTGATACTGCTAACTCCAAAATCAGACCCAATATTCATCGGTTAGACTTCAAAACTTAATTTCCACTTACCGTAATCACACCCCGGACTTGGCAGTACCCACGTCTCTGGATATTCAAGGGTTTAAAGTTTAAGCTAATATATTACTTACAAACTTGTGATAATGATATATTTATATGAGAAAACAGAAGTATCTATTCTATTTTTTATTCTAAAATCTACAATACTAAAAATCTTTGATCATGAATTCATGATAAATATTTCAGTAAGAATACAAGTCTTCCGGTGATATGGGTCAGTCCAGCCCAATCTAACAAGTCTAGCCCATTAGTTTAAATCATTCCCACAAGTTTTATTGCAGTGTCTTTTTTAAACATGTTAACCAGTTATAACTTGTACGCTGCGTTGTTTTTTGTTAAAAAAACAGAAAAGGAGAAAAGAAATGTAAAAAAGAAAACAAAAAATTGCTTTCTTAGAAAATGACGCAGGTGTATAAAAACAAGAGTTGCATCCACTAAGAAAAAGATGGAAATTGCACACTTTGTCAATCATAATTACATGCGATATTCCGCAACCATACTCCAAAAAGTCAAAAACCCAACAACAATATTCTTATTAGTAAATTATTTGTCTCATTTATGTCTCATTTATAGGACAAGGTGTTGTAACACCGTAAGATTTTATTTTTTTGTCATCTCAGCGTTATTTCAGTATTTTCACTTTTAACACCAACACACCAAAATACCTCTTCACTAGTAATATGTTAAAAACACATCTTTTGAGACTCACTATTTTATTTTCTTTTCAATTTTCAAACAAACTAATTTTTTATTTATTAAATAAAAATAGAAATTACAATACGAAAAAAAATCCAAAAAATAGAGAAAAGTACAAAAACTTTTAAAAAACACTAAAAAATAATTAACGAAGACGACTAATTGCGGTTCATTCCATATTTTTTGAGGATTTCTTCTTTTTGCATGTTAATAAAGTGGGCATCGCCAACCGACATTTTCTTGGCGCTAAGCGCGAGAAACTTCATTTCTTCCAACCGCATTATTGTCCGATCTTTCTCTTTCGACACCTCGTATGACGATTGGACGGCTTCACGTTTGAGTCGAAACTTATTTTGTAAAGTATCCCCAAAATCTGATGGGTTACTTCCCGCGGTGCTCGACGTGGTTTCCAATTTAGTTTTTTTTCAAGGACGTGGTTTACTGGGGGGACGTGGTCTCGGTTCATCTCGTCCGGTGAGATCAACCAGTTTAACGGGCTCGGCCGCATCCCACTTGGCTTGCTTAACATTGTTCATAAGATCAACCTCATTTTCCACAGTACGACACGTTGTAAACATTTGTAGATTGAGTTGAACTTTTGGCGATTATAGTTCAACGTATGCCACTTACTCGTTAACATGTCCTTGTTACGTTTTTGGCAATTAGTTTTGTTGAACTCGTGGAGAACCTTGTACCAAAACAAATCGTTGGTTTGGTTAATTCCGACTTTGTTATCTTCGGAAACGGCAACGTAACACACGGCTAATAACGTTTCCTCCTCCGGTAACCAACGAAAGGAAACCGGTGCGGATTCGGTTTCGGTTTTGGTTGTGGGTTTCGGGTATTTTGCTCGTTTTGCGGGTCGTTTTCCTTTTCGTCTAGTCTTTCATTCATGGGTTTCGGGTGGTGGTTGTGGTTGTGAGGTTTGTGGTGGTGGTTGATGGAATTGTGGTGGTGGATTTTGTTGTAGATTTTGGAATTGTTGGTTAAATATTTGTTGTTACTGAAAGTGATATAATTGTTTGGGTGTGCAAGTCGACATAGTGTATTGGCTACCGAACACGGGAATCTCGGAATGTGAAGATATTGAGTTTGCGGATGAAGGTGTCGGAGGGTTTGACGAAGATGATGAGTTTGGTTGGGACATCTCGATGAGGTTATTGAAACACGGATCGTTATGATATTGAGACGTTTTTTGTATAGTTCGTATGTGAAAATATAAAAGTGGGAATGAAAATAAAGTGTTTGGGTGTAAAAGGGTTTATATAAAAGTTGTTGCGTTTGGTTTTAAAAAAAATAATAATAATAATAAAATAAAAAAATAAATAGCCGTTACTAGCCATTATGGTTTGAAAATTCAAATTTTGTTTGCCTTTTTCCCAAACCAATGCATGCTGGTATACAAACGCCGACCCCAACGGAGTTGGTTTTTGTTGTGTGCGGCATGGTGACGCCAAAACAACGCCAACGACATTGGTCTAGTGGTTTTTGTTTTGTGCAGTATAATTTTGTTTGCCTCTTAGATTCAAGATACAAGGTTACAATTGAGTTTTAGCCGTGATTGAAATCTAAGTTAACGATATTAGACCGTCTTATTATTTTGAGTCATTGGTCTAGTGGTTGGCACCCTAGCTCTCAAACTCGCGAGTTTACACGTAAGATCGTACGATCTTACGTGCACACCAGCCAAAATCGTGTAAACTCGTCATAGGATCGCACTTTAGGTGGGATCGTACGATCTTACGTAAAATCATTCGTAAACTCGCGAGTTTACACGTAAGATCGTACGATCTTACGTGCTCACCAGCTCTTGTTTTTGGAAAATGGGAAACGCTTGGAAACGCCTAGAAACGCGGCGGAAACGTTTCTGGAAAATGAGAAACGTTTCAAATCTTTTGGAAACGTCTAGAAACATCTCATGAAGAGTAGAAATATAAAAAGTTTGACTCGTTTATCATTTGCTTATAAAATATGATAAATTGGTAGGATCGTAGGATCTCGATCCGATCCTACGATCTCGATCTTGCAAAGACAAAAACGATCTTGCGCGGGATCGCGATCTTGACAGCCTTGGTCTAGTGGTTGGCACCCTACTCTCCTCGCAAGAGGTCTTATGTAGTTACATTTAGTACTCATTAGTTAAGCCGCGTACATTTGAGTGAAAGACTCGCATTTTCAGAATAACCTCAACAGAAAACCTCTTTCGTTTTATTATTCTGGACCTGGTCTCTTAGAAGTGTAATTAAAATGATGAATTTTTATAAAATAAAGTGCTTACTTTTATCTTCTTAAATTTAATTGAAGTGTAGCATCTCGTTTTGTATCTAGTGAAGTGTTTGTACGTTAGATGAATTTTACCACCAATTTTGAATCATTTATTCCACTTTAACATTTGTCATGAACTGTGGAAGGATGTATAATTTGTGATGATGACAAATAGACAACTCACTTTGATCATTTCATCATAGAGTACTATACGAGTGTTTTGGTTTAATCTAATTAAAACTATTTTTCTTTCTACTTGATTATTAAAAAAGTTTGTTTCCAATTCACCTCGCACTTTTGGAGTATGGCCGATTGATTGGTGACTTTTGTAGCATCGAGTTAATTATGTCCAAATATGTTTGGTCATCAACTTTTTATTTCAAATTAGAATCCTAATGCCTCCACTATATTATATTACAAGTACTTTATTCCAAACTATTTGAATATTTAGATCACTAGACGAGTACCCGTGCATAGCAACGAAATTTTATAACGACAAATAGTTTTAGTGATAAAAAATAGTTTATGGGTTATAAACGAAAAATATTAAAAGTTCGAAGATTTGGGGATTAAACATAATGTTTTGAAACCCGGGTGGTTTAACCGGTTGAAGCATCCCGAGTCAACCCGGTTTTCAATGTGTATTAATAGTTTCCTTTTAAAACATATATTTTAACATTTACTTTTTTAGTTTCAACATTTCCTTTATTGTGATGTTTTAAGTTTTTTCTTACCTAATATAAATTTTTCAACATTTCACATATTGACTTTTTCATTTTTCCACATTGACCATTTTGCTTTTATATGTAGTATAGATATAGATTAGCATTGCTAATTGTAGTTTATGATGTTAATTAAGTTATTGCTTATATACATTATTTCCGGTTTTTCTTTAACCGAAACATTTTCCCGAACAATTGGATCATGACTTGCTAGTAAACTGTCTAACTTAATCATTGATACAAATAGTGGTTCCTAGAAAATGATATGAGCCCTCGCTATCGAATAGTACTTTGGGTTGATTTTTGAGCATCATCTTATGTGTCGCACTAGCTAATTTGATCATTGACACAAATCGTGGGTCCGACTTTGCCTAACATGCAAATTCGTCCAAGATTTTTGTATGGTTCTACCACCGTCAATTGATATTATAACATTTATAATGCAACTATTATGGGTATGTTTGGCACAAGTAGGAGCTGGAGCGGATCGCTGGAGCGGGTTGCTGGAGCTGGTTGCTGGAGCATGTGGCTGGAGCTTTTTTTTACATGCTAGTACAACTAGCATTTCATTTAGTAGCTTATTTTTTTAACAAGCTCCTTCAAGCCGTGTTAGCCAAACGAGACTTATTTTTAATGATAGCTTATTTTTCTAAAAAAAATAAGTTCATGCTACGATAAGCTCTAATAAGCTTGTGCGGCAAACATAGCCTATGAAGGCTTTCAAGTTGATGTAAAGTTCATAGAGTAATTCAATATCATATCATATATTCCTAGAAATTGTTTTGGAATCAAAATAATACGGAAGAAATATAGAAATAATATATTTGCTTGTTGTCCTCCTTTCTAAGTTCTAAAATACAAACTCTTTTCAATATGAGTTAAAACTCCTCATTTTTAAATAACGTGAATAAAAAAAACCTCGGTTACTCTCATATAATTAAGGGCTAATGATTTTTAATGTTTCTAAGTAATGGTCTGAACTTACTAATCTTTGCTATGTTGTGTACTAACGGTGTGATTAAGATTTTCCGTTAGAGTTATTTACATAAATCGTCCTTGTGGTTAGGATCAAATTGCAACGACAGTCCTTAACGTCAGTTAAGTTATTTACATAAATCGTCCTTGTCGGTCAACGGGTTAACGAGTCGGGTCGGGTGCCACATGCCATCGGGTCGAGTCAGGTCAGCTAAAGGGTCAAGTCGGGTCGGATACCGGGTCGGGTTGCCATATGGACCAATTATGTGGTGCCACGTGGCATGCAGCATAAATACCACCCATTGCCTCAGCACGGATTCGAACTCGGGACCCTTGCTTTGAAGGTGAAGGACTCTCCCAACTGAGCTAGGCAGTCCCTCAATTATAATAGCGCATATGGTTCCTTTTATATAGTCACTTGCCCAGTTCATATTATTAGTATATTTGACCTGTCATTTAAAGGTCTTTTGGCTCGGTTCAAAAATAAACAAAAGTACCATCGGACTCGTTTTTTCGTGCTCTTTCCAATGGTGTGCTCGGGGAATTTTTTTCGACTTCTTCTGAACCTCGATACACGCAAAAACGTTGTCAAAACTCATCCGAAAATCATCGTTTTTGCTTTGTTTTCAAACCCTTGTACCTGCAAGACATAATAACACATTCTAAACATATTTGCAATATAGTTTAACATTTTTCATGGTTATTAGTCTGATTTAGCGTATTTTCTGGTATAAAAGTGATGTGTGTCACGCACGCATTTTTTTTCTACCGGAAAACATGCTAAATCGGACTAATAACCATGAAATATGTGAAATTATATTGCAAATATGTTTGTTATGTGTTATTTTGTCTTGCATGTGCAAGGGTTTGAAAACAAAGCAAAAACGATGATTTTCGGATGAGTTTCGACAACGTTTTCGCGTTTAACGAGGTTCAGACGAAGTCGAAAAAATTCACCGAGCACACCATTGGAAAGAGCACGAAAAAACGAGTCCGACGGTACTGTCATTTATTTTTGAACCAGGCCAAAACTCGCTTAAATGACAAGTCAAAAAGTACTAAATATGACCTTTCAGTAGAAAGGGGTTTAAAAGAATAGTTTGTGCGTATTATTATTGAAACTATGCTTAGCACAGCTAGGCATAGTCTCACCTTTGAACCACAAGGCCCGAGTTCGAATCTCAGCCGGTGCAAAGGGTGGATAATTTGTCCCTGCCACGTGGCACCACCTCATTGGTCCACGTGGCAACCCGACCCGTTGACCACTCGACCAAATCCGTTGACCCGTTGACCACGTGACGTCTCCTCATTGGTCCACGTGGCACCCAACCCAAACCAGACCCGACACGTGGAACTGCGTAATTGGTCCACGTGGCAACCCGACCCAACTGACCCGTTAACTGACCCGACCCGATGCCACGTGACACCACTCAGGTGGTGACATGTGGCACCCGACCCGACCCGACCCGTTGACCGACAAGGACGATTTATGTAAATAACTTAACTGACGTTAAGGACTTTCGTTGCAATTTGGTCCTAACCCCAAGGACGATTTATGTAAATAACTCTAACGGAAAACCTTAATCACACCGTTAGTACACAACATAGCAAGGATTAGTAAGTTCAGACCATTACTTAGAAAAATTAAAAGTTCGATACACAACTCAGTAAAACCTGGAAAGTTTGATACATTTAAAAATCATTATCCCTATAGTTAAAGCTACAAAGGTTACATGTGAGTTTTAATCTTGAATTTTCTTTTTTAAACATGGTTTCTCGACTGTTTGTCCAACTAATTCACGTGGTTTAAACTCACCGTCACCCGTATTTAACCCGGATAAAACATTTCATTTTCAAGAGGTTGGCATGACTTATTATTTTTGGTCTGGTCTCTTGCAAATAGAAATAAAATGGTGAATTATATAAATGTAGGTGTTTAATTTTATCTTCTTATACTTGTTGAAGTGTAACATCTTGTTTTACTATTTTTATCTTCTTATACTTGTTGAAGTGTAACATCTTGTTTTACTATTTTTATCTTCTTATACTTGTTGAAGTGTAACATCTTGTTTTACTATTTTTATCTTCTTATACATGTTGAAGTGTAACATCTTGTTTTACATCTAGTAAAGTGTTTATGCGTTAGGTGAATTTACCACTAATTTTGAATCATTATTCAACTTTACCATTTGTCTTTAACGGTGGAAGTATATCATTTGTGATGATGACAATTTACTTTGCTCATTTCATCATAGAGTACTACACGGGTGTTTTGATTGTAATCTAAAAGAAACTTTTTTTTTCCACTTGATTATTAGATAAAAGTTTCTTTCAAATTCTCCTCACACTTTTGGTATATGGCGATTCATTGGTGACTTTTTTAGCATCAAGTACGTTATGTCTAATCTAGTTTGGTCATCAACTTTTTGACTTCAAATTTGAATCGTGATGCATCCACTATATTATATTACAAGTACATTGTTTCAAACTGTTTTAAATTTTAAATCACTGGATTGCTAGGAGCAGACGCTGCAATGGCTTAGGGGTGGCGTTGGGCTTGTTGGCGCCGCCAAGCATGGCGTTATCACACCCTGTTGGGTGGTGGTGTTATGGCTTGAGTTTGTAACATGGTTGAGCCTAATGCATCTTTTTTGAAAATTTTGACCGTTGCATCTCTCCAACGGATAGTTTTGTATTTTTTTTTTCTTTACTATAATTCTTGAAGTTGTTGCGTCGTATCATTTGTGGGTTTCACATGCCTTTTCTGGTGTACCGGGTACGAATAACGATCTTAATGTCTAAATTATTCACCGTTTATATGATAGATGACATCGCCCTGGTGGCTCCATTTGAAGTGAATGGAGTTACATACGACAAAGGGTATTACTTAGCCGACATGAGTGATCCACATTGGGCTACTTTTGTCAAATCATTTTCGGTAGCAAGAGACGAGAAACATTTGTTCATTAAGAGAAGGAAAGAAAGTACTGCTAGAAAGGATGTCGAACAAGCTTTCGGTATCCTCCAAGGACGTTGGGGAATCGTACAACAACCAACGCGTTCTTACAGTATCAACAAGATATGAAGAATCATGTAGACTTGCATCATATTGCATAACATGATTCTCAAAGATCCAAAAGTTTGCCATAAGTGAATTCAACAAGTTGTATGTTTGTCCGCAACCACATATACAACGTACTTGGATCGAGAGATGCATTGTTTGACGAAGAGAACCAAAATAATTACGTGATAAACATACACATGAAACTCTTCAAAGAAATCTTATGGAGCATCTTTGGCAACAATAAAATTAGTTTATTGATGATTTATGTATTTTTTTTCGTAAATTTTTTTTTAAATTTCTCGTATTATTTTTTAAAATTTTATGTAATTTGTATTTTTAATTTAAATGAATGAAATATTAATTTGTTTGAAAAAAATGAAAAATAAAATAAAATAGTGGGTCTCAATTTTGACTTGAGTTACGAGGGATAGTGATTTTGAGTGTATGGGTTATGGGGGTAAAAAAAAAAAATAAATAAAACGTGGAGTTTGGCTTGAACGTTTACACCATTTGCTCTAAGTGGAGTTTATGTACGAGATAATTAATTACTTGCTTTACATAGAGTTCATCATTGAACCAAGGCTTACTAGTTAGTGGTCTACGATCATTGACATAAATGGTGGCTTCTTCAAAATGATATGAGCCCTCACTATCGAATAGTACTTTGGGCTGGTTATTGAGCACTGGCCATCTTCTATGCCGCACTACTATCAATATCATATATTCCCAGGGTGTTCGATATGGAGCCGAATAAAGAATGTTCCATTGCTGAACGTTGGGTACATGATCAGTGGGCTTGGACGTGGAATCGAAGTATTAGAAGTGGAAGCTGAACAGAGCACCAATTGAGGGAAATGTTATCTATGTTTTCACTGATACAAAAGACAAATGGAAATGGGAGTTTGAATTGGATGGGCTATTCTCGGTTCGTAGGGGTAATATTGTAACGAGATTGTGTAGAAATGTCCCGATTAAAGTTAATATCATGATGTGGCGTCTTATGTGGGATCGGTTGCCAACGAGAATGAATCTTGCTGATAAAGACATAGATATCCCGTCCGTGCTATGCCATATATGTAATAATGAGTTTGAATCTTCAGATCATGTGTTCTTTAAATGTGACATGACGGTTCAACTTTGGAGAAGAATATCGAGATGGTGTGAATTGAATATGCCAGCTAGTGATAACATCTCCTCGATGCTTAGCTGGTTGGAATCGATCGATGTTCATAGAAGAAGAATCCTAGAGGTGATTGTGTATGCAACAGTGTGGTGTATTTGGAGGTTCCGAAACGGAGTGGTGTTCAAAGATTCAACCATGAAAAAGAGTCTTATCTTCGAGTCCATTGTTATTAACTCTTTTCAATGGTTTTCGAGTAGATGTAAAAAACATAACATCCCATGGACATTGTGGCTTCAAAACCCAATGTTGCATTATTATTTTTTTCTAGCTTGTTTTATATCACTTTGCCGTTCAAAAAAAAAAAAAAAAAAAAAAAAAAAAAACTAGTGCAATTCAAAAAAAAAAATCATATATTCCTAAAAATTGTTATGAAATCAAAATAATACGGAAGAATAACAGAAATACTATATTATGAGTTGTCATGTAATAATATAATTTGAGAAACACATGGCATAATATATAATTCATGTTTTGAAAAGACAACATAAAAATAAAACACATCATACAAGAGGAAAACAGGACTTCTTCTGGAAGTATATGCATAGTCAAAGATGTATTTATATGATAAAGGCATTACACAATTGTTCTATACAATAATACAAAAGACAATTGTTCTTAATTCTTAATTACAGTCTATTTTGTTAATGAGAACAAAACCCATGAATCCATACGAATATTTTACTTGTAATTACAGTTTATTTTTTTACTGGAAATTAGATATATGATATAATTGCAGAATAATTTAATCCCCTCGTGGCATATGGCTTTTTAGATATTATAATTTTTGCCTACAAAAGATTCGAATTGTTCTCAGGATAAAACTTATTGCATGTAATATTTTTGGCACTGTGCTAACGTCTGGTTTCCTGCACAGGAATCCTAGAATATCAAATTTAAATTTTCATTACTTAAATAGTCGACTAGTTCAGAAAATTACTCGAAATAAAAGCTACTAAACAATAGTTAATACCTTTTTTTTTTTTTTTGAAATAAAATTATGGTTTTCGATCTAAACATGATGACAAAGTTTTCTATGGAAATGTTGATATGTTGTATTTATTAGGGGTGTTCATCGGTTCGGTTAAAAAAAATTCTGGATAAAACCGAAAATTGAACCGAACGGAATTCAAATTAGATTAAACCGAAACAAAAACCGAATTTGAATTTGTTTCAGTTTTCGGGTTGAACCGAATAACACGAATTATGCCAAAAAAAAAAAAATCAAGGTCAATGTAAGTTATATTTATATTAGGAAAGAGTTTTAAAGGTTTATATATATATATATATATATATATATATATATATATATATATAATATATATATATATATATATATATATATATATATATAGTGAAACTTTCTTGCGAGAACCATCTTATCTGCGAGAACTGACAGAACCACAAAAAACATACATGCACGCCTTCAATAATTGTATTTTTGCACATATGTTCTAAAAACAACATATATGTTTTAAAAAAAACATGGTTGTTCTAAAGAATTTGATAAGAAATTGGAAATACAAAATTTTTCTTTGAAGGTGTGCATGTATGTTCTTGTAAGGCGTGCAATGACAATATTGTAACCGTGTGTAAGGTTTTTGTGAAAAAAGAGGATGAGTTCATGATGATATTGAAGAACATAGGTGGATACTTACGATTATTGATGATTTGCATGTATTTTTATTTTATTTTAAAAGGCGTGCATGTATGTTTTGGTGGTTCTGTCAGTTCTCGCAAGAAAGTCTCCATATATATATATATATATATATATATATATATATATATATATATATATATATATATATATATATATATATATATATGAAATTCGGGGAAAACATGGAACCGGTCACTATACCGGGGGGGGGGGGGGGGGGGGGGGGGGGGGCGAGACATGATCGCGACTTAAGATTCAAAGGGGCCATTCTCTCATTTCCTCTATCCCTATGAGTCTCCTTTATATATATATATATATATATATATATATATATATATATATATATATATATATATATATATATATATATATATATATATATATATATATATATATATATATAATATATACTTTCTTACGAGAACCATTTTATCTGCGAGAACTGAGAGAACCACAAAAAACATACATGCACGCCTTTTAAAATAAAATAAAAATACATGCAAATCATCAATAATCGTAAGTATCCACCTATGTTCTTCAATATCATCATGAACTCATCATCTTTTTTCACAAAAACCTTACACAAGGCCGCAATATTGTCGTTGCACGCCTTATAAGAACATACATGCACACCTTCAAAGAAAAATATTGTATTTCCAATTTCTTATCAAATTCTTTAGAACAACTATGTTTTTTTAAAAACATATATGTTGTTTTTAGAACATATGTGCAAAAATACAATTATTGAAGGCGTGCATGTATGTTTTTGGTGGTTCTCTCAGTTCTCGCAGATAAAATGGTTCTCGCAAGAAAGTCTCACTATATATATATATATATATATATATATATATATGAATGTGAATTAGTTTTTCGGTTCGGTTCGATTTTCATTTTGCCAAAACTATATCCAAACCTAAAATTGAAAATTTAATTCGGTTCGGTTCATTTTCAACCAATTCGGTTCGGTTTTGATTTTTGGTTCATGTGAGTATTACCAAAATTATGAACACGCTTAATTTTTATCTCTGAGTTTGAGTATGGTTTGTGTTAACATGTCCTTCTGCAGTAATTAAATTTGAATGTTCTGGTACGTAGTCAATAGTACTATTCTTGTGTTGCTAGTACACTTTGAAACCAAAAATATGTTAAACTTTAAAAGAATCGAGAAAGTCAAGACTTTTTTATGGGACCAAAAATAAAACAGCATGGCCGCTTCACTTTTACCTTTTTAATTTTATCTTAGCCACAGGTGACCTTTACAACGCACCTAGTTTAAATTGTCATGATTTCCGATTGGACTATTTCAAAAAATTCTTGACATTTTTACCTTCAGTAAAATCTTTTCTTAAATTGATTTTCAATAACAGACTTTTCTCGATGGTTTATATATGTATCGATTTCTAATGCTACCATTAAACATTCTTGGGTATATTTGACATTTCTAAAAGTATTTAAAAAATATGCAGTATACATTTTGCATTCTGCAAGAGAAAAAAAAATAAAATAAATAATTAAAAAAAAGAAAAATTACACGGATGGTCCTGTGGTTTACACGGATTTCATGTTTAGTTCATATTTCGTTTTAATTACGTCAGAGATACCTATTTATGAAACGTTGCACTCTTTTAGTCCCTATTTTGGATGGGCCGTTAGTTTGACCGTTAAGTGTATAAATATTATTTGCCCGTTAGTTCCTCCGTTAGTATTTTTTGCATCGTTAGTCCTATTTTTTGCATCGTTAGTCCTACTACACAAATACACAAACACAAACACACAAACACAAATACACAAACACAAATACATAAACACAAATACACAAACACTAACACTATAATCTTTCTCTCTCTCTCAAATCCTCCCCTCCTCTCTCTAGCCGCCGACCTCCACACCACCACTTCTGCCGCCGTCGTACGCCACCCACCGCCACCATTAACACTACACCGCCACCCACACGCGCTACCACCACCTTATACCACCGTACCACCACCACATCTCACGCCATCGCCATCATTTTGATTTGTTTTTCGTACGTAAGTAAAGGTGAGCATAGATCGAGTAAAATATTGAATAAAAACACCGATTCTTCACCTTGTGAGAATCGGTGTGGGCTTAAAACATATGGAAATGAGTTTTATTAATAAAAAAGTGGGTAAAATGGTTTCGGTATCATCGTTTTGGGTCGAATTGGTGTTGGAAAAAGTTAATGCCGTGAGCATAAGCTCACAGCTAAGCTTGGGTTATAGAGTCAAAGCTTATTATTGTTTGGTTATGGTTGTGAGTGTTGGGTTTGAGTCGAGTCCGTGTAAGCTTATTTTTGGTCTTAGATTTGTTTTGGTTTTGGGTTCGGTGCATGTGAGGCGAGGGATACATGGGTACGTTTGGTTTTGGGTTCGGTGCATGTTTATGATGGATCTGTTGTCGGTTTTGATGGTTGTTTATTGGTGTGATGTTGTATTTGAGAGTGTTAGATCGAGAGTGGTGCGTGTGTTAAGATTTTCGTGTGTGTTTGATTAGGATTTAGAGTAGCAGTTGCATTTTGGATATGAAGAATCCGGTGTGACGGATTTCTTTGTAGATCCAGAGCAGATTTTATGCTCTTGGGTGTGGGTAATGGTTGATTTCATTGATCGGTCTTGTTGAGGATGAAACTGATTTGAGTGTGATAGTCCAAGGCGAAAAGAAACTGATTTAAGCTGGAGTTTAATTGTTATCAGTTTGATGTCGTGGTCGAAGATGGGTCGAAAATGGCTGGATGTATTTTATCGAAAATGGTGGTCGAAGATGGGTTGAAGATGTGGTGGTTGAGGTGGCGGCCGACGGTGGTGACCGGATTTTATAGAAAGAGGAAAAGGGTGTGGGTGGGTGTATTTTATAGAGAGAGGAAAAGTAGAATTGTTTTTGCATTGGCTCAGTTAAGCTTTGGTAGGGGTGGTCGGAAAATAATGGTGGTGGTGGTAGTAATGGTGGTGCCATTTTTAATTCATTTTAAAAAATAGGACTAACGATTCAAAAAAATACTAACGGAGGGACTAACGGGCAAATAATATTTATACACTTAACGGTCAAACTAGCGGCCCATCCAAAATAGGGACTAAAAGAGTGCAACGTTTCAAAAATAGGTATCTCTGGCGTAATTAAAACGAAATAGGGACTAAACATGAAATCCGTGTAAACCACATGGATCGTCCGTGTAATTTTTTCTAAAAAAAAAATAAAAAAAAATGTCAAAATGATTTATTGAATGCCAATGTAAAGGATACTGAATAGTGAAAACGCAAAGGTCAAATTTGGCCTTTTTTTTCTTTTTACAACAAAAGAATTACATAAAAAGTACCCTTTGTAGATCTAGAAAACAAATCTAGAATTTTTTAGCAAACAAAAAAATAATAATAATATTGATATTCAAATTTCATTCAGCTAGGTTTTTTGTAACTTAATTAGTTTTTCCATCACATGTCAACTTCTTAATTTAACAAGGACAATAGATAAGGTCATAAGAATCCACAATCCCTAGTGAAGACTTTTGTAACTAGCTATTATTAAAAAAATCAATTTTGATAAATAAATCACCTTGGTATTTTCCAGCTGGTAGAATAAGTCTAGTAAAAATTAACAATGTACATTTTTCTTCATTACATATGATTTTTAATAAATTTAGTGAGAGATTACAATGCATAGGTATAGGATCAGTTTGGATACTTTGACTTCAAATAATTGAAGAATGATTGTCTTCAAGTACACTTGTTTGTTAAAAACTTAAAATACTCAATATAAATTATAATCCAACAAATTTGGCTATTTAAAATACAAAACATCTTTGGAGTTATGCTAATGTATTTTCAATTCTAGTTTGATACCATTATTCTTTCAATTTACTTATAAATTTAAAAGATATGTTGAAATCATGAAAATAGATACAATAGTATTCACATCTTCGTCGTCAAGTAAAACGCACTCTAACAGAAGATGCATGCATATAGGAGAAATTTCGCATGGAATGAAACCCAGGTTTACGATTAAGTCACAAGTGAGATAAATCACGGAAGCATTCTCTTTGCTTTTGGATATATCTACGGGTAAAGATATGACTGTCTACTTACTACTTTCCGAATACCTCATTCCGCTGAATTGAATATTGTTGTTGTGCACAATGGAGATACCTCGTGAAGGCCTTAGATTAAGTGCAACAAGGACCCCCTGGTGACCATCTTCTCTCATGTCATCTTAGCTTTTTCTCCCCAAAACTACTTCGTGACCATCTTCGTCGCCCTTATTACACACAAACATGCACATAAGTCGGTCAGCCAAGCGACCATCTTCTCATTTTTTTCATGCAGCGACGCGTCCTTATGGACCGTGTGTAGTTAGGGCGACGCGTTGGGTCAACCGACCAAGGTCGAGTGCCTTATTATGCCAGCCTTGGATCCTGTAAAATGTGGTAATGTATTTTTTTACATCATATGTACGCAATAATAAAATAAAATAAAATAAAATAAAGAAAAAAAGTCATACGGATCTAACAATCATTGACTAGTGAAGCAAAAAGCACATTTTTCCATTCTTTTTCATGCATCTCCCTGTCCAACACAAAACAAAAGTCTCACCATTCACACTTAAAAATACATATTCATTTTTTCTCAATCACTATGTTTTCTCTTCAAACACCCAAAAATATGCTCCATCTTTCCATCATATTTTTGGTTCTAACACTATGTTTATCATACCCATGCACATGTTATGCAAATGCAGAAGTGAGTATACTTATGGACATCAAGGCTTCCTTAGATCCATACAACAAGTTTCTCACCTCATGGACCGAAACAGGTGACCCCTGCAGCGGGTCATTTCTCGGCGTAGCGTGTAATGAGCATCTCAAAGTTGCTAACATTTCTTTACAAGGCAAAGGACTTACTGGAAAGCTGCCTCCAGCTATCTCAGGATTGAGGTGTTTGTCGGGTTTATATCTTCATTACAATTTTTTAACGGGAGGTATTCCGAAAGAGATTACGGGTCTAACTGAGCTTTCGGAGTTGTATCTTAACGTTAATAATCTCACTGGTGAAATACCTCTAGAGATCGGCAACATGTCTAGCCTTCAAGGTCAGTGTATAAGTGCTTATCTGCTTATTTTTTCAAACAAATGCTACTTATATGTAAAGCAACCGACACGCTTAAATACCAACGTGCTTATTTAAGCAGATAAGCAGTTTGAAATAAGCAATATAGTTTTCTATATAAAGATTTAGAATTGGTATTTGAACTTAGCTTCCTTTAGTTTCAAGTAACAATCTGTAACTTTTTTGTTGCAGTCATTGAGTTGTGTTGTAACGAGTTAAATGGAAGCATACCTTCTGAGATTGGAAATTTGAAGAAGCTAAACGTCGTCGCACTGCAACACAACCAGCTAAGTGGTCCAATCCCTCAAACCCTTGGAGAGTTAGCCATGCTAGAGAGGCTTGATCTTAGCTTTAATCAGCTAACTGGTTCAATCCCGGTAGCCATAACCAAAGTAACCCAATTAGATTTTTTCAATGTCACGAACAACACCCTCTCCGGGTTCGTTCCAACTGGTAATTTAATTGTCGTTTATACTCGGTATTTTCAATTTCTAGGATTTTTTCTTTTTACAGTTTTATTTGTAATCAAGCTCTTTTTGTTTGTAGGTTTGAAGCGGTTGAACAGCGGGTTCAGTTACAAGAACAACCGTGATCTATGTGGCGCGTCATTTTCTTCTCTGAGAAATTGTACTGGTCTAGATATGACAAAGATCAACGATCTTGAACCATTTACACCTGAAAGAAACACCAACATACCTCAAAACATACCCCAATCGGCTAACATTACACCCCATTGTCACCAACTACATTGCAATAGCTCATCAAATCTCAAACGGGTTGGTATCATAGCAGCAATAGTCACAGTCATTGCGGCTTTAACCGTTACCGCATTTGTCACAATATTTGTCCACCGAAGACGAAAGCAGAAGATCTGGAGCAAATCGGAGACTCCTGATCATAGATTCAGCATGCAAGAATCATCCCGGAAGAGCACTGACTTCTCTTGCCCCTGGGACCCGACACAAAACTCCCCCAGAGATTGCGGGTTTTGTATCCAACCGGAATCAGACTTGCTCCAAAGTTTCAACTTGGAGGAAATCGAATCCGCCACTCGGTACTTTTCCGATGCTAATTTACTCGGGAGAAGCAAGTTTTCTTCCGTATACAAAGGCGTTCTTCGTGACAGATCAGCTGTTGCGATCAAGTGCGTGAGTGTCACCAGTTGTAAAGCCGATGAAGCTGAGTTTACAAAAGGGTTGAGCTTATTAACTTCTTTGAAACATGAAAACCTAGCTCGGCTTAGAGGATTTTGTTGTTCAAAAGGAAGAGGTGAATGTTTTTTGGTGTACGATTTTGCATCGAAAGGGAATTTATCAGAGTATCTTGATCTTGAGGATGGAAGAAAAAGACACGTTCTTGACTGGCCCAAACGGGTTTCCATCATCAATGGCATAGCCAACGGTTAGTCACGTTTTAAGTTGCTATTTCGCTTCAATATTGTCATACCAGATAAGAAACTTTACTAAATGTATTTGCTCTTTTGTTTATAAAAATGTTCAGGACTTGCATACCTACACAGAAGTGACGAAGAAAAACCAGGGATGATTCATCGGAACATATCGATGGAAAAGATCCTCATCGACCAGCAAGACAACCCGTTGATCATAGATGCAGGCCTACTGAAGCTACTGGCCGATGACATTGTCTACTCGGCGCTCAAAGTTAGTGCTGCATTAGGTTACATGGCTCCTGAGTATATCACAACAGGCAAATTCACAGAAAAAAGTGATGTATATGCTTTCGGAGTCGTGGTTCTTCAAATACTTTCAGGTAAAAGTAATCTTACAGGGTCGATACGAACAGCTGCTGTTGATAGGAGGTTTGAGGATTTTATAGACGAAAGCCTCGAGAGAAAGTTTTCAGAGTCGGAAGCAGATAGGTTGACAAGAATCGGGGTGAACTGTGTCGATGAGCTTCCTGAGAATAGGCCAACAATGGAGGATGTGATCCGCGAACTTACGAATACTGTTTAGTCAAATGTTAATTTTTTTGTATCTGATCGTAACATTTTTTTTTTTTTTTTTTTTTTTGTTCAGATTGTAATTATATAATGTAATTCAATTACACAAGTCGGGTGATCCATAGGACACTTTTACTTATCGTCTGAAGTATACAACATTACTTGAAATAAAACACTTTTACATGATAACATCTTTTATTTCCTTCTAATCTAACAAATTGCAACAAAATGGTGTAAAATTACCCAACGAAGATTTTAACCAGCAGCTTGGTGTGGCTCATGCTCCAAAAACCACTCTGTTGGCCACCATTCAGGCCGGATAGGTTCAACCTTCACGTCTTCTTGTCCTTTAATGACTAAATTTCCGGACTCTTTAAAAGCATCCTCGAGCCTGAGGAGACCAAGCCCACGAGAGCCGAGAGCAGTGGTAACCGTTCCAGCTTTCTTCCCGGACTTCAATGATGTTACTTCTGAACTGGGAGCAACCTTCTGCTCTACCTCTGATGAGATAATACTATTAGTCGATAACTCACATAACGATTAGTTAATCTTTAATTAGTCAAACACCAACCTGTTCCAGATTCGTTTAGGAACTTGAGTGGAAGCAAACGCTTGCGGATAACCCCACGGTGATGAGAACGAGCAATGAGTTCTTGGCCAATATAACACCCTTTGTCAAAGCTTATGGCGTTTAAACCAGCAAGATTGTATTCGAGTGGGATTGCCTCACCTGAAGAACATAATTCAATCAAAATTTCAGAATTATAAATCTTAACATAATGTTTATAAAAGGTTATAAAAAGTACCTTTGGGGATCTCAATAGAGCCTTCAGCAACTCCCCTTTCTAATCTCCAAAGAAGATAATTTTCTTCTGCGGTTTCTGTGTCAGCTTCAACCATAGGTGCTGCAATATACATAAATAAAGATTACCAACATTTGATTACTACATAACGTTTAAATTTATTAGCAACTATCATAAAGTTGGACTCACGTATTGAATTAGAGGGGAAGATTCCACGGAAGCCTAGGCAATCTAATCGGGGATCTTTATGCCATTGCAAGCCAGTGTTATTTCCTTGTGAAGATGAGCTTCCGGTAGGGTCAATTGCCCCACCCCACCCAACAGAAGCAGCTTGAGGATCTTCTAAAGATGAAGGTTGTCTCTTATGGTGGTCGGCACCAAAGCATTGCCAACAAGAGAACTCTTCTCCCACGTTCTCGATATCAACCTTTGACCTCAACCTATATCTGTAGAGCAATAACAAAAGAACCTCAATAACAATATTCCGGTAGTCGTATAGTTGTGATTGCAGACAATTCTAAACATAACATCTCAAGCATTGGAGATGTTGTTTTCCCTTCAAAGACCCAAGGCAAAGAACTTGTACTTAAAGACGTCTATCATGTTCCTGGAATGCGGAAGAATTTGATATCCGTTCCACAGATAACGGATGCTGGAAACTATGTTGTTTTCGGTCCTAAAGATGTTAGAGTATATGAAAAGTTTGAGACTCCGTCAAGACCGGTACTTATGGGTCATCGCAGGGAAAGTGTGTATGTACTCTCTGCCGAAACCGCATATGTGGAGAAAACAAAGAATTCACAAACCATTGACCTTTGGCACCAACGTCTCGGGCATGTTGGTTATGAAAACTTGGATATTATCATGAAGAAAGAATCGGTTGTCGGTTTGCCAAGACTAGAGGTAAACAAAGACGAAGTATGTGCAGGATGTCAGTTCGGGAAAGCTCATCAGTTGCCTTTCAGTCGATCCACATACAAATCAACCGCCCCACTCGAGTTAGTTCACACGGATGTGTGTGGACCAATGAAGCAAAAATCGTTAAGCGGTATGCAATATTTCATTACTTTTATTGACGATTATACACGTTTCGTTTGGGTGTTTTTCATGAAGCAGAAAAGTGAGGCACTGTCTAAATTTAAGGAGTTTCGATTAGAGGCCGAAAGAATCACCGGAAAGTCAATTAAGTATCTCCGGTCAGACAATGGCGGTGAATACACGAGTCAAGAATTCTCTTTGTTTCTTAAAAATTGCAAGATTGGAAGACAATTGACGTGTTCAAACACACCGCAACAAAACGGTGTATCGGAACGAAAGAATCGACACCTACAGGAGGTTTCGGGAAGCCTGATTCATAACAAGAATATCCCAGAGAGGTTTTGGGCAGAATCAATCAGGATCGCAGCCTATATTATTAATAGAACGCCTCAACAAAGTCTCGGGTATGTCTCCCCTTTCGAAAAACTATACTACAAGAGACCTAACGTTTCATACTTTAAGGTTTTTGGTTGCGTATGTTATGTGTTCGTACCAAGTCATTTGAGACAGAAGCTAGATAAGAAGGCGGTACGTTGTATATTCATCGGATATGATGAAGAAAAGAAAGGTTGGAAGTGTTGTGATCCCGACACCGGTAAATGCTATGTTTCTAGACATGTCGTGTTTGATGAGAATTCTTCATGGTGGTCTCCTAGAAAAGAAGTATTACCCGATACAGATCTCTTGACTGAGAAACTTGAAACTTCTTTTGTAAACTTGACTCTCGAGGACGATTATGAGATAGAAGTTCCAGATGGTGATTATTCTGGTAGTCAACCAGATCCACAGCCAAGTTCTGAGCCCATTATAAGTTCCGAAGTCCAGTCAGAAGAACAAGAATCTGGGCTTCGCAGGTCCAACAGGACTCGCCGACCCAATCAGCGATATGCAAACTTAGCGACTGTGGAAACTGAGGTAACGGAACCAGCGTCATATAACGAAGCATGCGAATCAAAAGAATGGATTGATGCCATGCAAAAGGAGTTGGATGCTCTTGCTAAAAATCAGACGTGGGAACTCGTTCCGAAACCCGAAGATGTTAAACCAATCTCTTGTAGATGGGTTTACAAGATTAAGAGACAGACCGATGGCTCGGTAGAAAGATATAAGGCTCGTTTAGTCGCTCGCGGGTTTTCACAGGAGTATGGGCTTGACTACGACGAGACGTTTAGCCCGGTAGCCAAGCTAACTACTGTTCGAGTATTATTAGCTATTGCCGCAAGCAAGAATTGGTGTCTATGGCAAATGGACGTCAACAACGCCTTTTTATATGGAGATTTAGATCGAGCAATTTATATGGATCAACCTGTCGGTTTTGAAAGTAGGACACACCCTGGTTATGTTTGCAAACTTAAAAAAGCCTTATATGGGCTTAAACAGTCGCCAAGAGCGTGGTACGGGAAGATAGCGGAGTTTCTTGAATATAACGGGTTTACAAGTACTCAAGCAGATGCGAGTTTGTTCGTGAAGACAATTGGTAACAAAACAGCCGTGGTTCTTGTATACGTCGATGATTTGGTCATCACAGGTGACCTTGTAGAAGAGATCGACCAGTTGAAAGAAAATTTAAGTGTCCGGTTCATGATGAAGGATTTGGGACGGCTAAGACATTTCTTGGGTCTAGAAATTAATTATGATGAAGATGGTATTCTGTTACACCGACAAAGTTATTCTAATGGTTTGTTGTTGAAGCATGGAATGATGGAGTCCAAAGTTGCTGCTACCCCTGTTGATACAAACACTAAGATTCGAGCAAATGAAGGTAGTGAATTAGAAAATCCGACCGAATACCGTAAGATAGTAGGAGGGTTAATTTACTTAACTCTTACTCGGCCCGACATATCTTTCGCAGTCGGTTTACTTAGTCGTTATATGCAGGCTCCAAGAAAACCACACATGTATGCAGTTAAAAGAGTGTTACGGTACATTAAAGGGACACTTGGGTACGGAATCAAGTTCAAGAGGGAGTTTGGTAGTGAACTGGTTGGTTTTTGTGATTCGGATTTTGCAGGAGACCCGGATCAGAGACGGTCTACTACAGGATACGTCTTTAAGATCGGAAGTGGTGCGGTGTCATGGTGTAGTAAGCGACAACCCACTGTATCGTTATCAACCACCGAAGCTGAGTATCGAGCTTCAGCAGTGGCTGTTCAGGAGTTAGTATGGCTGGTTCGCTTAGTTCAGAATTTAAATCAAAAGATTGATTACAAGGTAAAGTTGTACTGTGATAATATGTCCGCAATCCAGTTAGCTGAAAACCCAACGTTCCATGCGTGTACTAAACATATTGAGATACACTATCATTTTGTTCGGGAAAAGGTTCTTCAAGGAGAAGTTGATCTGATGTATGTTGGAACTGAAGAACAGTTGATGCCCTTACTAAGGGACTAACTAAAGTGAGGCTGCAGAATTTGTGCTCAAAGATGGGAATGGATGAAATTAGAATTGAGAGGGAGTGTGAAACAAGCAATTCTAATTAGTCGGTTTAGTTGTTTATTTCTTTTGAATAAGTCATTGTTACTGGTCTAACAGTTCCTTTGGGAGTATACCGGTTCCGTTGGTTTGTTTCCATATATCTAGGATAAGTCGTTTATTTCCGTTGTACTTGTTTACTATTTAAGTATGAGTTTGCTTCAATAAAATTATTCTCAAGTTTTCAATAATAATAAAACAAGAGAGTGTTTCGTCTGATCAATTGTTGCTGGTTTTACATTTGTGGTGTGATCCGATAAACAACAGTAACATCATCCTAGGCTCTCCCAGGTTTACAGATGGTTCATTGACCATAGCTATATAAGCTGTGCTTCACTTTGGTTTTTTATGGATTGCGCTTTAGTTCTAACAGTTTGTGAATCCATATAATTGTTTGGCTGAGTTACTGTTTTACAACATATTAATCCTCAATCCGATACAAGAACTTTCGATTGGAACTCATTTCACAGAAGTATTACTTGTCCTTTTCCTCTCGAGTAATAAGAGTGTTTTATAATGATTTTGTGAACTGTGAGCAAACAAAAAAGTTTTACATAATATGAACCAAGTAGGCAAATTGCTGGCTCGTCATTTATATCGAAAACTGGCATAGTATCACCTAATAGATGCTCAAGGCAGGCTGCAGATACTAATACATGTTAACCAACAGATATTGCCACATAAAGGAAAGGACCCCTATTGCGATAACGCTATTTTCTAATAAACTGATGATGCCGAAATGTACTAATGTACTATTCAACTCCTGAAACTGAAACATTAACATCTACAACTACATTAGCTACTTTAATCTCGCAAATCAAGCAATGCAACTAATCAAGAGTCACACAAAGGGTATGTTTGGCAAAATTAGCTATCAGCTTACAGCTGTAAACTGCAAAGCTGTTAATATGAGCTAGAAGCTGTATCTTTTTTCCAATAAAAGTGTTTGGTAGGTTAGCTGTTAAATGTAAATATAAGATATAAGATGACATAAAAGGACATATTTATAATTGTAAACAAATGTTTAGAGGGTATATCAGTAATTTAAAGTTTTAACAGCTCCAAGATGTGTAAAAAGCTTCACTAATCAGCTTTTCATTTAGGAGCTATTTGTTTGAAATAAAAGTTTTATCCAAAAGGAGCTATTTATTTTAGACAAGATTATTTTTTTAACAAAAAACTAACAGCTCCCCCAAATAGCCCTTACCAAACAGGCCCAAACACGAAAACATTTTCAGCCTATCTTATTCTTAGGGAGTGTTTGGCATGTAAGTAATAATGAACAAGCTTACTTCTTAAAGGTGTCCACCAGCTCATCCAAGACAGAACAATCCACGTCAGCAAGAAGCACCACCTCATCCTGACCCGACCCAGGACCCGACCCACTCTCATCAATCCTCTCATCAATCCTAGGCGCCTCATACAGAAACAAATCAAACAAAAACCTGCCTTGGGGAGTCAGCATAGCCGCGTACAAAGACCTCGCCGAAGAAGCCGGGACATTAGGCGTGACCAAGGTGGATTTCTCGTCGCCCACAGAATCACCGAACCTGCTGCGAACATCGTTTGTGAGTAAGCCTTGTAGGAACTTGAGTGTGTCCGGGCCGCTGAACCGGACTACGGAGCGGGTTTTGAGGTGGGATGCCATGGGTCCCACATCGTGTAAGGTTGTTGTTGTTGTTGAAAATGTTCTGAAAATGGGTTTTGTTATAAACCTCCTCATTTTTGGTTTTATGTTTTTTTGGTTGGATGGGGGTTTAAGGAAAGGATATACGGACGATGATGTTGTTTTTTCTGGGTACGTGTAATTGGTTTAGGTCGGTTTTACAACACGTGTTGTTGTTGTGCCGCTTTGTGCAAATTGACTTACTACCCGATTTAGGATAGGAAAATGAAAATGTTAAGAGCACCGGGTACATCCGCTCTCTGTTTCATATACAAAAAGTGTTGTCACGTCAGCAAAACTGGCACTAAAAATTCTATGTTAACACATTCTGACTGTTATAGTTGGCACTAAAAAATGTGGTGCCATACGATTTTTTATTTTTTTTTTCATTTATTTATTTATTTTTAACGTAAAATAAAACATATACAAGATTCCTAATTTCCAATCTATATACAAAGATGGTCATATATTACTGGGTGTGAAATAAAAAAGTAAGGAAACAAAAGAATGTAAAATGAAAAAGTAAAGAAATAAAAGAGAAAAATTACAAATATACATCTCATCTTCTTTCTTCTCCATCGCACCTGCAACAAAAAAAAAAAAAAATGCAGCCCAACTTTCAGAATTAAAAAAAAAAAAAAAAAAAAAAAAAAAAAACCACCGCGTGGGCTGGCCACCACGGTGCGAGCAGCCATGGAGCCACCCACGATGTGGTGCACCGTCGCAAAAAGTGAGTTGGTGGCCTTGGCGCCACCCATGGCACCACCGTACCTAGTACTCTAAGAAACTAGCACGACATTTTTTTCAAGGGAATATATCAGCTATATTTTTTTCAGCTATTTTTTTACAATTTTGTGGTACAAATTGTGGATCATTGAGTTTTTTTTTTTTTTGGTCTTTGAGTCATTTTTGTGAGTCTTTGAATATTTTTTTGTCTAATTTTAGTCGAAGATTGTAGTCAATTGGCTATTTTAGTTGTAGCCAAAATATCTCTATTTTTTTAATGCGTCTATTAAAGTAGAAGTATTTTATTTTTTATTTTGTTTAAAATGTACAACTAAAAATTATTTTAAATTTTTTTATTTTAGTTTTCTTTTTACCGAAAGTCTTCCATCCCCGTCCCCATATCAATTTCATAGTGAAGATTGAGCAAAGCGTAAAGAAAATCGAACTCAATCGAAAAATGAAGCCAAACCGATCCAACTGAAACCGAACTGACTTTACTCTGTCTGTTTTTTAGTTTTATATATTTACGGTTTTCGGTTTAGCTCGGTTCGGTTCTGTTCGGGCTAAAGCCGATAAAAACACACATAAACAATCTCTATGAACTGAATCGAACTGGCCAAGACAAAATCGAAACCTATCAATCCACTTCGGTTCAGTTCTCAGTTCATGTTTCTCTCAAAATTGGCTTACGGATCGGTTCGGTATTAATAACGTCGGGTCAAAAGTCGAAAAATGTGAATAGAAAAAAATTAAGAAAAAAAGAAAAGAAATGTTATTTTCGGTAGTAGTATCTATATATAATAAAAGAAGTTTTTTTTGAAAATTATGTCACCTCACTAATGCCAGCATCACCTCGTCTATTATATTCAACCCTTCAACCCGCCTTTCACTTCAACTTTTATACACCCGCCTTCAATGCCACTTTCCCAAAACCAAAACCCAAAACCCCCTGCGATGAATAATTGGATTAACAAATCAATGGCAACCGAAAATCAAGGCAACCGAAGATCAAGAAATTGACACTTTCCCAAAACCCCCCTCAATGGCAACCGAAAATCAAGGAAGATCAACAAATCAATGACTACCGAAAATCTTTGCAGTAACTCTACAAGGTAAAATTCAAAATCTATATATTTTTTTTAGTTGTTACACATCAATGAATACCGAAAATCAAGCTAATTCAGTATCAGTTTTTACAATTATTTTATGGTAAGATTCACCATCGATTTGATTGAGGTTTTTTGGGGGGTAACAATCGAATTGATTGATTTAGGGTTTTTTACACATGACAAAACAAGTAACAAACAGTAGTGGTGAAAACAGGTTCTTTGATGGGTTTTTGTCCGTTTTTGTTTATGTTGGAGACTTGGAGTTATATGTATTCCGTATTTGTTATATTGACATTAGTTATTTCATGTGTTTTGCAGAAAGGGAGGTTAATTTATGACACTCGAAAGTCACAAGTACTCATTTTATGCAACTGTCACAGGTTATATCTAATTCCTTAATCAAATTCGTTTTTTTTTACTCGGTTATATGTGTCATCCAATAAACATTTGGTGTTGTGATGTTGGTCCAACAAACCGTTATGTCCATTATAACTGATCATTACAAGGTAACTTGGATTGATTCTTTTTTGCCAGATTGTGATATAGTTGTTTTTGGGTAGAGCGATGGTAGTAAGGAGGTGTTTGTTTAAGCTTATATGTGGGTTCATGAGCTTATTTGATTTTGGCTTATATTTCACAAGTTTCAATTTTTTGACTTATTTTGATACTTATGGGCTTATATAGGTTAATCATATCATAATAGACTTGTATAAGCCCATAAGTCTCAAAATAAGCTGAAAAATTGAAACTTGTGAAATATAAGCCGAAATCAAATAAGCTCATAAACCCACATATAAACTTTAACAAACACCCCCTAAATTGGGGGTTTGGAAAAGTTATAATATTTATAGACGGTTTTAGCTTAATGATGAGAGTAGAAAATTAGTTTTAATTTTGTATCAGTTGAGGTAGTGGAAATGTCAATCAGCTTAATGATAACTTATTTTCACATATAGTACAAAAAACTCAATATATGAAAGATAAAGCTCGTGAATGTGATACTTTTAATCATTTGGAGTTCCAAAACATTGTTCTAAGGCGTGATTGGGCCATGTATGGTGAAATATCAAGTTTACTAAAACATCCTTAGCATCGGTTATTCCCGACATATCTGAGTAAAATTAAATTAACATGTAGTTTAAGAATCATTGATTAGAGCTAGATGGCGGGATTTGTATCTTTTGAGCCCTTTAATGGTCTAAGGAAATTTAAGTGGATACTTAGACGGACACAAAAATTGGTCGTTTAGATATACTATGTATAAACGCATAAAATTGTTAATAATGTTGCTACAAGAGGAAAATATAATTATTGTTATGGACCGAGAGACATATCAATGGTTATACACTAAACATTCGTTTTCTTTTTTGCCAGGTAAGCTATGTATTGAGGTCAGTTCTGCATCCAAGGTGGCATATATTTCTGAGGAGCTTTGCATAGGGTGTGGTATATGTGTTAAGGTTCGTATAACATGTAAAAATTCTCAATATTACTTCTGTTTCCATATCAACAAAGTATCATATTGGTCGATTATGTTAATGTAGAAATGCCCATTTGATGCGATCGAGATCATTAATTTACCAAAAGATTTGGAAAAAGATACAACTCACCTTTATGGGGTCAACACCTTCAAGTTACACAGGTTAGTTAGTAAACCTGTCTGATCTGTTACACTAGTGTTGCTGTTTTATTTAGTTATGAATGGATTGATTCTGATTATGTTCGTCTCAGATGTTATATTGTGGTGCAAGAAACCTTCAAAGAATGGCGGTTGAGATTTTTTATCGTGCTTCTGGTTGTGTGGCATTTGAAAAATCTGTTCATATGCCTATCAGGGAATTGGAAGGTGCACATTTTTATTAAAATCCGTCATTTTCAAAAATTGGTTTTCTTTATTGTTTTCATAAGTTTAGAGTCTATCTCATTTGTGGTTTTCATAGTGTTTGTGAGGATTGTGTTTATTGGATTTGTTTGATGATTTTGTGTTCATAGTGTTTGTGTGTTCTTAGATGCTATTTTAAACTTTAGAGTCAAATTATATTCTTGAAAATGGAATTTGTTTGCAGCTTGCTGATTTGCTAATAGGGTGTTGTTTCTGTGCTAGCGGGTTGCCGCTGCTGCTCCTGACACATACAAAGAAGGAGGTAATGTACCATTTGGTTCAGTGAGTAATTTAGTTTATATTTTATTTCAATCCTGAAAAATGGCCTTTTTAGCTTTAAATCGAACGATTTGGCATTAAAAGAAGGCTTCAAAGTGAATGAGTAAAAATGCTTTTGGTCATCTTGGATAAACTATTGATAAAGGGATTACAAAATACTCTTTGGGAAACTTTTGACCCGTTTAATTTGTTTAAGCCATGTGACCCGTTTCTGGACATAAACGTATTTTAGTTTCTGCATGCTTGAACCTTTATAAGTTAAAACTTTGACCAGTTACCTTATGTGGATCACCCTCCAAAACTGTTTACAATATTTGTTAGATATAGTCAGTTTTAATATACAATCCCAAACACCCCATAAATAAAAGATGACTTTTTGATTACTATAAGGTTTAATATTCTTCTTTTATAGAGGCTTTCATACTTGCATGCATTATAGTGTGGATGATTTATTTATATAATCTTGCTTATTACTGACGACAGTGAAGAAGATTCTTGCGACCACTGAACTCATCTGCTAAGTGTCTACTCTTCCGTGCAGCCCAGTGCAGACAAAAAGATCAGATGCGATGTTATATTGTGGTGCAAGAAACCTTCAAAGAATGGCTTATCAGATATGTTTAAATCTAGAATCTTCAATTGTGAGTTGTGTTCTATCCGCAAATGATTCTGATCTTTATTTTTTATCAACCATTATAGGATAGATTCAAAGACTGGGAAGATTCTGGGGTTACAATTGTTCATGTATTATCCCAGCTTGGAAATTGTTGGGATGGTGAATCCAGCTATGTATAGGTATAAATTATGTTTTTCTACTCTTAAATAAGTTAATGTTTGTCACTTTCCTTTTTTACTATAAATTTCTCTGTGTTCAAGTGTCTTGAACAGGAAGCTTTTGCTGGAGCCCAACAGCTTTATGCACCAGAGTCAACTGGTGATGTGCTTTGTGGTTAAAAACCGATGGCTGAGGTTAGTTCCAATTTCTTAGATAGCCAATAACCCAAAATGCTCATATTTAAATAATCGATTTTTTCTGAGTACAAAAGAATGTATAATCACTATAAGCAAGACCCTTAGGAGTGCAAATATGTTATTCATTTGTAGAAGCACAAATATGGGTAGCCCAGGCAGGTTGAATAACATGCCTATACTAGCATAGTTTTTAAGGCAATTTCAAAATATGCCTTCATTAACTCTGGTAGTTTGTGATTTCCAGGTTAGGAGTATAAAATGGGATGAACTTTTGTTACTTAATTGTTATTCTAAAACCTTCATGTGTTTTTACTTTATATTATATGGTGTAAAATTTAAATCATTTACTCATAATTGGTTTGATTGGGGGCATGAAAAACTTAAAAAGACAACTCAACTAAAACCGGTCAAAGTAATCGAGCGGGACAAACTTGATGTTGGCCATATTGGGACTTGGTTAACAATTTTTATTTCCAAACAGCCTCTATTTGAACATTCCTGTACAACTTATGTGCAGAATTTGAGGCTGTTTGGTGGAGAATTTTGCTGTGCTTCGTACAATATTTGTGGTTGATTTGTGCTTTTAGTGGCGATATATTGTGGCTGCACGGACAGACATATTAGTATGCCACAAACTATCCAAAAACATGATAGAATAATTAATTGGTTATAAGAATCATGAAACTTGTGTGTAATTTAACCATAGCTTTGTGCTTGAATATAAATAGATTTGTAATTGCTAACAAAATTCAGTTGTTTGATTTAGGATATAAAATGGTATGAACTTTTGTTACTTAATTGTTATTCTAAAACCTTCATGTGTTTTTACTTTATATTATATGGTGTAAAATTTAAATTATTTACTCATAATTGGTTTGATTGGGGCATGAAAAACTTAAAAGACAACTCAACTAAAACCGGTCAAAGTAATCGAGCGGGACAAACTTGATGTTGGCCATATTGGGACTTGGTTAATGTGGTAAACGAAACTTACAACTCAAAGTTATAGTGTGGTGGAGGCATTATTGTTCAGAAAATGCTTCATTTTTCTACACCATGTAAGTTCATTGAAGACTTTGTGCATCTCTATTGTAGCAAGAAAGAGGCTGGATTCAAATTTGGAGGGTTGTCAACAAAGTCATGAAAATTTACTAAGTTCAAAATTGTAAAGAAAAGCTTTGTCACACTTATTTGTGTTGAGATACTCTTTCAATTGTTGTGTACATTTTCACTTATTGTTTGAAAATTAAGATTATTTGCTTCAACTATCTGAACAAGGATTGTAAACGTCACCCTCTTTTGTTCTTTAACTGTTTATTTCATACACTGTTGGGTTCTTATGGAATGTGTGTGAAAAAGTGTGAACAAGTCTATTTCATATTTTTTATAAGCCACCCGTGATTTATAACGGGTTTATAGGCTAGTACTAGTATATACAAGGACACAAGGTTGCTTGTTACAGCTAGTCAGCTAGCTAGGATAAGGTTATATCGCGATTGTATCGTCATCTCAGCTAAAAAGTGCTCGTAGCATCTTTAAATCAATTATAAAAACTAAATTTAGAATATGCCAGTCTAGCTTTTACGTACTAATGTTTCCCGGTATAACATATGCCTTATATTAGAAAAAAAGAAGAAAAAAATATGATAAGTCCATCGTTGTTTTGTTACAAAATCGTGTATACGTAGTTCAAAACCAAATTATAGTCGTCAATATGGACATAGAAAATTTTCTTCTGTGACCAGTACGTCTTCTGGAAACAAAGAATTATTCCAATTTTGACAGTCAGCCAACAACACATAAATCTAAAATTCTACTGTATGAGTTACATCAAGTGTCACTTATGTTTTATTCGTTTAGACTAGTGGCACATATTAATTAACCGTTAAATGAAGATATTCTTTCATTTTCGCTTTTGCTTGGCAAAAGGAGTATTTAGTTATACAAAACCTTTATTCGAATGATTTAATATACGACTATGATTATAACTATAGGTTAATTTCCCTTTTCGCTTTTCCTTTAGCTATTATAGTCTCAATCCAATCAATTTGATTTGACTTTTTGCTTAAGCGTATGTAACTGTTAGTAAATAGTTTTAGGTGGATTATGTGGTGAGTGATATACACATGTGCTCTTACGTAAGACACTCTTTAGTCATTATCAAAGATACATTACCTCCTAAAGGCTCCACAAAATGACTTTGAATTGCATGACCCTACAACAGGTGTCACCCATTGGATAGAATGGTTTTCTAAGAAAAAAGATTATGATCGACTTAATTAAGGATTCATTGTACCGGTTACCAGTAACGTAACTTGCAAGAAAAAAGATAATCATCTATTAGGACTTTGGAGACATTTTTTTAAACTAGGCTATGTTAAGTCAAAATAGACCGAAAAACCAACCGAACCGACAAACAGTTCCGACAAACCGAACGGATCATATTCGGTTCAGTTATCGGTTCTATATATTTATGATTTTCGGCTTTTGTTCGGCTCGGTTCGGTTCGAGCTAAAACCGAGAAAAACACACCTAAACCATAAGACCCGAAATGACACAAAGCCAAACCGAACCGAGTCATTTCGGTTTGGTTCTTAGTTCATATCTTCCACAAAAATCGATTTTAGATTCGGTTCGATTTGGTCATCTCGGAGCAGTTTTGACCCGAAGCTCGTGGCCTCGGCCCCAAGTCAAATTTTCATTAGGTTTAGTGTAATAAACACATAATATAAAAGTATCCTCCTGTTAACGTTAACTGATTCTTTCAGATTAAATTTCCAGATCATTTTCATTTCTGTATTTTTAAAACACGTCAAAAATATATAAATGAACGTTTTGTAGGTTCGAGCCAGCATTCAAGGATGTATTTGTTTTTAGGGATGGTTTATAAAACGACGATGTTAAAGAAAAACCAATTATTAGACGATGCTATGTTAATGGCTCAAGCTTGTGTGCGAGCTTAGGATCCGTTAGGATTTCCTCTCATGTAACATCTACATATAATGCCGTTAGATTATAGAACTCTCCGTCGGATTATGATCCGTTATTGAGGCATTATATAGATGTAACATGAGATGAAACCTTGACAAACCTTAAACTTATAGACGGGCTTGAGCCTTTAACATAATTGTCTACTACTAAGATTTAAGATCTTTCAAGAATATGAAATGCTCGGTAATAAATATGTTTTCTCGCAATAAATCGTTGGTCAATGTTGTTTCACGTAGAGTATAAGTCCGAAAAGAATCGTCAAATTTGCTTTGGGCACATGGTTTTGAGGTAAATGGATGATTATTTGTAGAATTTGAAATAATGGATGTAATATAGCGACTATGTAAAATAATCGCTAAATATTGTCTATAAAGGTTATGATGGATGATGAAAATCATAAACTATTCGATGCTACATTACATTCCATTAAAATTGTACATATTTAATTACACCTGATATTAAACAAACATTTACACCTTATTAAACATCAAGTTGTAATTATTTTATCAATATAATTATAATTTTTAAACTTAGTGATAGTGTAAACAAATTTAGTTGCAACCACAAGTCAAACAGGGAAGAATGACCATAGGGATAACTCATAAATCTTCCTAACCGATCGAGTTTGGTATTATCATGTTTGACGAAGATTGCTATAGAAAGTAGCAGTAAGCAAAGCAGCGGTATGAAGCGGTAACTGTTTATTTTGATAAAGCATTTGGTAACATAGTTGTATAGTCATAGCTAGTAAGTGAAAATGCTAATTGCTTGTAATTGCTACTAAAATAGCATTTTAATTTGAAGCTTTTAGAAAAAATAGAAATCCGGTTTGTTTTCAAACAAGCACTTTGAGCAAAACACTAACCGCTAGTTGATAGTTAATCGCTAATTAATACTTGCTTTAAAATACTTGCTATTAAACATACCATTTATTATTTAAAAGATGCTAATACAATTTTAATTAGTGGTTCCTCTCTGGCTTTTGAATGTTTACGTTGCAATCAAGAAGAAAACGACAACAAAATTAATTGAATATTGCTATATTGGAAATTATCTCATTTTGTGAGAAAGGAAACGAACATATATGTCCAAATAGACGATTTTAGATATCATGTCGTGATTATTAAAACTAGACGAGTAGTTCATAGCGTCAAAATTTAAAGTGACAAATAATTATAGCTGTAAAATTATGATTATATTATTTTGGGTGTCATTATCTTTTAATTAACTTGTTGATTGAGGTAGGACGCTTCTATTGTGGTTTTTAATAAAATGTTGCTTTTCTAAAAAACATGAACTTGGGCTACTACTATTATTTGTTATTATTGTAAGCTTGGACATTATTATAAGCTTGCACGGATATACTTCTAATTTTGCACCTAATTAAAAACCAAATGTTGAGTATAAAGGGAAAATATTATTGACTACTTTTAAGATATATCTCATGTCTTATGCATGTTTAAACATTTTGATTTTTGTTTTTTGTACTATCTCCGTTTTAAAATATAAGTTCATTTTGACTTTTCAAAGTCTTTTTATTCAAACTTTGCCTTTAATTTTTTTTTCGTGTTTAATAATAGTTGATACAAAATATATAAATGAATTTGTGTTTTAAATGCATTTTTATTGGTATACTTTTCATTAAGTATTATATAACACGAAAAAAAATAATTAAGGTCAAAGTCGAAAAATAAGACTTTGAAAATCCAAAAATAGACTTATATTTTAGGACGGAAGAAGTAATATTATACAGTTAGTTTCTACATAAAAACAAAATCTATTCATTATAAAGTGGGTATATAAGAGATACGCTTCAAACACTACTATTGCAAGTTTTGAATAAACATTTAAAAAATATTCAAAAAGCTTAAGTACAAAAAAATCTAAACATTCATGTATTTTGAATAAACATTTAAAAAAATATTCAATTACTAGTATTAATTAGACAAAAACAAAAAACATCTCAAATACAAATCAGTCTTTACTACCTTCTTCTATTGCAAGTTTCCCCATTTAATTTTCCAACACAGTACATATCCTTAAAGTCCCTTATTTAATGTCTCTATTGTAGATATTTTAAATATCTTAATCTGTCATCATATAACAAATGTGAAATATAAATACCCCAACAAACCAATATTTTCCCATATGTCAAAGAAAACCAAAACCCTTAAAATACACACACACACACACACACAAGAAAGAAGAAAAAAAGATCACCGGAAATTAAACATGAAGCTTGTTTGGTCACCTGAAATTGCAGCCAAAGCTTTTATGGACACCGTTAAATCCGTAAGCACTCTATTATATATACATACATACATATTTTTGTAAGTCTTTTTTTCTAGCTAGCTAGTTATTGATATTATATATATATATATTTTTTTCTATATAAAGTGCGAGTTATTCGAAGGATCAAGCGTTGCAGAGCTAATATCAGCTATGGCGGCTGGTTGGAACGCAAAACTAATAGTCGAAACATGGTCACGAGGTGGTGTAACAACAACAAGCATTGGTCTAGCAGTAGCATGTACACACACGTGCGGCAGACACGTGTGCATAGTACCCGACCAAGATTCTAAAACCGAGTACACAGCCGCCATGCAAAAAGCAGGAATGAAGGCAGAAGTCATCATAGGAGAACCCGAAGAATCTGTCAAAGGTATATATGATGATAGACTTTTGTCGAACTTAAAAGTTGTATATATCGTTCTTATCACCTCCAAAGAATAACACTCGTGGTCCTTTTAGGGACGATAAGTGATTTTTTTTAAGTTAAAAAGAATAACACTCGTGGTCCTTTTAAGGACCACGAGTGTTATTCTTTGGAGACGATAGGAACGATATATGCAACTTTTAAGTTTGAAGAACGATAATTGAAATTTTGAACAAACCACATGGACCATTTATGTAATTTACTCTTTATTTTAAATGCACCTGGTCATTTTGTGTTCTGGTTACGTGTCTCTAGGTATGATGATAGACTTTTTAGTGGTGGATTCAAGGAAAAACAATTATTCTAGGATTATTAAGGAAGCGAAATTCGGACAACGTGGGGCTGTTCTAGTTTGTAAAAATGCTATGTCGGATTTAAGGTTAAGGAACTTGTTTGACGGCTTGTCAAGAAGGATTGTGAGGTCGGTTTTCTTGCCGGTGGGTAAAGGGTTGGATATTGCACACGTGGCGGCTGGTGAAAACGGGTCGGGTTCGGATAATAAAGTCAAGAAGAGTAGATGGATCCGACGGGTGGATAGGAAAACCGGTGAAGAGTTTGTGATCCGAAAGTAAATCAGATGTATATTTTTTTTTTCCTTAGAATTTTTGCTAGTTAAAGAAAATGTTCTTTGTTAATTTCTTTAATTTTCTACTAGTTTTTTAGTGGAGTGATAAGATTTTCTTTTATTTTTCTCTGCATGAAGTCCATATACTGATATACATAAATTTGTTATTGCTTGCTGGAAAACGATGTATAATATTTACTGTATTATATTATACGTGTAGAATTTAATAATAAGTAGCAACTAATGAAGAGACGTGCTCAACATTATTCAAAAGTTGTTTTGAATCCTGTCTAACTTAGAAGTATATATTGTTACTTTGAGTTATATTATGTGTCAAGTTAAAACCCAAACATCCTCTCGTTATTTGTTGGCACCCACAAGTTAACTGAAAAGAGGGGTTTTGGTAAGCTAGCTTGTGTAGTTTATGAGCTTAATTATTACATTTTGTTAAAGCTTTTGAGTATTTTTGGAAGAATGGGTAAAACCAATCCACTTATGTTGATCGATAAGCTCATTTAAACTACTTTTGAGAAGCTATTTTTGGTAGGTGTTGCTTCTTAGTAAAGCTTGCAACTTACTTGAGGATGACTTACCACACATCTACAACTATAAACTTTTTATCTAATCTAAACACTATATGATGTACTGATGTATTATTGTGTTATGATACAATTAAATGTAATAAACTCATAATTAATTAATTAGCTTTTTTTTTTTTTTTTTTCAAAGAGTGTTAAAAACTTGGAATATACTACAAGTGTCACACGAGCCAGACTATCGTATAGTTGACTTTTGTAATGTTATTCCAAATATGAATGAATGCAAAGGTTTCATACGCAGATCACATTAATGAAGCTCCTCGGATTTTGAAACTATCTTACAAAATATCAGAATTGAGAGGCAAAACTTATTGTGAAAGTTTAATGGAGAGATGTACGAGATAAGTATTAACAGTATTTAATGTGATAAACATTTTACTCGTATAATGAATTTCATAAAACACTAAAAAGATTTTGCTATTTTTAGATTATTTTGTTTACGACTTACGTATATGAATTGAAATTAAAAAAGACTTGAAAGCGAAGTGATTTCCTCGTTCTTATCCGTATTGAAATTTCTTTGAAATTTGCCTAAAAATAACCAAGAAATTTTGAATTTATAATGTCTTTAATTGATTGCTTCCTGCCAAAGGTAAGCCGTTATCGGATAAAAGTTAAAGACTTATATATCATGGACTCGATTTCTTATAACTTTAAATTTATCAACTTGTTGTCGACTTGAGTATGAAATTTCGACATGTAAAACAAGAAATTTTTGCATTGTATGTCACTATAAGATAAGCTAAGACATGATGTCAAAGGATATGAAGGTCATATAAAGTTTTTGAATACTAAGATAATCTATTTTGATAATTAACGAGAAAATTGCATGGTTCGTCCATGTGGTTTGATGTAAATCCTACCACTCGTCCCTAATCTTTTTTTTTTCTTTCTTTTTGGCATCGTTAATCCCTAAAACGAAACTATGTACCACCGTTCACCCCTATCTCTAACGGCCATTTAATTTCTTAGTTAAGGCCAGTTAACCCCGTCCCAAGTAGGGGTATTTTTGCCTTTTCCCATTTGCACATATTTTTCTATATCTCTTTAAAACCCACTCACGAGCCTTTTTTTAAACACACAATCCCCCCAATTGAAAATCATATAAACCCTAAAACCCAAGTCATGCCTCCACCAAGGTGTTTTTGTGGAAGAGGTGCAAAAATCGTTACTTCATGGACAGACATAAACCCAGGTCGTCATTTCTACGCATGTCCACATGGGGTAATGTATTTAATTTTGAGTAATTTTTAGTTAGGGTTTAATGAATTACGAATTGTGAAGTGGTTTGTTTTTTGATTGTCATAAACAGGAGTATGGTTGCGAATTCTTTAATTGGATGGATCCCCCCCCCCCCCCCCATGTGCCCACGTGCTGTGGCGATCATACCTGGGCTATTAAGGTCAAGAAACCAAATTGAAGGCTATGTGAGACAACTTGAAGGAGATCGTGCAAGGCTCAGACAATATTTGTATATGTCTTGGTTGGCATTTGTATTGTTTGAGTTGGTCAACTTGTTAACCTAAATAGATTCACAATGTGTTATTTAGTTGTATGTTATGATCTAGATATGTAAGATGTATTGATGTAATAGCAACATAATTTTTGTGTTTTGTAAACGATGGTTACATCTAATGAAAATGTTGCTTATGAATTAAAGTGTTTTGGTTAGATGCAGTTTAGTTAGATGCAGTTTAGATGTAGCTTCTTGAATGGATAATTTGTGTGTTTGACCTGTTAAAGTCAACAACCATTAGGTGATTGAGTGGGTTGTTAAATAGGTCCAACACATTGCAGACAAAACAGATTGCAGACAAAACAGACATTGCAGACCATATATTGCAAAAACCAGGTCCAACACATTTGCAAAAACCAGGTCCAATACATTGCAGACAAAACAGACATTGCATACCATATATTGCAGACATAACAGACATTGCAGACCATAACTTAGGTAGACCACATAAGACATAATCATCAAAAGAGCTTTATAAGCATAGTAGAATTAAAACAAACATCCCACAAAAGACTAAGTTTGATGTTGCATATACACTGCAACTATTGAAAGTACTGAAATATAAGTCTTAAAGTACATAACAAGTCTTAAAGTACTGAAACAATCTATTTTCCTTTAGAGTTCTTCTTAGGTGCATTCCCAGATGGTTGTGTTGCAGCAGGTTTTTTTTCCCTTCTTAGCAGCTTCATTTGAACCAGTAGCACCAGTTTTTTGTCCCTTCTTAGCAGCTTCATTTGAACCACCACCACCATTTGCATTTTTTCCCTTCTTAGCAGCTACATTATGACCTTTGCAGCTCCTCCTATTATGCCCTTTATTGTGACACAAAAGACAAGTCACAGTTTGTGATCTCCTAGACAGTTTGTTGTTCCTCGCCATAGGTATATCCTCACCTGCTGATTTCCTTCTTTTCTTTTGTGGTCTTCCAAACATAGAAAACAGTCTTTGGCACAGAACCATCTTTAGGTTTCTTTTCTTTCGTTAGTTGTTTCAGTTTCCTTTTCCTTATCCTTTGTAATCCATCATCATCAGATGCACTTTCAAATTCTTCTGCATCCATGATATCCACATCCACATCCACCTCAATTTCTTCATTTTGATTGAACTCATTAGGTCTTTCATCAGAACCCATGTTATCAGCATTAGTCCTATCAAAACTCTCCATATTAACTGCTACATCTTCCAAAGGATTTTCCTCATCAACAAAACCATCACTGACTTGTTCATCATCACTATGTTCTGTGTCTTCTTCAGCACCTAAACTCTCTACCTTATCATCAACTGCTATTCCTTTACCCTTATCACCTACCTCAACTTCAATGCCTTTACCATTACCTTTAGTACAACCACTCACATCAACTGCTGGAGGTGTATCACTTAAACCAAAGAATGGCTCAAAATCATCATGTCCCATAAATGGATCACCAGCATAATAAAAGTCTTCAATAAAGGCACTAGGCTGAACAATTGGTGCAGGATTAGTCTGACTGCTTTGACCAACTTCAGTTACTTGACTACTCTGCCCAACTTCAGTTACTTGACTACTCTGCTCAACTTCAGTTAATAGACTCCTAGCACATGTAGGTTTACCGAATTTCTTAGGTTGCAACTTAGTTGGTCTTTTTGCTGGAATTGTTACACCCCGTGCCCGCTTAGACCAAAAATTAAAACTTTTAGAGCGGAAACGCTTGACTTTTACGGACATCTGGTTACTCTTTTGACCATTGACAAAAATCCATAAACTTTCAGACCTTGAGGCTATTTTTAAATGAAAGTACATTCAATTATCTTCGAAACGATAGGTGGCACGACCCGTGACGACTTACGGATTAAAAGATATGATTTTTCGAAGTTTTCGAAAATCTGCCCAGCGGCCTCCATCCGATCGGATCGCCAGCCATCCGATCGGATGGATGGTTCTGTCCAGTTTTTGCCTTTTCAAAATCCCCGGCCGATACTCCAACCTCCCGGACTCGAAACCTAACCAAACTTTCCAGATTTCATTACTATATATATAGGCTCATTTCCGTCCAAAAACATTTACCATTTGACCACCCGGAATAGTACTTCCAAATTGACGGGTTATGCATTAAAACCCGTTTAGACCCATTTTCACCAAAAACCACTTATACCACTTCATTTCTACACCCAACTTGACCAACTTCATTACATTAACATACCAAACATGTTCCCTTGACACTTGACCCGTTTACCACCCAAAATGGGTACTTTTACACTTTATCCAAACACCCCTTTAACTTTCATTACAAACACTTAAAACATGCTTTGACACACCAAATGACTTCCAATTCATTACACAACACTTGACATACAATTTGACACATGGCTACACTTTACAAAACCATTTATTAACTCACGGGGGGTATCATCTTGGGTGAGCTCGGTATTCTACCTAGCTCCTACATATATTAAACCTTCTAAGCTTCGCATACCAACATTGATCCTTAGCCCAAGCCATATCACCACACGAGCCTACAAAACATTAAACACTTAAACCGTAAGCACGAATGCTTAGTAAGTAAAGCGGACATAATATATCATTATACTTCATTCAACACATTACACATTATACAACCATCAATCCACAACATTGAACATAACTACATACCTTAATCACTAAGCCTTAACCTTCCCTTCTTCCTTAGGTCACTCTTAACTAACACATCCATTAACCCTATAACTTCTTACACAAAATACCATTATACTAAACAACCAAAATCTTAACACTTTAGCCACATAACACATAATGTATAGAAATCATTATAACTTTACATTATACCGGTTTACTTACCTTAATCCAAGCTACATCATAACAAGAACATCATCATCATCACATTCTTCCATCATCATCATCATCTTTCATAATAACCAAAACCTAACAACATAACAATAATTAACATAACAAGGGTTAACCAAACCCATTAAACATACTTATCTTTCATTCCCCATCATCATATGATCATATCTTGATCATATGATGAAAACCCACTTAATCCATAATCTATAACTTTAATAACCTCAAGAACATACATACTTACTTGAAGGGGAATCATAGCTAGGAAGGACCATAACCATGGACCTTCATCTTCTTCATCTACTCTCATTATCTAGCTTCTTTTTCTCCTTTCCTTCTCTCTAAGAAAACCGGCCTTTTCATAGGCTCAAGAATAATATGGAATTATCTAGACTTTGCTAGATATAATAGTTAGGTGGTGACTTTGGGCAATTGGCAAGAATGGCCCTTCTAGTCTCCTTCTTCTTACTTAAGCCACAACTAACTTTATAACATATTTAATACTTGGCAACTTAGGCCCCTTTAGTTACACATCATATTACATAACTATATTAGTCATGCTTTGACTATTACTTGACCATCGGGTTTGACTAAAACATAATATTCGTTGACTGGCCAATCATATAAGGCCATAATCCATTTTCATCTAGGGTGGGGTCCCAACACCCGGGGAACGGGTCTAACAATTCTACCCCCTTATTTAGATTTCGTCCCCGAAATCTCTCGTCTATTTCTAATCATAACTTAGTTTCACCTTACCTCCATTCTTAGCACTTCCTATTCTTCACCCCCTTTTTCGATTGTACGATCTACATGCTCTTGCAATTCAAGGTCCACTATTCGCACTTCATACTCTTAACTCATCTCATTTCTAGCTTATCTTCTCAATTCTTTCATCTCTTTTTAGTTATTATGTCATTCAAGACATCATCCTTGCCTCTAATATATGCCATTTAACGATTTCTACGTCTATCGCATAGCCTTCTAACTAGTTCTATTTAACTTTTTCGTCAAGGACTACGTGTCACTTGAACATTACACACCATTTTAGCCTTTCATGAGTCAATTATTCATTAACTTTATACTTTTAACCGCAACCTTACCACTATCTCATTACTATTTTGCTACACGTTACATTCGCCTTTACTTTTCTTCTCAAAATTTTATAGAGCTTTTAGTCCATATTAGCATTTATTAGCATTCATCACTCTTCAATTCATATTGCAACAAGCATATCGTTTCAAACTTTAATCTTTTCAACTCATACTTAAACACCCAAGTCCTATACTTTACTTGACGTTTCCCACCTAGGGTCGTCATTCAACTCATTATCTATCCGCCTATCTCAACTCCTTATGACTTCTAACCATCCTAGACTCCTTCTTCTACCCTTCCACCCTACTCATGCCATGTCGGGAACACATAAGCCCACTCATTCATACTTCCTCATTTACATGGAGAGGCGTCCCAAACGATGTAAATCAAGAAATACAAACTCATGGTTCGGTGATTTACGACTTCTTTATTCAAATGAAAAGGCGTCCCAATTCATTTAAATAAAGAAACCATAAACCATCCTACTTACATACTTCCGACATAACACTTGCACCTATTTATTACACACTTTTACTTTCAATCTTTCATTTTTTTTTATTTTACATTTCATTCATTATTTAAACTTTTCATTTTCTAGCTTGGATCCACTTTACTTTAACATTTTCCCCGAAGGGATTTTTACACATGCCAAGGATGTAGGCAATCTTTGCCGGTGAAGGCAATACGTTTTATCCCGAAGGATCTTCAACACGTCCCGAAGGATTCTTTAACATTCATTGACTTGGTCATCCCGAAGGACACCACCTTTAACATTTATCCCGAAGGATATCACCTTTAACATTCATCCCGAAGGATCATTAACATTCATCCCGAATGATCTTTAACGTTCACACTTTATCACTTTCACATTATCACATTGGATCCAAGCTATTAACATTTTAACACGCACACATTATCTCATCCATTTTATTTAGTGAACGCAAGCTCATAGAGCATATGAACCTGCTTATTATAAGTACACACTTTTATGTGTTTATCATCTTACATTCTACGTTCACTTTAATCATTTTCACCCTTTTACTTTACCCTTTAGTCCACCCGACTCCTTCCACTTTTAAACCTTGCATAGGTTAACTCACATTCGTTCATTAGTACCATTCGTTCTTCTTGCACGTTTTAGTTACTCACACATTTTCTACGTCGTTACACTTTTCACTCTAGCTTACATTCTTTAACCCGCGTTAATCATTTCCACCTTTTTACATTACACGTTAGCCTACTCAACTCTTTTACTTATAGACTTTACACATATCGTCAATTGCAACACTTGCATTTATTATTAATAATTACCGCTAATCGCCTTAGCCGTAATATAATGATTTTAGGACAATACTTTAACCTCATGCATACTCATCTCATTCTCTCTTACATTCCTGACTCATCGCATTCTTATTCTTATACCTTAACTTATCCTTAACCCGTCTCTACACCACATTAACGTCAATCATTAGACTTATATATATAACGAGACCATATGTTGGTCACATTAATATCCTACGGTTCAAAATGATTACATGCCGTTATTCTTTAGCCTCATTCTTTACCCTTCATACCATTTAACACTACATCATTAGTACCTTAGTTTCATCTTATCTTTTCACGTTATAGTTTAACACATTTACAATGTTCCATACTTTAAACATCAACATTTAGATTTACTTATTAGCCCATCTCTAATACCGAATCCCATTCCTATTCTCATTTCATTACCGTTACTCCAACATACTTTCATACAAAAACCGACACCAACCAAGGTGCACGGTTAACTAATCATTTAAATGCTTCAAGTCTTCCTTGGACTCACATCACATAAACATTAAAATGTTAAAACCTATTCATCATATTTACTAACTTAAGTTCACATATCATGTCACACATTCCTTCTTTTAACTTAAACGTTTTACCTTACGCGTTTCTTACACTTACGCCCAACATTCCTACGAGTGGTTTAAGTCTAGGCAATCCTAAAGGAAACCTAATTCACTTAAACCGAGGCTTTGATACCAATTTGTTACACCCCGTGCCCGCTTAGACCAAAAATTAAAACTTTTAGAGCGGAAACGCTTGACTTTTACGGACATCTGGTTACTCTTTTGACCATTGACAAAAATCCATAAACTTTCAGACCTTGAGGCTATTTTTAAATGAAAGTACATTCAATTATCTTCGAAACGATAGGTGGCACGACCCGTGACGACTTACGGATTAAAAGATATGATTTTTCAAAGTTTTCGAAAATCTGCCCAGCGGCCTCCATCCGATCGGATCGCCAGCCATCCGATCGGATGGATGGTTCTGTCCAGTTTTTGCCTTTTCAAAATCCCCGGCCGATACTCCAACCTCCCGGACTCGAAACCTAACCAAACTTTCCAGATTTCATTACTATATATATAGGCTCATTTCCGTCCAAAAACATTTACCATTTGACCACCCGGAATAGTACTTCCAAATTGACGGGTTATGCATTAAAACCCGTTTAGACCCATTTTCACCAAAAACCACTTATACCACTTCATTTCTACACCCAACTTGACCAACTTCATTACATTAACATACCAAACATGTTCCCTTGACACTTGACCCGTTTACCACCCAAAATGGGTACTTTTACACTTTATCCAAACACCCCTTTAACTTTCATTACAAACACTTAAAACATGCTTTGACACACCAAATGACTTCCAATTCATTACACAACACTTGACATACAATTTGACACATGGCTACACTTTACAAAACCATTTATTAACTCACGGGGGGTATCATCTTGGGTGAGCTCGGTATTCTACCTAGCTCCTACATATATTAAACCTTCTAAGCTTCGCATACCAACATTGATCCTTAGCCCAAGCCATATCACCACACGAGCCTACAAAACATTAAACACTTAAACCGTAAGCACGAATGCTTAGTAAGTAAAGCGGACATAATATATCATTATACTTCATTCAACACATTACACATTATACAACCATCAATCCACAACATTGAACATAACTACATACCTTAATCACTAAGCCTTAACCTTCCCTTCTTCCTTAGGTCACTCTTAACTAACACATCCATTAACCCTATAACTTCTTACACAAAATACCATTATACTAAACAACCAAAATCTTAACACTTTAGCCACATAACACATAATGTATAGAAATCATTATAACTTTACATTATACCGGTTTACTTACCTTAATCCAAGCTACATCATAACAAGAACATCATCATCATCACATTCTTCCATCATCATCATCATCTTTCATAATAACCAAAACCTAACAACATAACAATAATTAACATAACAAGGGTTAACCAAACCCATTAAACATACTTATCTTTCATTCCCCATCATCATATGATCATATCTTGATCATATGATGAAAACCCACTTAATCCATAATCTATAACTTTAATAACCTCAAGAACATACATACTTACTTGAAGGGGAATCATAGCTAGGAAGGACCATAACCATGGACCTTCATCTTCTTCATCTACTCTCATTATCTAGCTTCTTTTTCTCCTTTCCTTCTCTCTAAGAAAACCGGCCTTTTCATAGGCTCAAGAATAATATGGAATTATCTAGACTTTGCTAGATATAATAGTTAGGTGGTGACTTTGGGCAATTGGCAAGAATGGCCCTTCTAGTCTCCTTCTTCTTACTTAAGCCACAACTAACTTTATAACATATTTAATACTTGGCAACTTAGGCCCCTTTAGTTACACATCATATTACATAACTATATTAGTCATGCTTTGACTATTACTTGACCATCGGGTTTGACTAAAACATAATATTCGTTGACTGGCCAATCATATAAGGCCATAATCCATTTTCATCTAGGGTGGGGTCCCAACACACGGGGAACGGGTCTAACAGGAATAACATCATCAGGAATTTCCTGATGTGTTTGATAGTTAGAATCCAAAGTAGACCTATGATGCTCAATATACACAGTCTATGCCTAAGTCTAACATACCCACTTAATGCAAATACATCATAGTCATTTCCTAAACTATGTAGGCCAGTATCCAAATCACACCCAGGTTTTTTGAAACCATAAAACATCCTCACATTTGAAGTATAACCTAACTTCACTACCATGTCACTTAGTTCAATCATTGAAAACTCATCAATATCAATGTAGTCAAAAAAAACAAATGTCACCATTGACATAACTCCTATATGGGGGACTAGTAAACATGCCTGCATAACAAACCTTGAGTGAAAACAGAGCATTGTTCTCCCCTGAAAATGTATTAAAAAAATTACATCAAAAAGGGTTTTCATGAACAAAACATAATCATGGAGACTTTTCAATCAAAGATGAACAAAAACAATCTATCATTCACATACCAATAGCATAATTACGCATAATTATTGAAAAACATAATCCAAAAAACTCAATAAAAAACCTACCATACAATTCACGAACATCAACATAATCTTTGGTAGTACGTAATGTCCACATTGGTTGAGAGGAAAATAATTGATTAGGGTTTACTTGGCATAAGATTTTGAGACTCGGTGGAAAATAGGGCAAACTATTGAGGATGAAAATGAAACGACAGGCTATTAGTAAGTGGGTTTTAAAATATGTGCAAATGGGAAAAGACAATAATACCCCCACTTGGGACGGGGTTAACTGGCCTTAACTAAGAAATTAAACGACCGTTAGAGATAGGGGTGGACGGTGGTACATAGTTTCGTTTTAGGGATTAACGATGCAAAAAAAAAAAGAAAAAAAAAAAAGATCAGGGACGAGTGGTAGGATTTACATCAAACGACAGGGACAAACCATGCAATTTACTCTTTTGATAATTAATATGGTTTTACTTCCTACGTCTCAATAAAGTCTTTAGAAAAAATTACACGTTTGGTCCCTGTGGTTTACCCCAAATAACATGTTTAGTCTTTAAAACGTTTTAATTACACCAGACATACCTATGTTTGAAACCTGTTGCCAATTTAGTCCCTATTTTAAAAAATAAGGATCACCTGTGTAATTATTTACAAATTTTTTTATTACACCGGATAGTCCCTATTTCCCATGATAGGGACTAGGGCAACAGGTTTCAAAAATAGGTATGTGTGGTATATTTAAAATGAATTAGGAACTAAACATGTTATTTGGGGTAAACCATAGGGACCAAACGTGTAATTTTGTCTAGTCTTTATTTTGAAAATGCGCAAATTTTGATAAAATTTGGTATTTAGTGGGCATTTTTAAAACTTTTGTGATTGCTTAGATGGTGAAGTGAACATTTAAAAATTTAGAAATATGAACACTTGTTTTGTGGCTAGAGAAGTATAAGATCAAGTGTAATGGTCGGTCAAACACTCGAACGACCAAAAATACGGACACGTCGACACCACTACACCTCCGCACATGGAACGCGTTCTAGACCAACAAAAGGGATGAATCGGTCGAATTTTTGACCAAATTGTGTGAGCATGTTTATGTGTAGGTATTTATTTAATTGATTTTTATGGATTATGTTTTTGTAGAATGGTACTGTAGCAAATTGTGTGAGCATGTTCGTGTGGGTATTTATTTGACCAAATTGTGTGAGCATGTTGGTGTCAGTGGTGTGACTGGTGTCATCGGTCTTCACCATTACTCGAGCCTTTTTGTAGGTACAAAATGTAAAATTCGAAAACTTTACAAAGCATAAGATATTAAGATGCTAGATACCATTTCTCTCACAAAATAAGAATCTTTGTAGGCTTGTAGCAATGCAAATCGCAACAGAAATTAGCGTAAGTTATTTCAAATGAGAAATTATTGTATTGATATTTTTTATATAAGCTAACCAACCAAAATTGCAATTAGAATTTTTAAGTGTAACTAAGGTCGGTTGGTCGGTTTTGGTTATCAATTACGTCCATGTTAAGTTAGGCTCCAATTATTTTTATCAAAAAACCTGTTATAATAATGGATCATGATTCTTTGTGATTCTTGTTATTTTGAATATATAACTTCTTTCTTATTCCTTTATTTAGGCATACTAATAATAACATGCACATGGAAAATATATATTGTTATATATTGTTACTTATAGGAAGGATTGTCAAACAAGTGACAATCAAAAAGAGATTGTTTTGTAGACATTTTTATAGATTACGAATTTAGGATGACGTTTCCCTTATCACTTCCTTGACTTAGTCTGATATATGAAGATAAGCGTGTTAAAAAAATTGGTGGTTAAAGGTCAAAACACAATGACGAGCAAGATATGAAAATAAACTATTGGTACTAATTAAAAGAACGAAGATGATGATGAGAACAATTTGTCTATAAAAATCCATATTCTGTTCCAGAAAGTTACAACTTTATATATAAGTATATGCTAGTTTTGCTGAATTTTTTTACTTATTCAAAGTTCTTTTTGATCATTTTCTATTTGTTTCCGTTGAGTCGCCTCCAAAGTACACTACATATTGCTAACATAGTAACATACTTGTTGATAGCTTCTAGTCGGGTGTTTATTTGGATCAATTGGTAAAGGAACCATCCAAACTGACTCAAAGTTTAAACCGAAACAAACGGCTATTCTATTGGTTCGGTTTTGCTATTGTGCCCAACTGGCCATGTGGAGCTTCAAGTCCATACTCGAAACTATTTCAACGGGCAACAAAAGTGCATACAAGAAGACAATCAGAAAATTTGTAAATCGTTGCATCGACGATGTAACGAATGAGTAGCATGACTATTTGGTGTCGTGAGAGCTATCAACTTGAGGAGAACTCATAAAATGAAAGATGTAATACAAATTAAGTTATAATTAAATAAAACGTCCATATAATCTTTATCATTCTAATTTATAATAGTATGGATTCAAAATTGACAACTCCCTTGTAAGGAATTCTTTTACCATTATATTATAACTAAAGTATAAAACCCGTGGACTGTTCACCATAGACCTTTAGGGGTCCATTTGATTTAGCTAGGCCCAAACCCGAAAAGATGAATATCTATGGTATCCGGATCCAACGCTTTCTCTCTCACTGTCTCTCTCATTCATCAAAGCTCCGACACCGATAAAAAACACCGACCGACCAAACCCGCTCCGATCCGACACCGAAAGATCTATAGTGATCTTTGTGAGTGCAGCTACAAGATCATCTACAAGAAGATAATATTTAATTGGGGTACAATATCTTTGTGTTTTTTTAATCCAAAGGCCATTGTATACTTGCCAGATGTTATCTTCTACAGTTGAGAGGCTTATCATAGCCACATGTTTTGGTTTCTTATAGCCATGTCTTTTTGACGATGATCTTCTTGAAGCCTCTTATCTCATACATCTTCATCTGTGACATCTAAATAACCAAAAAGTGAGTTTTTTGTTTTGTTTTTTTTTTCTTATTTTTTTGTATCGATTTAGGGAGATGTCGTTACCTCACTATGTGTTGATTTGAATGAATGTCATGGTGGTTTTGTAGGTTTTTTGCGGCTGAAGATGTTATCAGCTGACTGTGTGTTGATTTGAATTGAAAGGAAGGTATGAATTCTTTGTACAAAGCGAAAAGACTACATTTTTAGATTAGGGTTTTGTTTGAATTTGGGGGTTTTGTTGATTTTACTTTTGTTTAAAGGTTTTAACCGATTTTATAAAATTCAGGTTTCGTTATTATTGAGATTGGATGTTTGGAATTAAGGGTTGGTTGGAATTAGTGTGTTTTATTATTTCACTCCTAAAAAGCACTTATTTTTAAGCAGAAGCAGTAAAAAATAAGCAGACCCAAACACCCCCCACAAAGATCACTTTAGGGTCATAACAACTATTTTCATCATGTTGATCTGCTTTGTGTCACGAAATAATTCTTATTAGGTCTTGATACTTTGTTGATGATAGATTCATGAGTTAAATTGTTTTATTTGCTTTGTTGATGTTAGATGCCCTGGATTGTTTTTGTTTGCTGTGTTGATGCTAGATCTGTGGCTAAAGTAGGTGTGATTCGTTGCTTTATTTGTTGATGTTTGATTTGTTGACGTTAAATTCATGAGTTAAGTAGCTTGATTTGCTTTGTTCTTTTTTTTAGGAAAATATTCTTTGTATTGAATATGTGTTACTTAGTTTCGTATCTCATTTGTAATTATCAAAGCTTTATGACAACAATTTGGGGTTGTGGCTTTTGTGTTTAGATTAGTTAGGTTCTAGGTTAATTTGTACTACTTTTGGTGTATTCGGGTTTGTTGGCTTTAATGGAATTCCTTTTGGCAATTTTATTCATCTCAAAGTAGCTTCTAACTTTTTCCGTATTTCATTTGCAGGTTTATCGAGGGCATTATCTTGGCCAGGCAACATATTCCAAATTGTAGTTGCAGCCATGGGTTGCTATTTGGTTTTTGAAGCTATGTTTGGAACTCCTTAGTTTAGCTGGGCGGTCACGCTCATGGTGTGATTGCAGCCATGGCGGGTGTTTGCCAACGTCTGGTTGCCGCTCATGACTGGTATTTGGTTTTTCCGCCCATGGTTTTTGGGGCTATGTTTGCAGCCCCATATCTTGGCTCGCAAATTATAAGCCATTGGATATGTTTGCCAGGTTTCTTTTCGACCGGCCTTTTCGAAAAGAAACAATAAGCTAAACCTGAGGTCGTACCTATTTTGGCGAGGCAGGTTACTAGACCTGCAACCATGGCTTATGTATCCTCTGTTGTAATTTTCTTTTGCAACATATGAGGCATGAAGCTTCGGTTGTCTCACTTACCTTATATTTTATGTGGTGATGATGAATTTTCCTATACATTAACTCTTCTAAGAGTGTGGCTCACACATTCCTGTATCTTGGCGGGGTAACCACGAATGTTACGGGGTGTGTCGATTCGCCCAAGGAGAGGAAGATTTGAGCCTCTTTTTTCCGACTCCGTTATGGTATACTCCTAGCCTCGCTATACTCCGAGGCAGAGGTAATTCAAGGCATGAAGCTTCTGTCGTCTCACTTACCTTATGTTTTACGGGGCGATGATGAATTTTTCTGCACATTAACTCTTCCATGAGTGTGGCTCAGACATTCACGTATCTTGGCGGGGTAACCACGAATGTTACGTGGTTGCAGCCATGGTGGGTGTGTCGAGTCGCCCAAGGAGAGGCAGATCTGAGCCTCATTTTTCCCACGTAGTTAGGGTATACTCCTAACCCCGCTAGACTCCGAGGCAGAGGTGATGCGCGTGATGTGTCGTTGCGGTTTAGCAGTTTTAATGCCTATTCAAGTTTTAAATTTATATTTAGCCGACTTATCAATAACACACACACTTAACGAGCAGTGTACCCGGTCAGTATGAAGATAATGGTAAGTAGAGTGTCGATCACTAAGAGTGGAACGTATAATCTCGTTAATCTAATCAGTATTTTAATATCCTAACGCAAGGGGGTTTCAGCCTGAGAGACTGGCACAGTTTTGTTTGCAATTAAATAATAAAATAAACAAATAGGCACGAATCAGCAAGTAGCACACACGTACACAGATAGATACTTGAGACAATAAGAGGGCTGTCCTTATGATTAAGTAGATTGTCACTTGTTTTATTGATAGCTTTATATGAAGTGTATGTAATTAACCCTTTCTCGTTGGTCCTATTCTCATCGGCGAGTAAACCCTTAATGATTACTTATGTCTAAAAGTTATTCCTAAGTGATCAATTTAGAAACAACCGTGGGAGCCACACCTTGTCCCGCAGTCGGGTGCCCGCAAGCCACTAATAAACACAGAGGTTATCAATGCACTAATAAGTAGTAACCAAAGACATCAACATATAAACTTTAATTGATGGGAAAGCAAGTATTAAAGGGAGTGCAATCTTTCCGTTGTCACATTACACAAGCCACCAATCCTGATGAATTAAAGTTTGCTAAAACAATAAAACAAAACTACTTAATGAATTAAATACATGCAGCACCTTCTTACAGCTCTTGTATCTTCGATTTGGGTGTGTCTTGTGCTGCCTCTTGACTGAATTCGTCCTTCTCTTCTGTTGTCCGAACTTCGGTTAGGGTTTCGAACTCTTTTAACTCGTCTGGTCTACGGGGTATTTATAGTTTGTGTCTGAGGGAAGATGCGGCGCATCTACTTAAGTAGATGCGGCGCATGTACTTAACTTCGCGTGGGGTCCAAGATTATAATATTCAGGAATATTCGTACACCGCCAGAAGATGCGGCGTAACTCTTTATTAGATGCGGCGCATGTCCTCTTGTATCTTGGATCGTATCTGGTGATATCTTGATAGAGATGCGGCGCATGTTGATAGTGAGATGCGGCGCATCTGGAGCAGATTAGTCTTGATCTTGTCCATGTCAGTAGACTTCCACTTTATGTACGTTTTGCTCCATTATTAGTCCAAAATAGCTAAGTTTCACCAAATGCTTGTTTTTACCTGAGAATTACAAAAGTAAACGATTAAGTATCAATCCTCATACATAATATAGTAAAACAAGTCAAATTAATAGGATAAATGATAGTAATAAAATGTACTTATTTGAGTTCATCAAATATCCCCCCACTTGAACTTTACTTGTCCCCAAGTAAACCTTAGATTAAATCTCATGAAAATGTATCCTAAAAGAAGTTAGGATTTATTTTTATATTTAAGCATGTATTCGTTTATTTCGTAATCACACAACTAAACACTTAACGAATTAGAAGTAAAATAAAATAAGTCGATAAAAGCAAATCTAATCGTTTAACTGTCCAGTCGCGACGAATATTCTATCATAGGCTTGGCAAGTATACACATCTCCACCACTAAAGCTAAGGAATAACAAGTCTAAAGCGGTAAAAAGGGTTTTTAGGCTTAAGGGTTAATTATTCTTATTTACACTATCGATCTCAAATTCCAGAAAAGGCGACAAAATCACAAATACATGATCGAATCCACGAACACGATACTTGCAATTGCTCAAATCCTTAACTCGAATAGGCTAAAGATAGGTCCAAACTTCACCAATAATAATATATCAAAAAGGGCGACAAAATCATAAATACATAGCCGAATCCACGACTACGATACTTAAGATTGCTCAAATCCCTAATCTCAATAAATCAAAGGTTCGGTTGGATAAAGAATAATACAGGGTATGGATAACATTTGGGATATAAATTGGTGTAAAAATAAAAATAAACAAAACAAATAAATTAAAATCCTAAGTGTGGTTAATCACTATCCCAACCATCCCATGAATAAGACTCATATCATTGAATAACTCACGCTTTAACACTTGAAACACACGCTTTAGGTAGACACGAATTATACTCAACAAAATCTTAATCAAAGAATAATCCTTAATTGGCATTCCCATAACTGCCAATTCCCATTCAATCCATAGATATAATACAACAAATAGTGGCCATATGAACCACTTACATAACTTTACATTGTTGGCTTAAAATAAACATCCAACTCTTTTTTTCTTTCTTTTTCTTTTCTCATTTTTTTTTTTTTTTTTTTTTTTTTTTTTTTTTTTTTTTTTTTTTTTTAACTTGAAACATAAAGATAGATGTGTAAAATTTCACCACATCACTACAACTTTCTTTCCGGATAATTTTTCCATACTTTTCATAACTTCAGAAATAATGGTAAATAGTGAAAGTAGTAAACACACGAAAAATAAACTCCAAAATATATAATATTTACTTTCACTCCAATTGCATTGTGCAATTTCCCGACCTAACCATAGATAATGAATTACGCACGCGAACACAGGTAATGTAAGGAAATACACTCTGCCTATAGCAATTAACCAACCACGGATTCTAATCTACAGGGTAGGCTAAGGTTTAAGGTGTAACGAAACATTTTAAACATAGGTGTAAGAAACGAAAGGAATGGCTCTGAGTGTTTTTCTAGGGGTATCTTACTCTAAAAATGAGAGTAACAAAAGGTTTTATACGGGGGTTAACTAACCAGTGTAGTTAGCTAATAACACATAACATATAAAGGCTTTTTGGGTGTAATCCTAGAATTTTACCAAGTTAGACAAGTCATTCCAATTAAATAAATAATACTCATTATGGTGGTCTCGAATAGTATACAAGCCAAGTTCTAAAGTTTACAAGTCACCGGCACACTCATAGATTTGTGAATTTTGGAAAATCACAATTTTTGAAAATAATGTCATGTGTGCAGTTATGCAACTTAGATCTTAAACAAAAACATGCTAAAAATTTTTAAGTTTGATATATTAAGCACATTTTAAGCATAATTTTTGAAAAAGTTTAGGACAAGTAATTGTTAAGTGTTCTAATTCTCCTATCCCCCCACTTAAGTTAAACAACGTCCTCGTTGTTTGTATAAAAGGTTAAAAACTGGAAAATAAAAAGAATTAGAACAGAAAAACTCCCCTGAGATTTGCTCGGTATGATCCTCCATTAGTATATGAGCAAAAATCATCTTTCTTGTGGATTAGAACGTTAAAGCTTCATGCTTGATGTATCCACAGGAAATCCAGAAAACTATAATACCACCAACACTTTTAAAACACACCTAAGATAAGAAAGGTTCAACTTGCATAATACATTAGTAGTTAGGTAAAAATAAAACTTAAAAATTAAAACTGAAAATCATCAGGTCAGTCGATGCGCCGTATCCTATTGAAGAAGATACGCCGTATCGAGCCTGGAATAAATACGGATCAGAATAAAGATGCGCCGCATCCTTAACCAGGGATGCGCCGCATTAAAATAACTGATAAAAAGTTTTAAAGTCGAAAATAAAAATGCAGAAAAATAAAATAAGATATGACCATTGCAGAGGATGCGTCGCATCTCAGGACTGAGATGCGCCGTATCTTCGTGCGGCCTGGACTGACTCGACACAGAAAACAGAATAATAAAAGATAAATCCGGGTTGTCTCCCGGTCAGCACTTGTCTTTATTCCAGAGTCTTCAAGTTAGACTCACGTTCAGCACTTTAGTATCGATCATTGAAGGAGTCGGAAACATCACGCTCCTTCATCCCCAATTTAGTAATATTGAACACTCCTTGCTCGTCCTTAATTTCCACGCCGTTTTTCTTTAATATCTGTATAAACAAAGTCCTGTCCCTTTCGGGCAGAGATGACAAAATGATAGACGGGAAATTCTTATTATCATACAGGCACAAATAAGCAAGGTGGGGTGGTAGTTCAATAAACACATCATGATTCAAATTCGTTTTCTCAACTATTCTCCTACGTTTATTAATTACTACACAATCATACCACTCATCATCAGAATCACTAACAACATCGCGTCTAAGTTCGGTAGGTACATTAAGGTCAATGAATTCCTCAAAGTTTTCATGATTAGGATTAGTTGAGTTGTTTTGAATCAATGTTTCTCCCATAAGTCTAGCTTCAAGATCGAGGTCCATACGCTCCCTTAATCCTAGCACATAAACACCTCTAATAATGCTTTTAACCGGATCTTGGCACTTGTAGACTAGTTTATTATTCCCTACCCTTAATGAAATTTTTCTCTTAAACACATCAATCTTAGCATGGGCAGTAGACAAGAAAGGTCTTCCGAGGATTAAAGGAGTCTTAACATCCTCGGGCATGTCTAGTATAATAAAGTCTACGGGAAAAATAAACTGCTCAATCTTAACTAGCACATTATTAGCAATCCCCTCAGGTCGTTTTACTGTTTTATCAGCCAATTCAATAAGTAATTTAGTTGGTGCTAATTTTCCTAGTCCTAGGGTAGCGAATGTCTTAAGAGGCATAACACTAACACTAGCTCCTAAGTCAGCCAACACATTATTGAAAGATATATTATTAATAGAACAAGGTAGAGTAAAACTTCCTGGGTCTCTTTCTTTATGAGGCAAGGCATTTGAATCGGTTGCAGGGCTCTCTTCTTTCATTGTTGCCTTGATCTCCTCTTCATTTTTTGTCTTCTCTTTTAGTAGTCTCCTTAAGCTGATTGAAGAGTTAAAGAAAAATTCGGGTCTTGCACCATCATTACCATTCATCGATCTTCTAGGTATATTAGGAGTGACTTCTTCAGTAGTGCTTATGGCCTTGACATGATCCCTTGGGTTGGTTTCAGTTGAGCTCGGTAAACTTCCATATCCCCTTTCTTGAAGAACTTTGCTCATTTGACCAATTTGTTGTTCCAATGCTTTGATCGAAGCTCCTTGATTTCTTGTAGTAGTGTCCGTTGAAGCTCGAATTTCCTTGATCATAGCAGTATTCTCTTCATGTCTTTTAGCAGCATCGGCCATAATTTGCTTTAAAGTATCATCTAAAGTCTGCCTCCTCTCTTGATAAGCGGGATTGAAGTTGTTCTTTTGATAAAATCCCGGACTAGCTTCCCTAAATCTTGCTGAAGGTCGGAATGGTTGTCCAAATTGGGTGTAATAAGCTTCTTCAAACGTCTCACTTTCATTCTTGTTCGGGCAATCTTTAGTGTAGTGAGGTCCTTCGCATTTTTCACATCCAACTTGGGCAGCATATGCTCTTTCATCTCGCTTCTTCATCTCTCTACTAATTTTATCCAATTGAGCTTGAATAGCAGCAATCCCGTCAAAATTAGTGCTGCTCTTAGATCTAGTAGAGGTCCCATCGTGCCATTTCTGAGAATGATCGGCAGCACCTTGGATCGCTTTCCTAGCATTAGTTGCACTCATTTGAGGTACAGCTCCCTTAGCATCCAAAATCTGTCTAGTTGGCACGTCCAGTCCCTGGTAAAACAATATTATCTCCTGCATAGGGGTTAGATAGTGTTGAGGACATTTTACCAATAAATCTTTAAATCGTTCCCAAGCTTGATAAAGGGTTTCATCAGGCTCTTGCTTGAAACTATTGATAGCCTCCATCTTTTTAGCAGTCTTAGCAGGTGGACAATATCTCTTCAGGAATTTGCTTTTCAAATCTTCCCATGTAGTGATTGAACTAGCAGGTTCATTCCTTAGCCACTTGTTAGCAGCTCCTTTTAGTGAGATTGGGAAGATTCTTAGCATGAGTTGATCGGTATTGACACTTTCTGTAGTAAACAAATCTGCAATCTCCAGGACTTTTTCAACATGCTCGTTAGCATCCTCTTGTTCCGTCCCACTGAAAGCATTCTCTCTGAGCTCTTTGAGAAACTGACCTTTCAACTCAAATTTTGACTTGTCATCAAACTTAGGTCTAGCAACTCCTGAAGTGTAATCAGCACGGGTACTGTTCATGTATTCCTCCATAGTAGTGTTTTCGCCCATTGTTTCAGTTTCAACTTCCTCTTTTTCTTCAGAAAAATAATCAAGCTCGAGTGAACTTGAAAGATCAAAGCTTCTTGTGTTGAAAAGCCTTTTAAGCGAATGTAGGGCTCGTTCAGGATCTTCGAAAGGTTGAATTAAGTTCTTAGTCGAACTCCTGGTCATGCACTTCCTGAAATCAAACACAAAAGCATCAGTAGGGTATGCCCAAGAAAGTAGTATATCAGAAAATCAACAACGAAAACGGAATACGAAAAATTTAAAGTTACTGATATCTGCAGACGATGCGCCGTATCCAAAGAGTTGGATACGCCGTATCTTATAATCGTTAAAAATTTAATCAGACTTTATTCAGAAAATAGATACGCCGCTTAGAATTTATGAATGCGCCGTATCGAATTAATCAATCAAAAATCAATTTATCTAATTAAAATTAAATGCGTCGTATTAACGAAAGTTAATGCGCCGTATTTTCGTTACGTTTAAAAATAAAAGATTTTTGATTCAGTAAGATGCGCCGTATCGACGGAAATCGATACGCCGTATTTGTTTAATAATTCGCAAACTGTTTTTAATTAAAATAATAGATACGCCGTATCTTCAAAAGAAGATGCGTCGTATGGCGTTAACGTTTAGAAAAATTTTTATCAAAATCAGATACGCCGTATCTTCAAAAGAAGATGCGTCGTATTATTTTATCGCTTAGAAAAATTTTCTTATTAAAAACAGATACGCCGTATCTTGGGGAAAAGATGCGTCGTATCGAATTAATTAAACGCGTTGTATTATTAAAAAAATTAAACGCAATACGCCGTATCTGAGAGATCAGATGCGCCGTATCGTTTGATTTAGCACAGTACAACGATAGCAGAACAGAAAAATACGAAAAATAAAAATAAAAAATTAAACACACCAAACAAAAAAAATAAAACACACAAAAATAAAAACAAAAGCAAACAAATAACACACAATACAACAAATATGCAAAATAGTACAATGATGCAATTAATCTAATAAAAAGAAAAACCTAATTAAAATACTAATCAAATTAACAGAAAATAACAATTCACTCCCCGGCAACGGCGCCAAAAACTTGATGCGCGTGATGTGTCGTTGCGGTTTAGCAGTTTTAATGCCTATTCAAGTTTTAAATTTATATTTAGCCGACTTATCAATAACACACACACTTAACGAGCAGTGTACCCGGTCAGTATGAAGATAATGGTAAGTAGAGTGTCGATCACTAAGAGTGGAACGTATAATCTCGTTAATCTAATCAGTATTTTAATATCCTAACGCAAGGGGGTTTCAGCCTGAGAGACTGGCACAGTTTTGTTTGCAATTAAATAATAAAATAAACAAATAGGCACGAATCAGCAAGTAGCACACACGTACACAGATAGATACTTGAGACAATAAGAGGGCTGTCCTTATGATTAAGTAGATTGTCACTTGTTTTATTGATAGCTTTATATGAAGTGTATGTAATTAACCCTTTCTCGTTGGTCCTATTCTCATCGGCGAGTAAACCCTTAATGATTACTTATGTCTAAAAGTTATTCCTAAGTGATCAATTTAGAAACAACCGTGGGAGCCACACCTTGTCCCGCAGTCGGGTGCCCGCAAGCCACTAATAAACACAGAGGTTATCAATGCACTAATAAGTAGTAACCAAAGACATCAACATATAAACTTTAATTGATGGGAAAGCAAGTATTAAAGGGAGTGCAATCTTTCCGTTGTCACATTACACAAGCCACCAATCCTGATGAATTAAAGTTTGCTAAAACAATAAAACAAAACTACTTAATGAATTAAATACATGCAGCACCTTCTTACAGCTCTTGTATCTTCGATTTGGGTGTGTCTTGTGCTGCCTCTTGACTGAATTCGTCCTTCTCTTCTGTTGTCCGAACTTCGGTTAGGGTTTCGAACTCTTTTTACTCGTCTGGTCTACGGGGTATTTATAGTTTGTGTCTGAGGGAAGATGCGGCGCATCTACTTAAGTAGATGCGGCGCATGTACTTAACTTCGCGTGGGGTCCAAGATTATAATATTCAGGAATATTCGTACACCGCCAGAAGATGCGGCGTAACTCTTTATTAGATGCGGCGCATGTCCTCTTGTATCTTGGATCGTATCTGGTGATATCTTGATAGAGATGCGGCGCATGTTGATAGTGAGATGCGGCGCATCTGGAGCAGATTAGTCTTGATCTTGTCCATGTCAGTAGACTTCCACTTTATGTACGTTTTGCTCCATTATTAGTCCAAAATAGCTAAGTTTCACCAAATGCTTGTTTTTACCTGAGAATTACAAAAGTAAACGATTAAGTATCAATCCTCATACATAATATAGTAAAACAAGTCAAATTAATAGGATAAATGATAGTAATAAAATGTACTTATTTGAGTTCATCACAGAGGTAATTCAAGGCATGAAGCTTCTGTCGTCTCACTTACCTTATGTTTTACGGGGCGATGATGAATTTTTCTGCACATTAACTCTTCCATGAGTGTGGTTCACACATTCACGTATCTTGGTAGGGTAACCACGAATGTTACGTGGTTGCAGCCATGGCGGGTGTGTCGAGTCGCCCAAGGAGAAGTAGATCTAAGCCTCATTTTTTCCACTCCATTATGGTCTACTCCTAGCCCCAACAAGTTTGTTCAACCTGCCATGATCATGTAAGTTCATCTATAATAATTCTTGGGAAATTATTTTCTTAATTTTTTTTGTAATGTAGGGATCATATAAGGGGTGTTTGGGATTGCTCATTTTAGCGCATTTTACGTCTTATAAGGGATGATTGGTTCCACTATTCATATATCTCATTTAACTGAACCAAATATGCATGTCTAATCTGTCACTATATTGATGATCGTCTTCTGTTACAGGTTCATAAATTTTGTTTGCAAGGTGTTGTTGCAAGAGTTTTTCGCATCTAGGTTTGTTTTCATTTATTATTGTTGTTTCCATACTAATAACACAACATGTGTTATTAAATCTTCATATTCATGTTAATTTGAGTTCTTTGGAAGTGAGTTGAGGATGTCTACAATGTGTTTGTTGGAACGTCAAAGGCTCAAGAGTGTATAAAATGGTTATTAATTTTTTTTATAAGCAATGCTTAAAACAAATGATTGGCACTTAGAAGTTGACTTCAAAAAGACCTTCAACTTAATGAAGTCTTACTTCTTACAAAAAAAAAAAAAAAAAAAAAAAAAAAAAAAAAATCTGATTGTATGTTGCATTTTTTCATAGTTACAACACCACTTTTTGTAGATAAGAAAGTCCCATTTTTGCAAATAAATGAAGAAACAGCTAATCTATTTGCAAATGATGAGATTGTTATATTTAAGCCTTAAAGGATTTGCTTTGGTGTAAGCAAAAAAAAAAAAAAAAAAAAAAAAAATTGCATTGGGTTATTTGAATAAGATGGAAAGTTAAGCATTTAGAGTTTCATTAGTTAAGTTATTTGGTTAATTTTGAATTTGGAAAGTAACACAATCGCTTTATAAAGGGTAACATTTTGCCACACAATCGCCTTATAAAGAGTCAAAGCCGATTAATTTTCTTCAAATTAGCTGTTATGATTGGAAATTAGTGTCTCTGAGTTGTGAAATGATTTGTTGGTATTAATAATATTGCATAATATAGCTGATTGCTAGATTAAATTATTATTCCCCGAAATTGGTACGATTTTTGTCATGCTTCCGTTCTTTTTTGTACTGAATAGAGGGAAAATAAAGCAAACAAAACATTTGGGATGAAGTGTATTAGCATGTTTATTAGTACTATTATATATCTTATTGCACTGACAATGGCAACTGCAACAATATCAGGTGAGTTTTCTAACATGAAATGCATAATACTATTTGGTAGTGCTACTAGGTGATGAGAATAATGATATTAATTAAGATAAAACTTGAAATATGTATACATTTTTTCGGGATTAGTTTGATTCAGCTTTATTAAATTGCATAAAACCTAATCATTATGTTACAAAATAAATCTGGGTATAATAGGTTGATGAAGGTTTATTGTTTGTGTAGTTAAATGACCCTCAATGGTGGCGATGGAAGTTAGAAGTCTGCAGGTTGTGCACTACCTGCTACTTGGAACTTTTATGAGAAAAATAGTTTTACAAAGATCATGCCTAAGGAAGTGAAGAAGAGTAAGAGCCATTTAAAATTGTGGTTAGTTTTCAAGTTTTTGGCAATTTAAGGTTAGTTCACTACTTATTTTTATTTTTAACGCCTTCTGTCTTAATTTCTTATTCTTCATCTACCTTACTATTCGGGCTTATGAGCTTATATGAAAATTGGAAAAAGCTTATGGATTATTTAGATCCATAATCTCATCTTGATATGCTCATAAGCCACAAAAAAAAATAGGCTTATAAGATTTTCCCAATTGCAATAAGCCCATAGGTTCGGAAAATAAGTTAATCCAAACACCCCAATAAAATCATTTTCAATAAGTTTGCAAGAAACATTAGATTTTGTGTCAAATATAGTGAGTCAATGAGTAGGGCTATTTTTCATGTGATTCACAACTTTTAAAAAGATCAACAAACACTACTTTTAAAAGAATCTTACTCTTTCCGTTCTGTGCTCGTTTCAGCCCGTTTGGCAGGTGAGGCTGACAGTAGAGTGTGTGCTTCTTCGGAATCTCATTCCAACGAACACCATCACCAATGCCTATGTAGTGCACTATTGTACTGTTGTGGAGTTTGATGAAGCGAAAAGTGTACCGCTTTTAAGGGGTCATTTAAACCCTAAATCGTATTTATTTGATCAAATATTGCCCTAAATCGTTCCTTTTGTCATTTTAGGTACTTTTGAGGAGAAATCTGGAAAAGGAGGCATTTTGGACGTTTTTGGAGCATAAAAGTGAAGAAAACGGCAAAGTCTCAAAAATCGGCTGAAAGTTACCTTTGACGGCGTCAGGATTTACTCCAGACGGCGTCATGGCTTGGCAAGAAAAGGTGGATGTGAAATTTACTCATGATAAGCCAGTGAAAATTGCATGTGAATTCTGACGGCGTCACGCTTTAACCTGATCAAGGGCGTCACGGCTTAATTCAAAGAGGGACGGCGTCACGTTCAAGGTCTGACGGCGTCAAGCCTTGATAAGCCAGAACGGATTTTGGAGAGCTAAAGAGGGACGGCGTCAAGAAGGTCATCCGGGAACCCTAAAAGCGGCGAGGTGACGGCGTCACACTCCATAACGTGACGCCGTCAGATCCAAAAGTATATATATAGTTTTCTAATTTTTTGTCATTAGTGTGGAACTTTAGTGTGGAATTTTTGGGAGAAAACCCTAAGACGATTTTAGCATCTTTTTCAAGGCTTTTTGCCTTGAGATCTTCCATGTTACATTGAAGATAAGTTATCAATTAATCATTCAATATGTCTATGTGTTGTTTGATTCTATCTTATTCTTGTCTTTTGATTAACATGTTAGGCTAGATTTATCTTGTGTTTGCTTAGATCTAATGAAACCTAGCTATTGATTATTGGTTATTAGTGTGTTATTAGTTGTATTGGATGATTGTTTATCTATGTTAGGCTTAAGAAAACTGGCTAACTTCCTATTCGGTAACTTGCTTGAACGTCTTAAGAAACATGAACCAAATGCGTACTAAAGGTTTTTATGGTTGTATTTAATGCACAAGCGAATTCTAGTGATCCCATGTTAGGAGCTTCCTAGCCGGCTCGACATAGGAGTGAAGTAGGAGCTTGTAGAGTTGGGGAAGTACGTACGCCACCCCACGATTGGTATTAAGGAATACACCCGTCATCCACGCAACCAATACACACTAATCAACCGGTAAAAGATAGTTAGGGAGTAAGGAAATCTAAGTAAACACATTTCTCTACACATAAGTTTTCACCAACATTTTATTTTCAGTTATTTTATTTTATTTGCATTTTTAGTTATTTGGGTTAGTTGACTAGCAACTAATTCCGCCCACTCCTTCAAACCCGAGATTTTACTTGCTTTCATAAAAATATAAAAACATAAAAAAAGAATCTTCCTCAACCCTTAGACCTAATTAGAGTAGCCTTTCACACCTAACGAACACTATTCCCTGTGGAGAACGATCAATCCCCCGTACTTACCACTACACTATACTACATCGGTCAGGTACACTGCCTGGTGGGGTTGTAAGCCTCTTGAGATCCCTCGAGAGGTAAAACCTGTTGTAAGCCTGGTGGGGTTGGTGCAAAGCGGATGCGCATTCCATGGACTTCGTTCTGAAGATCCTAATCAACATCTCAAGGACTTTCTTAAAATCGTTGATTCTATAGACCTTGATGTTGCCACTCGAGAGACGACCCGATTGCGTCTCTTTCAATTCTCTCTGCGGGACCAAGCTAGTCAATGGCTAGAACGTCAACCCGCAGGATCCATCACCTCTTGGGATGATCTCACCACTCGTTTCCTTGCTCAGTTTTTCCCACCGGGAAGAACTACCAAGCTAAGGAATGATATCTTGATGTTCCAACAACGTCAAGGCGAAACTCTCTACGAGGCATGGACTCGATTCAAGGACTTACTCCAAAAAGTCCCTCACCATGGCATAGAACTTTGGCTCCAAGTCCAAATCTTCTATGACCATATCAATCTCTCCACGAGGCAAACCATTGACCAATCGGCCGGTGGCAAGCTACGTGATCTAAGTGCGGAACAATCATGGGCTCTCCTAGAGGATCTTGCTCTTTATGACAACGAAAGTTGGAGTGATCCCCGTGATTTGAATAAAACGGTCAAGGCAATATCTTTGCCTTCGAACAATTCAAGCACTTCCGACCGTAGGATCATAGAACTTGAAGACCAAGTCAAGTTTCTTATGAAATCCTACGAGGCTCCTAAACCTTCAAGCCAAGTGAACAAAATCACTTCTTCGTGTAAATTATGTAGTGGTCCCCACGACACTCATGATTGCATGGAACTCCCCAAACAGGCTTTCAAAGAATTCGCATCCTCGCGAATCGATAAGGCGGGAGATAGGTGGCTCACTACTAATTCCGAAGATAGGTATGAGGCATGGAAGAATAAGCCAAATTTTAGTTGGAACCAAACTCGTAGCGTATCATTCAATGACTCTACCCCGCTCACCTGGTCTGAACATTATCCTCAGCAACATACGCATAAACAACAAAATCGCGAGGAATCACTGCAAAAATTCATTCTCTCTCAAGAAACACAGCTCTCCAAACTTGAGAATCAATTCAGACAACAGCAAGTTGATATGAACAACAAGGTTGATAACCTGTTAAAGGTTATCAATGATCGCCTTGCTGGCAGGCCAACTTGTGAGTTGGCACGAGTTAATGAGATCAAATCTGTTACGGTGACTCACCAAACACCCCCTCCTGTAAAAATCAAGCACCCTAGTAAACTCTTCAAATACATATCACAAAACGAAAAAAAAATAGGAGATACTCATACCCCTTCGAAACCTCTCCACTTCGTGAACACCATTACAACAATACCTGTTCCTAAACCAAATTCGGACCAACAAACAACCAAGAATGTGGACAATGAAATGGAGGGTGAAGTTCCCGAAAAGAAACCCGAGGCGCCCGAAGACTATCTAGACTCACCAAAGAACTCGAGTACAAGAGAGGTGAGTGATGAGGAGGGCTCGGAAGAGAAATCCGAAATGCCTCATGGGCTCCCAGGACTGCTAGACCGCCCCCGGGTAGAGGAACTTGAGAGGGGCACAGCAAGGTTGCCTATGGGATTCGAAGAGAGAATAGAGGATGGCGCTCCTAGGGTCTTTAAGATATCTTGCACCACTAGGAAAAAGTTTATAAAAGATGCCTACATAAACCCCAACTCTTCTATGAGCGCAATATCCCTCTCTCTATATAACGAAGCCTTCACTGAGCAAGTCAAATATGAAGGGTCTAATATCATCGGGGTAATAAGGAGGGTACCAATTGTGATAGAAAAGTTCCTCTTTCATATCGAGTTAACTGTAATTAATAACATGAACTCTATCATCAGTCCATCCTTAACTGGCCTTGTTCTAGGCAAACCATTTATAAAAGCAACGGGAGTGATACTCGATGAGGATGATAGGAGTGCATTATTTACCGATGGTGTCAGGAAAGTGATTTTTCGGGATGGCTATGAAGAAGTGTATGAGTATCAACCATCAGCATGTGGCAACACATGGGGACTATGCGGTAGGAGGCCTGGCCGAATTAAGCGATATGATCCGAATAATCTCAAGATACCTTGCATGATTGGTCACAAGCATTTTTATAATGTTTACATCGACACATGTTTACCCAAAAATGTGATGTCCCTGTTTCATTATAACAATATTTGCAGATGGGGGATGATTCATAAAGGGAAGGACGACATTGGCATAGATGATGATGTACAGGTGTTTGTAGGAAACATGACATTCACTATGAGCTTCGCAATCGTCGATAATATCGAAAAGTACATCGATCCCGGGTTATCACAAGTTGTTTTTGGGGCACCTTTTTGCAAGGCCACAAGCTTGGTTGTGGACGAGCTCAATGGGATCATGACTTTCACCGATGGGATTAGGGAAATCTCATACCAAACGCCTTACAAGATGAGAGAATTCAAGGAGATTGATTATGATGGGCTCGATAGGTTAAGTTCCCAACTCGTGTTGTGTGATGATGATGTGAGAAGGGGGTGTAAGGACACTTTTGACCTGTCAAGTGGATTCTTTAAGCATGATAAGGAGCTTAGTTCTAAATACCGAAACAATCCCTTTGATCTCGAGGACCCGAAATACCTTCACTATGAAAGTAATTCTGATAGAGAATCAAAGGAGAATGGCCTAGGAACCGTGACCAATGATGGAATCACGTAATGTACGTGACTTTGAGTCTAGCTACAAGACTCGTTAATAAAGAAAAGCGCTTCTTGGGAGGCAACCCAATCTTTATTTGCTTTTTGTGTTTATTTATTTGTTTGTTTGATTTTATTTGTTTCCATATGTGTGTTTAATTTTTATTCTTATTGATTCATGTTCAAAACTAATTTGTGAAAATGCTTTATTTTGTTTTTAACTTCGTCTTAACTACATATAAAGGTATTTTGCAAAAGGTAAGTGTAAGGGAAATCTAAATCGGTTTATTAGAACACAAATTAACATGAATCGTAATAATAATAAATTAACATACATATTAGTATTTGTTTGAGTCAAATGCTTGTATCGAGTCATAGTGATGTTTTGCAGGATTTCCAGGAAGTAAGGTAAAGGTTTTTCCAGAAATTTTCCGGAAACTTAAAATGAGAATTTTTGTCAGGTCATTTCTGACGGCGTCAGGGTTTATAACCTGACGGCGTCAGATTTAATTTTCAGAAATTTTTGAAAGTTTTGTTTTCATAAAAAGTTTCTATTAAATCTATAACTTATAATCTCCAGGAATCTGCAAAATTATCATTCCACAAGCATTATATCCTTATATATAGATTTATCCCGCCGATGTTATGCAGGTTTTCGTGTTTGTTTTCTCAGGTTTAACAGGTTATTTTGGACAAGGAGATGTATATGGAATCAAGCTTATGGCGATGCATTAGTCATGGAGCTTCTACATTACCTTGGAAGAAGATTTAACCGTGTTACTTCATTATCCACCGAGCGAATCAGGGGAGTATTTGATTTCATTCTTTTACTTTATGCTTTTACATTTGTTATTTGAACATTGGGGACAATGTTCATCTTAAGTGTAAGGGGAGGGTAAAAGTACGATTTTAGAGAATACAATTACGCTTGATTTTTGTTTGTTTAATAGTAGATGTGTAATAAAACTGAGAGAAATACCTGTTAGGGTAATTTTAGTGCCAAATTTAAATTTTTTTACAACATATAGGAGTGAAACTTTGATCTTAATGAGCGTCTCACGGATAGGAGTTATATGGCTAGCACAAAAACCGTACCACTAAAAAATTTTCCACCCCCAAATATGTGAGGTTCGCCCCTAGAATTGGTAGGAAAAGCATTTATGCTATGATGTGTGTACCGGTAGCACTTAGATTCTAGAACTTGCGTTAGGACCATTCCGAGGCCACAAGTGAGACTACATTCGTGTAGTTAGATTTACTACATGATAAGAGGCATTAGGATAAACCCATTGTTTTACACCTGTGTTTTTGTTATAATTACATTGGCTACATTGGTCAAGTAATTCTCCCACACCCTTTGCGTTGTACTCATTTTTAGTACACGATACCCCTAGTACACCCCTCAGAGCCTATCTTTTCGTTTCGACCTTTAAGCATTTTACTTAAAGGAAGAATTTGTTACACCCCACTAAAATGTACACCCAAATCGCCTTAGCCTACCTTGTATGCACTCATTTTTAGTGCATTATTGTGACAACATTTGTTTAAACCCAAGTTAATTATCTAGTTGATTACATGGTTGCTAAGTCGAGTCATATCCTTGTACATATTGTTTTGGGACGATTGGGACTCATGGGTAAAGTACTAGTATAATGGAGTAATGGGGAAGAACATCATTTATTACCCCCATATGTGCTAAATATTTTAAAAAGTACTCCAAGTTTTTCGATTATCTTAATTCGAGTCATTAGAATAGTTATTTGTAAAGTTATGTAAAAGTTCAAGTGTAAGGGGAATGCAATGCCCCTATGATGTATTATTTTGGATGGTAGGTTAAGAATGTATGCACACAAAAAAAAAAAAAAAAAAAAAAAAAAAAAAAAAGAAAAAAAAATCGAAAAAATCAAGAAAAATACAAAAAAATGAGAAAAAGAAAAGTAGAAAAAACATACGGACTACCATCCCGTTTCATTTTATGTTTATTTTATGTTTTTGTTATTTTGTTTTTAGCTTAAGATTGAGTCGAGTCTTGGCTTAGCAACATTGTATAGTACATGTAATTGATCAAGATCTTTAACTCGCCATCAGTAAAATATCCCTTATCCAACAAAACCGTGTTTTCCTTTTCCCTACACCTAACGTTATAACCCATTTAAAAGCCCTCTTTGATAGTTTATCTTAGGTGCTTACGCCTAGTGGAGGAGGTTTTCGATCCTTTCCCAAGCCTATGGTAATCTATTTGCTATGACAGGTAGTGAGAGATATTATCCGTTTTCATTTATGAGATTTATTTTGATGACACTTGAGAGATGTGAGTATCTAAACACTACTTGTGAGGTGCTAGTTTGTAATCTCCGTGCTTATTATGATTGATGTGGAACGATTATTTGTTGTAATTACTTTTATGTTAGCATTAAATGACCCCTAACTTGTATTTTGATTAGAATAAAAGCGCATTTGCTTGAGGACAAGCAAATCTCAAGTGTAAGGGTATTTGATGAAGCGAAAAGTGTACCGCTTTTAAGGGGTGATTTAAACCCTAAATCATATTTATTTGATCAAATATTGCCCTAAATCGTTCCTTTTGTCATTTTAGGTACTTTTGAGGAGAAATCTGGAAAATGAGGCATTTTGGACGTTTTTGGAGCATAAAAGTGAAGAAAACGGCAAAGTCTCAAAAATCGGCTGAAAGTTACCTTTGACGGCGTCAGGATTTACTCCAGACGGCGTCATGGCTTGGCAAGAAAAGGTGGATGTAAAATTTACTCATGATAAGCCAGTGAAAATTGCATGTGAATTCTGACGGCGTCACGCTTTAACCTGATCAAGGGCGTCACGGCTTAATTCAAAGAGGGACGGCGTCACGTTCAAGGTCTGACGGCGTCAAGCCTTGATAAGCCAGAACGGATTTTGTAGAGCTAAAGAGGGACGGCGTCAAGAAGGTCATCCGGGAACCCTAAAAGCGGCGAGGTGACGGCGTCACACTCCATAACGTGACGCCGTCAGATCCAAAAGTCTATATATAGTTTTCTAATTTTTTGTCATTAGTGTGGAACTTTAGTGTGGAATTTTTGGGAGAAAACCCTAAGACGATTTTAGCATCTTTTTCAAGGCTTTTTGCCTTGAGATCTTCCATGTTACATTGAAGATAAGTTATCAATTAATCATTCAATATGTCTATGTGTTGTTTGATTCTATCTTATTCTTGTCTTTTGATTAACATGTTAGGCTAGATTTATCTTGTGTTTGCTTAGATCTAATGAAACATAGCTATTGATTATTGGTTATTAGTGTGTTATTAGTTGTATTGGATGATTGTTTATCTATGTTAGGCTTAAGAAAACTGGCTAACTTCCTATTCGGTAACTTGCTTGAACGTCTTAAGAAACATGAACCAAATGCGTACTAAAGGTTTTTATGGTTGTATTTAATGCACAAGCGAATTCTAGTGATCCCATGTTAGGAGCTTCCTAGCCGGCTCGACATAGGAGTGAAGTAGGAGCTTGTAGAGTTGGGGAAGTACGTACGCCACCCCACGATTGGTATTAAGGAATACACCCGTCATCCACGCAACCAATACACACTAATCAACCGGTAAAAGATAGTTAGGGAGTAAGGAAATCTAAGTAAACACATTTCTCTACACATAAGTTTTCACCAACATTTTATTTTCAGTTATTTTATTTTATTTGCATTTTTAGTTATTTGGGTTAGTTGACTAGCAACTAATTCCGCCCACTCCTTCAAACCCGAGATTTTACTTGCTTTCATAAAAATATAAAAACATAAAAAAAGAATCTTCCTCAACTCTTAGACCTATTAGAGTAGTCTTTCATACCTAACGAACACAATTCCCTGTGGAGAACGATCAATCCCCCGTACTTACCACTACACTATACTACATCGGTCAGGTACACTGCCTGGTGGGGTTGTAAGCCTCTTGAGATCCCTTGAGAGGTAAAACCTGTTGTAAGTTTGCAAAACCACGCATCAGAGTTCCAAAATGGATTGATACCACAATTTCTTTGCAATTGTTTTGTACTGTTGTGGAGTTCCAAAATGGGTTGATACCACAATTTCTTTGCAATTGTTAACCTCAGGTAAGTCTTGGGATGCCTCTTCTATATTTCTTTTAGGTGTTGATGGGCGTGATGTGTCGTTGCAGTTTAGCAGTTTTAATACCTACTCAAGTTTTAAATTTATATTTAGCCGACTTATCAATAACACACACACTTAACGAGCAGTGTACCCGGTCAGTATGAATATAATGGTAAGTAGAGTGTCGATCACTAAGAGTGGAACGTATTATCTAGTTATTCTAATCAGTATTTTAATATATTAAGTTAGCTATACAATCTAATCTAACGCAAGGGGGTTTCAGCCTGAGAGACTGGCACGATTTGGTTGCAATTAAATAATAAACTAAACCAATAGGCACGAATCAGCAAGTAGCACATACGTACACAGATAAATACTCGAGACAATAAGAAGATCTGTCCTTATGATTAAGTAGTTTTTCACTTGTTTTATTGATAGCTTTATATGAAGTGTATGTAGTTAACCCTTTCTCGTTGGTCCTATTCTTATCGGCGAGTAAACCCTTAATGATTACTTATGTCTAAAAGTTATTCCTAAGTGATCAATTTAGTAACAACCGTGGGAGCCACATTATTTTCCGCAGTCAAATGCGCAGGCCACTAATAAACACAGAGGTTATCAATGCACTAATAAGTAGTAACCAAAGACATCAACATATAAACTTTAATTGATGGGAAAGCAGTTTTAAGGGAGTGCAATCTTTCCGTTGTCACATTACACAAGCCATCAATCCTGATGAATTAAAGTTTGCTAACACAATAAAACAAAACTACTTAATGAATTAAACACATGCAGCACCTTCTTACAGCTCTTGTATCCTTGATTTGAGTGTGTCTTGTGCTGCTGCCTTGACTGAATTCGTCCTAGGGTTTTTGGTCTTCGGTCTCGTATATAATATATGGCCCTCTCGAATTCGTCTGGTCTTGGGGTATTTATAGTTTCTGTCTGAGGGTAAGATGCGGCGCATCTAGTAAGTAGATGCGGCGCATGTACTTAACTTCGCGTGGGGTCCAAGATTATAATATTCAGGAATATTCGTACACCGCCAGAAGATGCGGCGTATCTTTATCTTTGGATGCGGCGCATGTCCTCTTGTATCTTGGATCGTATCTGGTGAGATCTTGATAGCGATGCGGCGCATGTCATGAGTGAGATGCGGCGCATCTGGAGCAGATTTGACTTGATCTTGTCCATTTCAGTAGACTCTTCACTTTATGCTTGTTTTGCTCCGTAATTAGTCCAAAATCCCCAAGTTTCACCAAATGCTTGTTTTTACCTGAGAATTACAAAAGTAAACGATTAAGTATCAATCCTCATACATAATATAGTAAAACAAGTCAAATTAATAGGATAAATGATAGTAATAAAATGTACTTATTTGAGTTCATCAAATATCCCCCCACTTGAACTTTACTTGTCCCCAAGTAAACCTTAGAATTAATCTTATGAAAATGTATCCTAAAAATGTTAGGATTTATTTTTATATTTAAGCATGTATTCATTTTTGTCATAATCACACAACTAAACACTTAACGAATTAGAAGTAGAATAGAAATATTTCGATAAAAGCAAATCTAATCGTTTAACTGTCCAGTCGCGACGAATATTCTATCATAAGCTTGGCAAGTTTACACATCTCCAACACTAAAGCTAAGGAATAACAAGTCTAAAGCGGTAAAAAGGGTTTTTAGCCTTAAGGGTTAATTATTCTTAATCACTATCGATCTCAAATTCCAGAAAAGGCGACAAAATCACAAATACATGATCGAATCCACGAACACGATACTTGCAATTGCTCAAATCCTTAACTCGAACAGGCTAAAGATAGGTCCAAACTTCACCAATAATAATATATCAAAAAGGGCGACAAAATCATAAATACATAGCCGAATCCACGACTACGATACTTAAGATTGCTCAAATCCCTAATCTCAATAAATCAAAGGTTTGGTTGGATAAAGAATAGGGTATGGATAACATTTGGGATATAAATTGGTGTAAAAAATAAAAAATAAACAAAACAAATAAATTAAAATCCTAAGTGTGGTTAATCACTATCCCAACCATCCCATGAATAAGACTCATATCATTGAATAACTCACGCTTTAACACTTGAAACACACGCTTTAGGTAGACACGAATTATACTCAACAAGATCTTAATCAAAGAATAAACCTTAGTTGACGTTCCCATAACTGCCAACTCCCATTCAATCCATAAATATAATGTACAACAAATAGTGGTGATATCGACCACTTACATAACTTTACATCGTTGGTTAAAACAAACATCCAACTTTCTTCTCTTTTTTTTTTTCTTTTTCTTTTCTCATTTTTTCGATTTTTTTTTTTTTTTTTTTTTTTTTTTTTTTTTTTTTTTTTTTTAAGCATAAACATAGATGTGTAAAATTTCACCACATCACTATAATGATAATTCTGGATAATTTTTTCATACTTTTCATAACTTCAGAAATAACGGTAATAGTGAAAGTAGTAAACACACGAAAAATAAACTCAAAGATATACAATATTTACTTTCACTCCAATTGCATTGTGCAATTTCCCGACCTAACCATAGATAATGAATTACGCACGCGAACACAGGTAATGTAAGGAAACTCACTTTGCCTATAGCAATTAACCAACCACGGATTTTAATCTACAGGGTAGGCTAAGGTGTAAGGTGTAACGAAACATTTTAAACATTGGTGTAAAAAAAGAAAGGAATGGCTCTGAGTGTTTTTCTAGGGGTATCTTACTCTAAAAATGAGAGTAACAAAAGGGTTTATACGGGGGTTAACTAACCAGTGTAGTTAGCTAATAACACATAACATATAAGGCTATTTGGGTGTAATCCTAGAAATTTACCAATTTAGACAAGTCATTCCAATTATATAAATAATACTTATTATGGTGGTCTCGAATAGTATACAAGCCAAGTTCTAAAGTTTACAAGTCACATGCACACTCATAGATTTGTGAATTTTGATAAATCACAATTTTTTGAAAATAATGTCATGTGTGCAGCTATGCAACTTAGACTTTAAACAAAAACATGCTAAAAAATTTTAAATTTTGATATATTAAGCACATTTTAAGCATATTTTGAAAAGTTTAGGACAAGTAAATGTTAAGTGTTCTAATTCTCCAATCCCCCCACTTAAGTTAAACAACGTCCTCGTTGTTCGTATAAAAGGTTAAAAACTGGAAAATAAAAGAATTAGAACAGAAAAACTCCCCTGAGATTTGCTCGGTATGATCCTCCGTTAGTATAAGAGCAAAAATCATCTTTCTTGTGGATTAGAACGTTTAAGCTTCGTATAAGATGTATCCACAGGAAATGCAGGAATCTATAATACCACCAACACTTTAAAACACACCTAAGATAAGAAAGGTTCAAACTTGCATAATTCATTAGTAGTTAGGTAAAAATAAAACATAAAAGATAAAAATGAAAATCATCAGGTCAGTCGATGCGCCGTATTTTATGGAAGAAGATACGCCGTATCGAGCCTGGAATAAATACGGATCAGAATAAAAGATGCGCCGCATCCTTAACCAGGGATGCGCCGCATTAAAAATAAACTGATAAAAAGTTTTAAATTCGAAAATAAAAAAAATGCAGAAAAACAAAATAAGATATGATCATTTGCAGGAGATGCGTCGAATCTCAGAATTGAGATGCGCCGTATCCTCAGCGGCCTGACTGAAAAATAAAACGAAATAAAGGATAGGATGCGTCGCATCTGTTTACCAGATGCGGCGCATGTGGTTACCAAACAGACTGATAACAGTCTGCTGTAAAATGACTCGTTTACGGTTTGATCTCTCACGTCCTCTCGTACTCTCATGCTGAACTTAATGCCAGTCTTCATCAAATATAACAAGAAACATAAACTGAAACATTAAATATATACACGAGAATAGTGATCAGTACAATCCAAAAAATAATAATAATATGTGGAACAATGTCAGTAAAATCAAGAGAGTAAGATCATGGTTGAGCGAGGTCGTCTGGATGGGTCCCGGAAGTGCTGGCTCCATCAGTCCTCTGGCGGACTCTGCGCTCGTATGCACGTGTCACTCCCGCAACATGAGTACCATCTGAACGGGTGTGGGTAATACCCTGCTGCTCCAATAGTCTGCTCACACTCATAACCAACCACTCTGAGTCCCTCCTCAGGGCTCTCAACTCTCCCTCGACTGCGTCAAGTCTCTGACCCATGGTGCGTACAGGGGCTGGTGGGGGTACTGGTGCCTGCGGCTCCTCCTGATGGGCTGGAGCAGCAGCCGGAGGTCCCTGAGGGCCTCCCTGCTCCGCCTCTGGTCCTGCTGCTCTGGCGGGCCCTAATGCTACCCAAAAGTGGCCTCCCGCAACCACCTGGCAGATCCCGAGTCTAACCAAATAGTCCCTATCGATAACCGGGAGATGGGTCACCACAACCTCCAGCCCCGCTGGAATCTCCGCTCTAATGACTCCAAAATGGCGGGCCAGCCGAGAAACAAAATGCCCGCCAGTCATCTGGCTCCTCCGATCTCTCCCCGCAGCTGATCGGTGGAGGTAGTGTGCCAAAAAGTGGGGGATGTTCACTGACAACCCCTCATCCATGCTCCTAAGGAGGAAGAGATCCAGAGTGGTCACCTTCTCAGGTGACTGACCCCTCCCAGCAATAGTAAGTGCAATCAGCCTGTGGCACAGCCTCCTCATCGGCTCCCTGATCAAAGTGTATGAGGGGGTGGAAGTAGTGATATCACCCCCCGAAGAAATCCTATCCCAGTAATCACTGAACAACCCTCTGTCAGGGACCGCTCGCAAACTATCATCCCAATATCTATCAAACCCATCTGACTCAAGCTCCTCAGCTGTATGCAAACCCATGGCCAAAATAAACTGCCTCATCGACATCTGCCTATGCACCCCTCCTAACCTGAACACCAGAGTGTCAGCTGTATCAATCTCCAAATCTGTCTCCCTGTAATGAATCGTGCTAAAGAACTCCAGCATAAGCTCCTTGATAAGAGGCTCATCGATCCTGAACAGTCTCTCCCAAACACTAGATCTGAACACCACCTCCTCATCATCTCCAGCAACAACCATCTCCATCCTATGCTGTAAACTCTCAGCAGCATGTCCAGCTCCAATCAATCCCACATCATCGAAATCCAAAGCCTGTACCCTGAATATCCTCCTAAAGTAAATCGACTCAAGTCTCCGTAAGTAGTCCTCCAAAGTGCCAGGGGTTAGACCCATATCCTCGAATCGTAACCACTGGTGTCTCTGTGCTGCTTCTGGTAGTGCCATCTGAAATAAATTTTCAAAGTTAGTGAACATTCTGCAAGATAGGTAGATACGGCGCATCTGATTTAATCAATGCGGCGTATCTGCACAAAGTATAAGGGATGCGGAGCAAGAGATGAGATACGGCGTATGTAGATGCGTCGTATCTAGATTAATCAATACGGCGTATCTAGAATTTTATTAATTTGGAAATAGGTCGTTACGCCGCATCAATCAACCTAGATGCGCCGCATCTAAAAGCATATCAGTATAAATAAAGGGGATCAGGCAGACTATTCAAGAATCCGTATCCGTGACGTAAACTAACACTAAATATCACACTATCATATAATCCTTACATCAGTTCTAATAGCTTAATATACCACTGCTAATCCATTTCCCACCAAATATTCAAAATCGAATTATAAACCCCATATTTTCGTTCAAATCAAATTAGGCCAGAAATTCGATTATTTACGCAAGTTAAACACGGGGGAAATCGTCTAATACAAACTCTAATCACATCTCAATATCATTTAAGCACAAATCAATTTAATCACATAAACCCTAATTTTCATATTAAACAAGATTAAATTGAAATTGAGTAATTACCTTAATTTGATGATTAGGAGAAAGATTATAGATCGGATTAAAGGTGGGTTTAAGAAAAATGATCGGAATCGGAGTATAATATCAGTGTGTGCAAGTTCTTAACTGTGTGTGTTTATGCGGTAAGAATTTTAGATCCGGCGCATTCCCGTCGTATTTATAGGGCAAAACGATGCGCCGTATTGGAAATTGGGATGCGCCGTATCTATTTAATTTCGTTGACTAGTCAATAGGCCCTAGATGGTCAGAGATACGGCGCTTTGGATATTTAGATCCGCCGTATCGCTATGTTAGTGAACGAAATTCAAATTAGGAACGTACCTTGGCCTCCGCAACACGATTCTTTATACACCAAATTGGGGTAAAACGGTTACACCATACGATATAAATGAATTCAAAATAAGAGCAATAGGTATAAACGTTTTATTAACAATTGTAATCTTATAGTTTAGAGGATAAGAATTTATTCCGAGGTTAGGAACAAATATCGTTTTTAAGCATACAAAATTAAGATTACAATTTGAATCAGACGTATAATATGGATGATAAGATTGAGATTATAGTGTGGAGAACTTCCCTTTGGGCTGGTTGAATAATCGAAGAGGTTACGTTGATCACTTCGGCTAGCTTCTCTCGGGTTGGTTCAGAATGTAATCTTTCATGGTGATGCTTGAATCATCCTTTATCCTGAAAATAAACAACTTGCACACGAGAGTAGCGGACCGATCAAAGTAAATATCAAAAATCAACTATATTTATCAAATTATATTCGTCGTATTAACAAAAGTTAATGCGCCGTATTTTCGTAACGTTTCAAAATATAAGATTTTTGATTCAGAAGATACGCCGTATCGATAAAAATCGATACGCCGTATCTGTTTAATAATTCGCAAACTGTTTTTAATTAAAATAATAGATACGCCGTATCTGCTAAAGCAGATGCGTCGTATCGCGTTAACGTTTAGAAATTTTTTTTTATTAAAAACAGATACGCCGTATCTTGGGGAAAAGATGCGTCGTATCGCTTTATCGATTAGAAAAAAAATTTCTTATTAAAAACAGATACGCCGTATCTAGGTAAAGATGCGTCGTATCGAATTAATTAAACGCGTTGTATTTTATAAAAAATTGAACGCAATACGCCGTATCTGAGAAATCAGATGCGCCGTATCGTTCGATTTAGCTCAGTACAACGATAGCAGAAAACAAAAAATACGAAAAAAAAAAAAAAACACACAAACGAAAATAAACACAAATAAAAGCAAACAAAAAGCACACAAAAACAGAAAATATGCAAAATAGTACAATGAATGCAAATTAAACTAATACACAACAAAATTAGCGGTTAGATAAAAATTAAAAACCTAATTAAAATACTAATCAAATTAACAGATAATAACAATTCACTTCCCGGCAGCGGCGCCAAAAACTTGATGCGCGTGATGTGTCGTTGCGGTTTAGCAGTTTTAATGCCTACTCAAGTTTTAAATTTATATTTAGCCGACTTATCAATAACACACACACTTAACGAGCAGTGTACCCGGTCAGTATGAATATAATGGTAAGTAGAGTGTCGATCACTAAGAGTGGAACGTATTATCTAGTTATTCTAATCAGTATTTTAATATATTAAGTTAGCTATACAATCTAATCTAACGCAAGGGGGTTTCAGCCTGAGAGACTGGCACGATTTGGTTGCAATTAAATAATAAACTAAACCAATAGGCACGAATCAGCAAGTAGCACACACGTACACAGATAAATACTCGAGACAATAAGAAGATCTGTCCTTATGATTAAGTAGTTTGTCACTTGTTTTATTGATAGCTTTATATGAAGTGTATGTGGTTAACCCTTTCTCGTTGGTCCTATTCTTATCGGCGAGTAAACCCTTAATGATTACTTATGTCTAAAAGTTATTCCTAAGTGATCAATTTAGTAACAACCGTGGGAGCCACATTATTTTCCGCAGTCAAATGCGCAGGCCACTAATAAACACAGAGGTTATCAATGCACTAATAAGTAGTAACCAAAGACATCAACATATAAACTTTAATTGATGGGAAAGCAGTTTTAAGGGAGTGCAATCTTTCCGTTGTCACATTACACAAGCCATCAATCCTGATGAATTAAAGTTTGCTAACACAATAAAACAAAACTACTTAATGAATTAAACACATGCAGCACCTTCTTACAGCTCTTGTATCCTTGATTTGAGTGTGTCTTGTGCTGCTGCCTTGACTGAATTCGTCCTAGGGTTTTTGGTCTTCGGTCTCGTATATAATATATGGCCCTCTCGAATTCGTCTGGTCTTGGGGTATTTATAGTTTCTGTCTGAGGGTAAGATGCGGCGCATCTAGTAAGTAGATGCGGCGCATGTACTTAACTTCGCGTGGGGTCCAAGATTATAATATTCAGGAATATTCGTACACCGCCAGAAGATGCGGCGTATCTTTATCTTTGGATGCGGCGCATGTCCTCTTGAATCTTGGATCGTATCTGGTGAGATCTTGATAGCGATGCGGCGCATGTCATGAGTGAGATGCGGCGCATCTGGAGCAGATTTGACTTGATCTTGTCCATTTCAGTAGACTCTTCACTTTATGCATGTTTTGCTCCATAATTAGTCCAAAATCGCCAAGTTTCACCAAATGCTTGTTTTTACCTGAGAATTACAAAAGTAAACGATTAAGTATCAATCCTCATACATAATATAGTAAAACAAGTCAAATTAATAGGATAAATGATAGTAATAAAATGTACTGATTTGAGTTCATCAGGTGTGTTTTCGGGTTGGGAGATAAAAGCTATGTCCTTATTGATTATGTGTTTTTTACAGTAACAAGTACCAGCTAAAGACGGATGCTTACACCTGTTACCTAGAACAGTAATACCAACACACATAACAAGTACCGGCTAAAGACGGTGATGCGTGCGGTGTCGTAGTATAGTTTTAGCAGTTTTAATGCCTACTCAAGTTTTAAATTTATATTTAGCCGACTTATCAATAACACACACACTTAACGAGCAGTGTACCCGGTCAGTATGAATATAATGGTAAGTAGAGTGTCGATCACTAAGAGTGAAACGTATTATCTAGTTATTCTAATCAGTATTTTAATATCCTAACGCAAGGGGGTTTCAGCCTGAGAGACTGGCACGATTTGTTTGCAATTAAATAATAAAATAAACCAATAGGCACGAATCAGCAAGTAGCACACACGTACACAGATAAATACTCGAGACAATAAGAGGGCTGTCCTTATGATTAAGTAGATTGTCACTTGTTTTATTGATAGCCTTATATGAAGTGTATGTAGTTAACCCTTTCTCGTTGGTCTTATTCTTATCGGCGAGTAAACCCTTAATGATTACTTATGTCTAAAAGTTATTCCTAAGTGACCAATTTAGTAATAACCGTGGGAGCCACATTATTTTCCGCAGTCAAATGCCCGCAAGCCACTAATAAACACAGAGGTTATCAATGCACTAATAAGTAGTAACCAAAGACATCAACATATAAACTTTAATTGATGGGAAAGCAAGTATTAAAGGGAGTGCAATCTTTCGTTGTCACATTACACAAGCCACCAATCCTGATGAATTAAAGTTTGCTAACACAATAAAACAAAACTACTTAATGAATTAAACACATGCAGCACCTTCTTACAGCTCTTGTATCTTTGATTTAGGTGTGTCTTGTGCTGCCTCCTTGACTGAATTCGTCCTTGGTTTCTCCTGTTCGGTCTTCGGTATTATATGGTATCCACGAAATTCGTCTGGTCTTGGGGTATTTATAGTTTCTGTCTGAGGGAAGATGCGGCGCATCTAGGGAGTAGATGCGGCGCATGTACTTAACTTCGCGTGGGGTCCAAGATTATAATATTCAGGAATATTCGTACACCGCCAGAAGATGCGGCGTAACTCCATGATTAGATGCGGCGCATGTCCTCTTGTATCTTGGATCGTATCTGGTGATATCTTGATAGAGATGCGGCGCATGTCATGAGTGAGATGCGGCGCATCTGGAGCAGATTAGTCTTGATCTTCTTCATTTCAGTAGACTCTTAACTTCTTGCATGTTTTGCTCCATAATCAGTCCAAAATCGCTAAGTTTCACCAAATGCTTGTTTTTACCTGAGAATTACAAAAGTAAACGATTAAGTATCAATCCTCATACATAATAGAATAAAACAAGTCAAATTAATAGGATAAATGATAGTAATAAAATGTACTTATTTGAGTTCATCAAATATCCCCCCACTTGAACTTTACTTGTCCCCAAGTAAACCTTAAAATTTCTCTTATGAAAATGTATCCTAAAAGATGTTAGGATTTATTTTTATATCAAGCATGTATTCGTTTATTTCATAATTACACAACTAAACACTTTAACGAATTAGAAGTAAAATAAAATAAGTTGATAAAAGCAAATCTAATCGTTTAACTGTCCAGTCGCGACGAATATTCTATCATAAGCTTGGCAAGTATACACATCTCCTCCACTAAAGCTAAGGAATAACAAGTCTAAAGCAGTAAAAAGGGTTTTTAGGCTTAAGGGTTAATTATTCTCTTTCACTATCGATCTCAAATTCCAGAAAAGGCGACAAAATCACAAATACATGATCGAATCCACGAACACGATACTTGCAATTGCTCAAATCCTTAACTCGAATAGGCTAAAGATAGGTCCAAACTTCACCAATAATAATATATCAAAAAGGGCGACAAAATCATAAATACATAGCCGAATCCACGACTACGATACTTAAGATTGCTCAAATCCCTAATCTCAATAAATCAAAGGTTTGGTTGGATAAAGAATAGGGTATGGATAACATTTGGGATATAAATTGGTGTAAAAAATAAAAAATAAACAAAACAAATAAATTAAAATCCTAAGTGTGGTTAATCACTATCCCAACCATCCCATGAATAAGACTCATATCATAGAATAACTCACGCTTTAACACTTGAAACACACGCTTTAGGTAGACACGAATTATACTCAACAAGATCTTAATCAAAGAATAAACCTTAATTGGCGTTCCCATAACTGTCAATTCCCATTCAATCCATAGATATAGTACAACAAATAGTGGTGATATCGACCACTTACATAACTTTACATAAGTTGGTTAAAACAAACTTCCAACTTTTCTTTCTTTCTTTTTCTTTTCTTATTTTTTTTCGAAATTTTTTTTTTTTTTTTTTTTTTTTTTTTTTTTTTTTTTTTTTTTTAAAGATAAACATAGATGTGTAAAATTTCACCACATCACTATAATGATAATTCTGGATAATTTTTCCATACTTTTCATACTTCAGAAATAACGGTAATAGTGAAAGTAGTAAACACACGAAAAATAAACTCAAAGATATACAATATTTACTTTCACTCCAATTGCATTGTGCAATTTCCCGACCTAACCAAAGATAATGAATTACGCACGCGAACACAGGTAATGTAAGGAAACACACTTTGCCTATAGCAATTAACCAAACCACGGATTTTAATCTACAGGGTAGGCTAAGGTGTAAGGGTGTAACGAAACATTTTAAACATAGGTGTAAGAAACGAAAGGAATGGCTCTGAGGGTTTTTTCTAGGGGTATCTTACTCTAAAAATGAGAGTAACAAAAGGTTTATACGGGGGTTAACTAACCAGTGTAGTTAGCTAATAACACATAACATAATAAAGGCTATTTGGTTGTAATCCTAGAATTTTACCAATTTAGACAAGTCATTCCAATTATATAAATAATACTCATTATGGTGGTCTCGAATAGTATACAAGCCAAGTTCTAAAGTTTACAAGTCACCGGCACACTCATAGATTTGTGAATTTGGAAAATCACAATTTTTGAAAATAACGTCATGTGTGCAGCTATGCAACTTAGATCTTAAACAAAAACATGCTAAAAAATTTTTAAGTTTGATATATTAAGCACAGTTTAAGCATAATTTTTGAAAAAGTTTAGGACAAGTAATTGTTAAGTGTTCTAATTCTCCAATCCCCCCACTTAAGTTAAACAACGTCCTCGTTGTTTGTATAAAAGGTTAAAAACTGGAAAATAAAAGAATTAGAACAGAAAAACTCCCCTGAGATTTGCTCGGTATGATCCTCCATTAGTATAAGAGCAAAAATCATCTTTCTTGTGGATTAGAACGTTAAAGCTTCATACTTGATGTATCCACAGGAAATCCAGGAAACTATAATACCACCAATACTTTAAAACACACCTAAGATAAGAAAGGTTCAAACTTGCATAATACATTAGTAGTTAGGAAAAATAAAACTTAAAATCATCAGGTCAGTCGATGCGCCGTATCTTATGGAAGAAGATACGCCGTATCGAGCCTGGAATAAATACGGATCAGAATAAAGATGCGCCGCATCCTTAACCAGGGATGCGCCGCATTAAAATAAACTGATAAATAGTTTTAAAGTCAAAAATAAAAATGCAGAAAAATAAAATAAGATATGACCATTGCAGGAGATGCGTCGCATCTCAGAATTGAGATGCGCCGTATCCTCATGCGGGCCTGACTGACTCGACACAGAAAACAGAATAATAAAAATTTTCCGGGTTGTCTCCCGATAAGCACTTGTCTTTATTCCAGAGTCTTCAAGTTAGACTCACGTTCAGCTCTTTATTTAGTTCTTGTCACGGTCCATCCTTCTTCCTTCATCCGAAAGATTTTCCCGTATATCTCTGCGACGTTTTCTTCCGTTCGACTTAATCTAATATAACTCTTTGTCTTCGCCGCAGTATACTCTTCATCAGGACCTAAAGAATATTTGATGATTTTAAATTTTTCAGAAATAATCATGGGTGGCTCATTGTAAGGAATCCCAAGTAGTTGACACTTTCTTTTGGTGAACTCTTCCTCGTCTTTATCAACAAACTTAAAATAAGGATCCTTAATCAAATAATCATCTAGTTCTTCAATCAACGACTTATTATTATTATCATCTTGAATCGCCTCCCATTCTCTTTCCAAATCATATTGTAACCGTCGACTAAGCTTTGTGAAATCATCAAACTGTTTATGCACCCATTCCCAGAAAGTAGTATCCGATGTCCCCTTAAGTCCTTTCAAGCGTTCAATTCTCCCCTTTTCTTGTAAAGCCTCCGCTTTTTGTGGGCAGTCTTCAACATTATCGTACCACTCATAATCTTCAAAGGTTACATCGTTTCCAACCCGTCTCATCCCAATTATACTTCCCCCATTACAGGTTCCGTCACTTTTTATAATCACAGGTCGGCCAAACACTACTCCCGTCCTTGAAAACGAAGGGTGTACAAGTGTGATTAATGTGCGCAAATTCCCATGGTTTATCCCAAACCCATGGTACTTGGTCATTCCATTCATAGTACCAGGTGTTTTTGAAATCATCATAAGTCTTAAATCCTGGTAGATCTCCAGTAAGCACATCATCGTCGACTTGAAGAAGGTAGTTAAATTCCTTGAACTGCTTGCACAAGGGTGTCTCATAATCGAACACATCAATGTCAATCCTGAAAAGTTCTTCAATGCCCTCATTGATTGTTGAATAATGAAGTGACGACCCATAATCGCTTTCTACTTCTTCGTCTTCTCCTCTCATCCAATATACCCATAATGCATCCTTAGTAGCACGATCCATGCTCTTATGGTTATTAAACTTACTAGCCAACCATTCTGAAAAATCAACATCGTTAGGATCGTGGTTAACGTCAAAGCAAGCCTTTCCAATCATATTCTTTTTTATCTCCATGAACTCGTTAAATTGCTTCTTAAAACTCCGAGTCAACCATGAAGTCATAATCTCCTTGACTTCATTTGTAGGGGCAAATTCCGGACTACCATATTTGAGTTCTAGCCAATCATTGAGGGAAAGGTCTATCAATCTTACCAATCTGCCATGAAATAGTAACTCCGCCAAAGCATAATTCATGTCATTATCCAGATAGTTCTCATTTAATCCCCAGTACTGTTCGGAATAAGGCATGTAAGAGTTTTGGGTATTGCCTCCACCACAGCTTTCGTTGCTTGAATCCATGTATGCAAGATAGAATTTCCCATCATCTTCTTCTATAGTAGTCCAGTTCAATCCTTCGGCTTCAATGATAGGCCATAAGAGCGACAATTCTTCTCCAGTGTACCTCACAAATACATCATAAGAGAATACCTCTTTGTCAATGTTGCATAAACGCATGAATTCCTTAAAAGCAGCTTCAAGAGGAGTCTCCCAAGAGAATAAATCTGCATCGATCATGAGCACATTGAATGAATCTGAAAACAAGCTTTCCTTAGCAAGATATCCGTTAACTGACATGTCTTCCATAGCAAAATCTGTCATCCAAGGTAAAATCATCAGTAGGATTTGTTCGCTAGAAGAGAAATTAATGAATATAGAAACGGATATATGAATACAAATGGCTGATATCTGCAGACGATGCGCCGTATCCAAAAAGTTGGATACGCCGTATCTTATAATCGTTAAAATTTAATCAGACTTTATTCAGAAAATAGATACGCCGCTTAGAATTTATGAATGCGCCGTATCGAATTAATTAATCAAAAATCAGCTTATCTAATTAAAATTAAATGCGTTGTATTAACGAAAGTTAATGCGCCGTATTTTCGTTACGTTTAAAAATAAATATCGAATTTTGATTCAGAAAGATGCGCCGTATCGATAGAGATCGATGCGTCGTATTTGTTTAATAATTCGCAAACTGTTTTTAATTAAAATAATAGATACGCCGTATCTACGAAAGCAGATGCGTCGTATGGCGTTAACGTTTAGAAATTTTTTTTTATCAAAAACAGATACGCCGTATCTGCAAAAGCAGATGCGTCGTATTACTTTATCGCTTTTAAAAAAAAATTTTCGTATTAAAAACAGATACGCCGTATCTTGGGGAAAAGATGCGTCGTATCGAATTAATTAAACGCGTTGTATTTTTAAAAATTAAACGCAATACGCCGTATCTGAGAGATCAGATGCGCCGTATCGTTTGATTTAGCACAGTACAACGATAGCAGAACAGAAAAATACGAAAAAATAAAAACACACAAACAAAAATAAACAAAAACAAAAATAAAAGAAAACAATTAACACACAATACAACAAATATGCAAAATAATACAATGATGCAATTAATCTAATAAAAGAAAATCCTAATTAAAATACTAGTCAAATTAACAGATAATAACAATTCACTCCCCGGCAGCGGCGCCAAAAACTTGATGCGTGCGGTGTCGTAGTATAGTTTTAGCAGTTTTAATGCCTACTCAAGTTTTAAATTTATATTTAGCCGACTTATCAATAACACACACACTTAACGAGCAGTGTACCCGGTCAGTATGAATATAATGGTAAGTAGAGTGTCGATCACTAAGAGTGGAACGTATTATCTAGTTATTCTAATCAGTATTTTAATATCCTAACGCAAGGGGGTTTCAGCCTGAGAGACTGGCACGATTTGTTTGCAATTAAATAATAAAATAAACCAATAGGCACGAATCAGCAAGTAGCACACACGTACACAGATAAATACTCGAGACAATAAGAGGGCTGTCCTTATGATTAAGTAGATTGTCACTTGTTTTATTGATAGCCTTATATGAAGTGTATGTAGTTAACCCTTTCTCGTTGGTCTTATTCTTATCGGCGAGTAAACCCTTAATGATTACTTATGTCTAAAAGTTATTCCTAAGTGATCAATTTAGTAATAACCGTGGGAGCCACATTATTTTCCGCAGTCAAATGCCCGCAAGCCACTAATAAACACAGAGGTTATCAATGCACTAATAAGTAGTAACCAAAGACATCAACATATAAACTTTAATTGATGGGAAAGCAAGTATTAAAGGGAGTGCAATCTTTCGTTGTCACATTACACAAGCCACCAATCCTGATGAATTAAAGTTTGCTAACACAATAAAACAAAACTACTTAATGAATTAAACACATGCAGCACCTTCTTACAGCTCTTGTATCTTTGATTTAGGTGTGTCTTGTGCTGCCTCCTTGACTGAATTCGTCCTTGGTTTCTCCTGTTCGGTCTTCGGTATTATATGGTATCCACGAAATTCGTCTGGTCTTGGGGTATTTATAGTTTCTGTCTGAGGGAAGATGCGGCGCATCTAGGGAGTAGATGCGGCGCATGTACTTAACTTCGCGTGGGGTCCAAGATTATAATATTCAGGAATATTCGTACACCGCCAGAAGATGCGGCGTAACTCCATGATTAGATGCGGCGCATGTCCTCTTGTATCTTGGATCGTATCTGGTGATATCTTGATAGAGATGCGGCGCATGTCATGAGTGAGATGCGGCGCATCTAGAGCAGATTAGTCTTGATCTTCTTCATTTCAGTAGACTCTTAACTTCTTGCATGTTTTGCTCCATAATCAGTCCAAAATCGCTAAGTTTCACCAAATGCTTGTTTTTACCTGAGAATTACAAAAGTAAACGATTAAGTATCAATCCTCATACATAATAGAATAAAACAAGTCAAATTAATAGGATAAATGATAGTAATAAAATGTACTTATTTGAGTTCATCAGACGGATACTGCTATGTTCATATAAAAAGTTTGACTCTAATTATTAAGGTAAAAATTAGAAAATGCAACAACTGAAATACAAAATATAATTACAATGCAATTCTGAATTTGTTTTTTTAGGTTTATATATGTTAAAACTTCTGTATGTAAAAGCTGCCATGGATTAGATTTTGGGGATATTTGTCTGCTACATACAGCGGCTACAAATTTTTTTCATTTTAGAAGCGGTCAGAATGGGTGTTCATTGGTGGCAGATACGGCGGCTACAAATTTTGTTCATTTTAGAAAAGGTCAAAATGGGTTTTTTTTGTACACATCAGGTCATAATGGGCCAAAAACTTTTTGTTAAACAATCGTGTCACAAAAGTAAGTGCAATAATGACTAAACTGTATGCATTAGCAATGTTGTATGTTTCGCTTTACACGAAATACTATGATTTTTAGCATAACCAATTATAATAATAGTACTTTACCTGAAACAGTAGCTCCGCTGTGAATGCGAAGCCAAAGCCAATAGTCAATTGGAGGAATATAAGGAAACGTTGCTCTCACATCAACAAGGGCAAAGAAAACAAATGACGATATGTGTATTGCTCTGTGCATTGCGATGGATTGCACTAAATTTCGCGCTACTGTTAAGGTAATATTATCTTTTTATAACGCCTCTGTTCACCTACAATAGTATGATGAGACGTAGATATGTGGATCGTCTAGGGCAGCTTCGAGCACTTACAAGTGTCAGCGAATATAGGTAAACAGAGCGCTTAGGACAGTGTAAATTGTTAGGAATATAGGTGAATGAAAATTTGTTTTGCGTTATTTTATACGAGAATATAGGTGTTTTAAAGTTAATTACTTTGAATCTATTATGTTGAAGTTTGTTATGATAGTATAAGATTCTCCTGTTAATAACTCACGAAATTATCATATAGCATTGATAGTTTATCTCAATCAAATAGAAAAGCTAGGCATGTGAAATTGAACATAGGTAGAAAATACGAGTTTCAGCACTCAACGTGCACCTAACAATCATCATTTGTAGGTCTTTTGCTTAATTTACATCTAAGACCAATTTTGGAATCTATTACTTTTAATACGTCTTTTTGGTTAACTACCTATATTAGGTTTTGGTCATGAATCATATCAAATAAGTCCAATCCTATATGAATTGTTAAATGAAGTTATCAATAGAAACATGAAATATACCAATGCAATTCATTTTATAGAGCCATTGGATATAATGTGCAGCAAGGTTCTTTTTTAGCATCTGCTATTTGTTAGGTGTCATTATCTTTAGGTACAATTGATGTTGCTTGGTTCCTTTTTTGTTACCATAAGTTTGGATAAGTGTAGCAAGATGAGAATTCCATATTGGTTATCTTTGTTACTTCTCAATACTAGATCATGCTTTTCCGTTGCAATTGCAACTTACACGTCCATATTCTTTTTTTATTTGAACTTGCAGGACCCAACTGAAGGAATTATCTGAGCAAATAGCAAAACATCAGTCATTCAACAAAATGGCAGAGTGACTTCAGAAAACCTTCCAAGATGCTGAAAGCGGGGTCCCCAGTTTGGTACACACCAACACTCCAAAACAAAAGGAACAATTCTGGAAGCAAGGCAGTTTGAAAACAATGATGCCATAAACTTTGGTCTACTTGGTTTTGAGTATCTGATCTTTGGGTAAAATGTCTGATAGCCATATGCGCTTTGCCACAACTAGATATGATGCAGAAAATCAAGCTATTGGTAGTAGTAGGCGTACACACTTTTGGGTTATATAGTTAAACTAACTTCATTTAAAAGAATTATGTTACGCTTTTAAATTTGCTCTTATAACTGAATCAGGTTCTTCTAAAAGATAATAAATAGTTTACAGAACAATGACTCCGAGTTCGGACCCTTATTTTTTTGCTGACGAAACTAATGAATACAAACACCCCGCAGCAACGTGCGGGCTTACATCCTCATTTGATTATAAAATGATTTCAAACACATTTAAAGGGGAACAAAAAAGTGAAGCATGAACAGGTTGACGTACAATAAGTGGACGAAATCAAATCCTTGCAAATTGAAAAGAAAAGTCAACATGTTTCGAGTTTGACTACCCAAATATGAGCACAACTTCTAAACGAGCTTTAAATTCTTACCGTACTACATACGTACTTACACACCACTTTTACGACCCATTCTCCATACCCACAACTTGTACTCAATTTATTTTACGTTTACAAATATAAATTTACCTCCAATAAAGTTTCAATAGAAAAATTATTATATATCATGTGCGATTTAGCTTAGATAACCAAAACGTCTTGTATTTCATATGAAGTGATCAAATGAATAACTACAATTATCATATGATGGTTTGAGTTTAATCACACGGAATTAGAAAAGATTAACCAAATAAACGAGATTATAGCGTTTTAATATATGTTGTAATATCACAAGTAGCTGGTACTTGTTAATTACTTAATTGGCATCTTTATATGATTTTTTATGTATTAATTAGACGAATAGTCATACACATTAACTAAATTAAGAGTTGGTAGTTAAATATCTAAACAACGACAAAAGTACGAAAGAAGCTTTTAATTTAAGTTACATAAACAAAAGCATAAAATTTAACAAGTCAGCCACCATATATATGCTCTTAAGTCTTATCACTTTTCCATGCCGTACTACATGCGTACATAAACACTACTAGTAATTGTATATTTCAGTTTGATTACTACTCCAACTCACCTAAAAAAACATATGAAAGTTGCACTTAAAATAAAACTAACAGCCCAACCAAAGATATATCATAACGTAATCAAGCAGCTAGCAAGTGCTGTTGCACGACATATACACGCCAGACAAATTTATCTAGCTCATAGGCAATTGTTGACTTCTTCTTACATATATGGTGAAATTATGAAACTTTGTTCATAGCATGCATGGAATCAAGGCACTCATGCATGTTCCTCATATATATTTTTTTCGGAGAGCAAGCATTTTATAACAACCAAAGACAAGCAAAAAGTACAACAAGAGTTCAGTCTGAAAGATTGAGACAACAAGCAAAGATAGGCAAACTGCAATTTGAAATTTGTCACACCCATTATTACCACACATGAGAAAGTGTGGACTCAATAATTTTACACATTTTTAAACGTGGCCATTTGGCCTTTAAAATATGGAGATTTCAACTAGTTTTTTGTAGTGCATTTTTATAGATTACCAATTAAGGTGACGTTTCCTTAAAAACTGTTGATTCTATAAAATGGAAAACAAAGTGACAATAATGATAAGCTTTTGCAACTTTCAAACACTCACCACCGTTATCACTTGCTTGACTTAGTCTGGTATATAATGATAAGCATGTTAAAAAAGAGTTGGTGGTTCAAGGTCGAAACACAATGACAAATGAGATATGATAAATAAACTACTAATTAAAAGAGCGTAGATGATGATGAGAACAATTTGTCTATAAACAATTGGCATGTATGTATGATTTTGTATGTATTAATTTAGTCAAACGTCATTAAAAAAAATACAGTTAGACAAATAGTCGTACATATTACATACTAATAAAGAGTTGGTAGTTAAACATCTAGACAATGACAAAAGTACGAAAGATGCTTTTAGTATAAGTTAACATGATCGAATAAGATACTGATACGACCCGAGGCAGGTGGTATCGATTGTTGGCACCACTTTTAGCGGGTGCTTGCTCTGTAAAAATTAAAGACGAAAAAGAATTACTTGACAATTCATAACTTTCAATGATAAATAATGAGGTATAAATACCCAATTAACACATCTTGTAACACAAGTCGATAATGAAGACATTCCTAATACGAGACAAACACATATCCTAAACATTACGATAGTTTTCCTAATACGATAGCCTTGTGCCATTAACCACATGCGTAACACTCCCCACTATTTCAGAACCACCTTGCCCTCAAGGTGTTGTCTTGAAAAGCACTCTTAATTCCCGGATCCCATAATCTTCTTTGAATTGCAACAACATCTTCTTCTTTAAGTACTTGTCATTAAGACGCTTCAAGAACAGAATAAAAACATATAGGGTATAAACAGAGTATTGGACTTCTTTATCAACCCCCTTGTTATTCTCATTTACCCCAACACCTATAACCCCATTACCTTCCAACACGTTTGGCTCGTCACTGTTTTGCTCATCGGCCACACCCACCACTTTCGTGTCATCTTGTTTACCATCCACTAACACCTTCACAAATACAACCTCGTCAACAGGTTCTTGACGCGGCATAGTGAAACGCGACGTTGTCAAGTTTTGGTTTTGTAGTTCACTGTTGTTACTACTTGTTTTGTTGCTGAAAGAAGACGGCCACTGATCCTGAGAACGTGTTTCTGCCATGCGGGCTAAGGATAAGGCTTCTCCCAAAGTTGTAGGATTCGACCTCAACAGTTCCCAAAGTTGATACGACCCGTTGAGGTTGTATCGAGATAGGGCACCACTTCAAGTGGGCACGAGCTCCTTAAGAATATTAGAGAAGAGTATAGAATTATTTGTTTGACATAACTATGATTTCATTCATTATAATGGCTCGGTATTTATAACCTTATAATGATAACATTTAACCTAACAATGAAAATGACAATGGGCTTAGCCCACGACAAACACGACCTAACAATTAAGACAAATAAAGATAACTTAGCCCACGACATAATCCTTATGCCATACGAAACTAGACACGACCAAGCAGTCGTAACATTCCCCTCTTCTTCAAAGCCACCTTGTCCTCAAGGTGTTGCTTTGAACGATCGTGATTCCTGGATCCTATGTTCTTTGTTGACTCCCTTTTGCTGACACCAAGTACAGGTAGTAGTCATTAGACTCCCATATCATGTTGTTTAACATCTTGATGCATGCTCCACTCCCGCTACCTCGTTTATTCACCCACAACACTCCCACATACACAACTAAATGTGTATCTCCACAAGCTAACCCCATTAGTGCAGGTGAGTAATACGTGTTAACAGGCTCACTTGTACTCTCTTTATTTTTTCTGTCCGCGAATTCAGTCAACCCAATGTCGGTCGTTTATTCTCCTTTTCCGGTTTCATTCGAGTCTCTTTTTCTTCTGATTCTCGAATGTAAAACTTAACAGTCTCTTCAATCTTTGTAATTGTGACAACGACAATAGTAGCTTTTGGTACAGCTTCTGGTGCAACTTCAGTTGCAATTTCTGGTGCAACTTCTGATGTTGCAGAAGAATCAGATGCTTTCTTTTGATATCCATTGAGTGTATAGCGCTGGTTGTAGACGGCCATTGGTCCTCGAAACGTACTTCCATTAAGCGAGCTAATGAAAAAGCTTCGTCTAAAGTTGTGGGGTTTGACCTTAAGAGTGCACAATGTAAAGACGGTTTTTAGTCCAGAGATATAAAACGATTTAAGTAAATTTTCAGAAATCCCTGTTACTCGATTTATAAGTATCTCAAACTTACTCTGATATTCGGCCACCATACCCATTTGCAAGAGCTTAGATAGTGTGTCCTGATCGCTGCTGCCCGATGCCATGAACAGTAACTCGAAGAACATTAACTCGATGAATAGTGATCTGTGAACAGTAACTCTGTGAACAGTACTCGATGAATATTTTTTTTTTTTTTTTTTTTTTTTTCAGTACTCGATGAATAGTTTTTTTTTTTTTTTTACCCTAGAATCGTTCGGCTCCCATTGAAACTCTCAATGAAAGCACCAGTTGATACGGCCCGTTGAGGTTGTATCGAGATAGGGCACCACTTCAAGCGGGCACGAGCTCCTTAAGAATATTAAAGAAGAGAAAAGAATTATTTGTTTGACATAACTATGATTTCATTCATTATAAAGGCTCGGTATTTATAACCTTATAATGATAACATTTAACTTAACAATGAAAATGACAATGGGCTTAACCCACGACAAACACGACCTAACAAATAAGACAAATAAAGATAACTTAGCCCACGACATAATGCTTATGCCATACGAAACTAGACACGACCAAGCGGTCGTAACATATATCAGATGATAACAAAATTGAAAATTGTTTTTATGAAAGTGACAATGAAACTAAAATTCTATGTTAAATTTGTTGGCTTTGTCTTGTTAAATCCGTGGTTGTTAATTTACAGAAATCATTTGTTGGCAATTGGCATTCGATAACTTTGAAACTTCCAAGTAATGGTATAGTGACATGATATCACCACTGACTATATGACAAACATCCCTAATAAACTGCAACTTGGGTATAAAGCATATGACCCATCCCTAAAACAAACATCAAGTCTCTCTATACCCTCAAAAACAACAATTGACATATATTTTGTAAGATGAATATCTTAATCGAATCAGTTACCTTCTTCTTCTCCGGTGGCGATCAGCTCCCTTGGTGCTCTCGTGACATCATTGCGGTACCTTTTCATCATTTATTATACTATTGTTTATGCGTTACCCTAACCTAACGATTAGAGTACAAATTTCTGTTAGCTTTTTAATTAAGTCGTTTTTAGCTTCATGATTAAATTGTCATCGATTTAGATATATGTGTCATCTGTTGCTGTTGAGATGTTAGGTGAGGTTTTGATTTTATTGCTGTCAGAATAGGAGTGTTTGGGAGCTAATAATGGATGTGTATGTTGTAAAATAGGAGTAATTTTTTTTTTTTTTTTTGAAAAAATACATTTTTCTCCTTATTTTGCCTTAAGGATTCTCCTAATTTTAAAACCCTAATCCTCCTTACTTTGGTCTAAGCTCTCCGGATTTTCAGTTAAGCAGTCTCCTAATTTTTGGTTAAGGTTGGGTTCCGAATTTCGTTTCAATTCTCAAATAAGGAATTGTATTCCTGAGATTGAAGCAAACTTTGTTTCTCCTAACTTTGGGTTAAGACAGTTTCTCCTAACTTTGGGTTTAGCCAGTTTCTCCTAAATTTCTCCTAACTTGTGGCTAAGGCAATTTTCTCCTAACTTTGGGCTAAGTCAGAGTTCTCCTAATTTCAGCTTAACCTGGTTTTCTCCGGACTTTGAGATAACTTAACAACACACCTTTATCGTCTACAACATCCGTAATCATTTCACACGTTCACAATGTCTTTTCTCAACAATTTTTTTATCATCAATTGATATGGACCCTAGTTCAACTCTTTGCTCCATATCCTATAGTTTAATCTAGTGGTATACTTTATACGGTGTAGTATATATGTATAATACTGATGTGGCAATCTTCTTACAAAATGATACTTTTAAGTGGGTATGAATTTATTGCTTATTTTTTGTCCCTTCTCTGAATGTACTTTTGACGCTTACTAGTTTGATTTTGCCTCCTATTTCTAAACCAGTTCGGATACCCGCTCTAACTGCAATTTATTTGACAGATGCTGCTGCTGTAAACCATTTCGGTCAATTTCCGATCACTATGGAGGAACCAGAAGAAAGCTACGACGGAGACGGTTATGGTTTCGATAATTGCGTTGAACGCTACACAAAACCTCACCCAGTAAATCAGAACTATGCAGCTGCTGATGTAACAAACCTTGAGAAGGACCTCAATCATGTAGCTAGTATTAGATATAGGTTAGGTATAGACCATTGGGGAAAGTTTGTGATTAGATTCTTGAAGGAAATAATGGTAGATAGATATTACGGATTCATAAGACTATATATTGACATTGGCAAAAATAGTTACTCTAATATCTTCCGAAAGTTCGATCTGTACATTGTAGGTCTCCACGATGGCATTAATTTGTATGAGCTGGGCCTTATAAAGGAGCTTAAGGAAGGGGAACGTCTAAATCGTTGGATTGATACTGCCTATTTGACAGATTACAAAGAATCATACAAGGATCTGCTTGGCCGATCAGACCTTACTGGGACAAAATTAAGTTTCCAAGTGTTAAGAAATGCTGCCAGACAATTTATCAATAATCCGGGTAAACCGAATGAATGGAAGCAAAATTTTGCCATATTTGCACTCTTGGTTTCAGAGTCAGTGAGATTTGTGTGGCTCTTTGTGGTGTTATGGTTCAAGATGGATACATACAGAAGTATGGATCTCGATGGCCAATACGATTGGGGGGCATGGTTACCACATAACTGGATAACATTAGCTGACTGTTCTCTACGGACGACGATACCCGCAACTGAACCCCAACATGAGCCCTACACATTGGCGGGTGCCGAAGAGTTACTTTTATACCCCAAGTTAGCCGAGGGGGCTCTTGGCGCAAGGCCTTGGGTAAGATTTCCATTATTATCACTTATTTTTATCAATATGTATGTTTAGTTTATAATAATTATCTGACATTGTGTGCAGCATGGTCCTCATCCTCCTGAAGGCAAAGGAGGTCCCGGAGATGGTGGATCTGGTCTTAAGCGTGCTTTTGCTAGAGATCGTGCTAAAGGCCCTGGAGTTGGTGGAATTCGTCGTAGAAGTCGTAGACGACAACGTCGTTATCATGGTCCTCATCCTCCTGAAGGCGATGGAGAAGACGGAGATGATAGAGGCAAGATTTAGGTTAATGATCAGTCATTTCTTAATTTTCTTCATAAATACTTGTGTTCAAAGTTTTAGTCAAAGTCGGCTTATTATGCTTTTTCAGCTTATTTTCTTTTAAAAAGTTCATTTTCTGGATAAAAACTAGTCTAGTGTTTTTATCTAAAATTAAGTTCTAAGTCTATGAAAAATAAATTCAGAAAGTGATTAAACCTAAATAAGTTCTAAGTCTATGAAAAATAAATTCAGAAAGTGATTAAACCTAAATAAGCTGAAACAGTAAATAAGCAGTTTCAAAATAAGCTAAAAATAAGCTACAGCTAACCAAAAATTCCAAAAAGCTCAAATACCATCAAACACATTATATTAAACTTAAAACAATTTTTAAGAACCAAAGAAGCACTCAGAAATAGCAGATAAGCACTTAAACAGTAGCTATGTTGAGACAGAAATGATGGCTAAACAGCCAACTTCTTAGCCCAAATAAGCAGTCTTAATAAGCTGTTAAGATGAAACTTAAGGGGGCAAAAGCTTAACAGGGCAGCTGAGAAACCAAAAAGCATAAAAGCCCTAAATCTAATAACCCAATTGAAGTCCAATTAAGCCCTAAAAATCTGCTAGTAGGCACTTATTCTGAAAAAGCAAAACTGCACAGATTTTTGGGGAACTTTTGCAGCCCTGAATAAGCTATCAAATAAGCTAAAAACCTAAATACCAGATGTTGCACTTATAGCCTGCTATGTGAACTATTTAAAAATCCAAAAATCAGAATCTAAGCTTAAGTAGAAAGGCCACAAATTAAGCTAGAAAGTAGGTCATTGGGACTGCTCTGCACAGATTTTGGTCTGTGCAGCAGACCTAGATCTTTTGGCGCAAAAACTTGTGAAGCTAAACCAACTTTTTGGAATTCACTTAACACACTAAATTGCACCAATCTAAACCAAAAATTACCACAAATAACAAGCTCAGCTGGTAAGAGAGTACGGCTTCTTACTATTGCACTAGTAAACTAAAAACCTCAAAACACTTGAAACAACTAGTAACCTAACAACTACAGCTCATTTAACCTAAATTAAACTAAGACAAACCAACAAGAAATGCAAATGAATAGTACATACCCAGATTAACCCATACTGACCCATAAGCAGTTTTAAACCAAACACATCCTTACATAATCTGTTTTTGAGATTAAATACAAGGGACCTTTTAAAAGTTGTAAAACAGAAATTAAAAAAAACACTAGACTAGTTTTTATCCAGAAAATGAACTTTTTAAAAGAAAATAAGCTGAAAAAGCATAATAAGCTGACTTTGACTAAAACTTTGACCACAAGTATTTATGAAGAAAATTAAGAAATGACTGATCATTAACCTAAATCTTGCCTCTATCATCTCCGTCTTCTCCATCGCCTTCAGGAGGATGAGGACCATGATAACGACGTTGTCGTCTACGACTTCTACGACGAATTCCACCAACTCCAGGGCCTTTAGCACGATCTCTAGCAAAAGCACGCTTAAGACCAGATCCACCATCTCCGGGACCTCCTTTGCCTTCAGGAGGATGAGGACCATGCTGCACACAATGTCAGATAATTATTATAAACTAAACATACATATTGATAAAAATAAGTGATAATAATGGAAATCTTACCCAAGGCCTTGCGCCAAGAGCCCCCTCGGCTAACTTGGGGTATAAAAGTAACTCTTCGGCACCCGCCAATGTGTAGGGCTCATGTTGGGGTTCAGTTGCGGGTATCGTCGTCCGTAGAGAACAGTCAGCTAATGTTATCCAGTTATGTGGTAACCATGCCCCCCAATCGTATTGGCCATCGAGATCCATACTTCTGTATGTATCCATCTTGAACCATAACACCACAAAGAGCCACACAAATCTCGCTGACTCTGAAACCAAGAGTGCAAATATGGCAAAATTTTGCTTCCATTCATTCGGTTTACCCGGATTATTGATAAATTGTCTGGCAGCATTTCTTAACACTTGGAAACTTAATTTTGTCCCAGTAAGGTCTGATCGGCCAAGCAGATCCTTGTATGATTCTTTGTAATCTGTCAAATAGGCAGTATCAATCCAACGATTTAGACGTTCCCCTTCCTTAAGCTCCTTTATAAGGCCCAGCTCATACAAATTAATGCCATCGTGGAGACCTACAATGTACAGATCGAACTTTCGGAAGATATTAGAGTAACTATTTTTGCCAATGTCAATATATAGTCTTATGAATCCGTAATATCTATCTACCATTATTTCCTTCAAGAATCTAATCACAAACTTTCCCCAATGGTCTATACCTAACCTATATCTAATACTAGCTACATGATTGAGGTCCTTCTCAAGGTTTGTTACATCAGCAGCTGCATAGTTCTGATTTACTGGGTGAGGTTTTGTGTAGCGTTCAACGCAATTATCGAAACCATAACCGTCTCCGTCGTAGCTTTCTTCTGGTTCCTCCATAGTGATCGGAAATTGACCGAAATGGTTTACAGCAGCAGCATCTGTCAAATAAATTGCAGTTAGAGCGGGTATCCGAACTGGTTTAGAAATAGGAGGCAAAATCAAACTAGTAAGCGTCAAAAGTACATTCAGAGAAGGGACAAAAAATAAGCAATAAATTCATACCCACTTAAAAGTATCATTTTGTAAGAAGATTGCCACATCAGTATTATACATATATACTACACCGTATAAAGTATACCACTAGATTAAACTATAGGATATGGAGCAAAGAGTTGAACTAGGGTCCATATCAATTGATGATAAAAAAAATTGTTGAGAAAAGACATTGTGAACGTGTGAAATGATTACGGATGTTGTAGACGATAAAGGTGTGTTGTTAAGTTATCTCAAAGTCCGGAGAAAACCAGGTTAAGCTGAAATTAGGAGAACTCTGACTTAGCCCAAAGTTAGGAGAAAACTGCCTTAGCCACAAGTTAGGAGAAATTTAGGAGAAACTGGCTAAACCCAAAGTTAGGAGAAACTGTCTTAACCCAAAGTTAGGAGAAACAAAGTTTGCTTCAATCTCAGGAATACACTTCCTTATTTGAGAATTGAAACGAAATTCGGAACCCAACCTTAACCAAAAATTAGGAGACTGCTTAACTGAAAATCCGGAGAGCTTAGACCAAAGTAAGGAGGATTAGGGTTTTAAAATTAGGAGAATCCTTAAGGCAAAATAAGGAGAAAAATGTACTTTTTCAAAAAAAAAAAAAAAAAAAAAAAAAATTACTCCTATTTTACAACATACACATCCATTATCAGCTCCCAAACACTCCTATTCTGACAGCAATAAAATCAAAACCTCACCTAACATCTCAACAGCAACAGATGACACATATATCTAAATCGATGACAATTTAATCATGAAGCTAAAAACGACTTAATTAAAAAGCTAACAGAAATTTGTACTCTAATCGTTAGGTTAGGGTAACGCATAAACAATAGTATAATAAATGATGAAAAGGTACCGCAATGATGTCACGAGAGCACCAAGGGAGCTGATCGCCACCGGAGAAGAAGAAGGTAACTGATTCGATTAAGATATTCATCTTACAAAATATATGTCAATTGTTGTTTTTGAGGGTATAGAGAGACTTGATGTTTGTTTTAGGGATGGGTCATATGCTTTATACCCAAGTTGCAGTTTATTAGGGATGTTTGTTTTAGAGACTTGATGTTTGTTCGAGTATCTTTTTGAATTAGCTCCGTGTTCCGTAGATAGTATATTCGGAAATGTGGTTGAGTAACTTCCTAATTAGCTCCATGTTCCATAGATAATACATCTGGATATATGGTTGGGCAACCTTTTAATTAGCTCCGTGTTTCGTAGATATCATATTCGGACACGTGGATGAGTAACCTTTCTAATTAGCTACATGTTCTATAGAGGACACATCTAGACCACATCTATTAGTTAGAAACTAAAACCACATCTACCTTAAAGAGAAAGGGATTGCCAATTTATAACGAGTAGCATAACCATGTTATCATTTGGTCCATAGAATAAATATTACAAAGTAAGCTAAGTCTCTAATAGATATTTAAAGCATGATTAACATATAGGCGTAGTGTTTAAGTCCCATTGACTTGGTACGTTAACAAATAGAAATAAGCATACCTGAGTTACGATTGTTCTATATACCGCTTTGGTTTTTTGTAACGAGAAACTGATGGTAAACTAGCGAGGCATCAATGACTTGAAAATTATAGACTTCACGCAATTTACAAATGAAAAGGAACTAAAACAAAAACAACAAATCGCCAAGTTGAGAAAATAAAAATGAAGGCCTGAACACGAAATTGGGTTTCAGGTAGTTTGGGCGCATGCCCTGTAACAAAAGCATAAAATTGAACAAGTCAACCACCATATCTATGGTCTTAAGTCTTATCACTTTCCCATGCCGTGCTATATGCGTACATAAGCACCACTAGTACTTTTATATATTTCACTTTGATTAATGCTCCAACTTACCTGAGAAAACATATCAAAGTTGCACTTTAAAATTTATCTAGGTAGTTCATAGTCAATTCTTACAAATATGGTGAAATTATGAAACTTTGTTCATACCAGTCCATGGAATTAAGGCACTCATGCATGTTCCTTAATTGATTCAACATTTCGGTCACATCCTACTTGCTCGGTCTCTTCGTACTTTGCTTCTCTTCTTGCTTACACAACCACGTACATACAAAGGAACAATCCTTGCTACTTGCTTTCTTGTGATCACCACACGTGATCAACTTTATTCGGTCTTTCTGTGAATCTTCGGTCATTTGATTCAACAGCTCGGTCTTCAGCTATTAAAGCTTCGGTCTAGACAACCCGCCGGTCACGGTTGAAGGAACTTAGACTCGCAACTCACTACTGATGTGAAAGAAACAACTTGCCATCAAGATTAAAATCTTTGCATCTTTCTTACTGAATCCTTTAATTTTGCATTAATAGTAACGGAGTATTGCGAACCAACAATAATGTTCTATTGTGTCAATATACCTTGGCTAGTTTTTAAACAAATTTATAGTTAACCACTCTAGACTCGACACAAGGCTGGCATAAGACCTCTCGTGAGGAGAGTAGGGTGGCAACCACTAGACCACCAACTCAAAATAATAAGACGGTCTAATATCGTTAACTTAAATTTCAATCACGGTTAAAACTCACCTAACCTTGTACCTTGAATTTAAATGAGACAAAATAATAAGCTGAAAAAATGAAAACAATAATGTTCAATCCATTTTTTTAAGCCATTAGCAATCTGCACAATCTTACAAACAAGTTTGATAAGACTAAACATTTACTCACATTGAATATCAAACCTGCCTCTGGTCAAAGTTGTGTAACAAGGTTTTTTGGTGCAAAGGTGAAAATATATATATATATTGATTCTCCAAAAGATATACAACATAAGAATAGGAAACAAGATTTGGACATCTCCCAAATCTAATACAAACGGAAGACGCAAGACAAATTCAGAAGCTAAACAAAAAAGCTCTACTCGATATCAGACAAGCCTTATGTCTGAGAACAGAACTAACAACCAGAACAGAGCTTAACTTCTTTTCCAACCATACACTTTATCTCAATTCACCTTTTAATGCACCTACCATCTAGCTACATTTCCACTTCTCCATTCTACCAAGCCACTCAACCTGCCACCACAGTAGACAGGGTAGAAGTGGAGAGTGGCATCACTAGGCACCCATAACCCATCCATGGGGGGGGCTCTGCCAAACAACCTAAATTTTCCTCTCAATGGAAGGCTTCAGTTGTTTGGGAACACTCTCCCTCTATGATGACCAACCATTACCTCCTGTGATGGTGTATTAAGAGGACCAAGAAGGTTCATCTTGCACACCTCTCTATTCCGCTCATCATACACCATCCTCCTAGACCATTTACCCTAGTTGTGTAACAAGGTTGCAGAGTGTGCATCCTATATTACAGTAAGCAGTTAGTAGTAATATTAGAGATTTACATGTAAAAGTAGCAGCAGCTTGTAATTGTCTTTGTTCCACTTCAACGGCTGCACTTTTGGTCACACTTTCCGCCAGCTGCGTTTCTTCAGCTTTAGCCTTTTATACTGTTTTCCTGTAGGAATCATTTATGTCATTAAAACATGGTACAAATTAAGAAAAACACGATGTTAACAAATAAGAGCATGAGTCTAATAATACACCATTATGTGTGTTGGCCGGTAACTAGAGATGGCAATTCATCTCATTTACTTAAAAATGAATTAAAAAACTCAATCACTTTTCAGGTAAGAGGGTGAAAACATGAAACTCAACTTGGTTTAAACTGGAATGGGTCGAAAGTGATCCAAGTATTTAAAGCTCTAGAATTAGTTGAAACAGAATAAAAAGATTAATAATAAGCAGAGCATGTTTACGAGTAAACACAACCCGACCCAATAGCATCCGGTAAAAAACCAACCTTCTTCTTTTCTTGGATGGTTTTCTTATCTCTACAAGCTCTAGCAAAAGGTCCCTCTCACGCTTGAGCTGAGACATCTCTCTCTCCATCTGTATCAGAATCTTTATCCATTAAAATGAATTTTAGAACAATTAACTACAAGTTGCAAACGCAATTAAAGCAAAAACATAAAATAGGCTCTCATCACAGTATGCGGAAATAGTTTGAAGTATTTAGTAATAATACCTCCTCATTTTTCAGCTTTTGGTTCACCAATTCTGCTTTAAGTCTTGTGTTTTCGTTTCTCAGACGCTCCACCAGTCACTCTTCAGGAACAGCCTATTCGTAAAAAGAATAATTATAAGCAACTACGATCTCATATTGTATGATGCACGTAAATGGTTCAGCTTGTTTATTAAATTCATTCATCAGCTAAACATAGCAAATTAAAAAAAGAAAAAACATAATTTCATCATACCATATTTACTTGAGCAATGTTTGTAACCGTCTTTGCACTGGCTGCAAAACGCAGAGTCATGTGTGATTGGTCCACATGGCTTGAAGCAGGACTCAATGTGCAAATAATTGCTGTCCGGGCATTCCCCCTAACGAAGACTTTAATATTCTGGTCAGCTTCGAATCTCTATAAGGTATGTGATCGCTCTTATTCGCATCACTGCATATAACAAACCAAGAAACTATTAATTACACCGAATATCATTTTCATTATTACTATAAAACTCACTTTCCATTCTTTAAAAGGCCAAATTGGGTTAGTATCAATAGAATGGCCCCTGCCAACCATCATAAAGCAACTTAGAGGGTTCTTGGGCTTAACAGGACACAATTGCTGAAAAAAAATGCATTCCATTGGTCAAATGAAGCAACTTCCTCATTTAATCAACTTAAAACAGCCATGACAATTCCACATGTTCCTATACCTCAAAGAACCCTCAAAGTATGCTTATTGCAGCCTCTTCCGATACCTCAAAGCATTTGGGAAGATATTGCTATGGACTTTGTAGAAGGCCTTCCTTCTTCTAAAGGGGAAAATACAATCTTGGTGATCTATCCATTGATAGATTGAGCAAATATGCTCACTTAATTTTTGGCTCTTAAACACCCTTTCACAGTGGCTCAAGCCGCATTCCTAGACAACATAGTCAAATTGCATGTAAATCAATTGTCTCTGATAGGGATAAGATTTTTCTGAGTAATTTTTGGACTGAATTGTTGGCTTTGCAGGGAATTGATCAGAAGATGTCTACTTCCCCAAACTGACGGACAAACACAAGTCTTAAACAGGTGCTTAGAGGCATTTATTTTATTTTATTTTTATTATTATTATTATTATTTTATTATTATTATTATTATTATTATTATTATTATTATTATTATTATTATTATTTTAAACAGGTGTTCTGTTTTGGTGTTTACGTTTTTTTTTGGTGTTGTTTGTTTTTGCCTGCTCTCTTGCATGCTTGTTGACTGCTTTGTTCTCTCGTTTGTGGTTCTGCCTTTGCTGTCTCACGCGCACACAAGCACTTGCCGGAGGTCTCTTTGGAAGCAGCCTCTCTATACCCGGGTTTTTCCTTGGGGTAGGGGTAGGGTCTGTCTACATTCTACCTCCCCCATACCCTGCCTTGGCGGGATTGGGTTTGTTGTTGTTGTTGTTGTTGTTGTTATTATTTTATGTGTTTTGAAAAACCTGCTGATTGGGCTCGTTGGTTACCGCTAACTGAGTATTGGTATAACACTACTTACCACACATCTACCAAACACACCCCATTTGAAATTGTTTATGGACAAAAACCTCCCCTGCACCTACCTTATTTCCCTCCCTGGCCGGGGAGAGTAGTTGACAGAAGCTTACTAGCTAGCTAGAGAAAAAACAATTCAAGAATAACTTAGTGGCTGCTCAAGGATGAAACATTATGCAGACAATCATAGAATAGAAGTGAAACAAGTTTTTTGTTGGGTTTACTTAAAGCTTCAACCCTATAGACAATCTTCTGTCACCATTTCAAGTTATTGCTAAAGTTGGAGCAGTGGCTTATACCTTAAAGTTACCACCTAATGCAGCCATTCATCCCACATTTAAAGAAGCATATTGGTTGGTCCTATTGTTCCTAAAGCAACTCTTCCTCCTGAAACTCACATCAGTTCCACTCCTAAGTCCTAACCCTTGTTCTCTGTGATCACATTTATCTATCCTTTCTTTCATCACTTCTTATTCTTAAATCCTAAGAGCTCTTGTTGATTGGATTAATTTTTTCCTTAATTTGGGTTAGAATCTTATCATAATGCTATGGTCCCGACTTATGGGTCTTTGTGGTGTGAAATCAGACGAGGGAATAGAGTTTTTGTTTGCCTAATCCTAGATGATTGCGTAATATAACAGCTAACCTTAACCGCGTAATCACGTTTTTCAAAGTGAGCAAGCTTCTATTTATTTTGCCTCCTTCTTTCAGTCTAACACCACAGGCATTTGTATCAGCTGCACTTTCACTCCCATCAAGGTCTGAAAGACTGTAGAAATTTTAATGAGGTGAGAAACAATTAAAACCAAATAAGCACTACAAGGGTAAGATAAAACATTTTTAGACACTTATTACACTGAGCCCAATAAGATGGATACCAGAATCAGACTCTTTGAGCAAAAAAGTCAGACATGAGCCGAAGTTTATGAAGGTTTTCTTAACGTTTTCTGATACTTCCACAATTCCCTGCAAGAGGGACGAAAATCAATAACGGAGTGACGCACACTTGTTGATTCAAGAACAATAGATACAAAACAAAAAGCATGAAAACTAAAATTGCAAGTATTTATTTCATCAAAACTAAATGGTAGTAAAAACTAAAATTATATATAGAGTTGCTTGTTTACTTAATGATGAAAACAGCAAATGAAAGTGTCAACATTTTTGTTTAGTAAAACATAAGTTATTTACGCCATGCGATGATACAACCTTTTAGGGCACGAGTGTCCTAATGAAATGTTAACCAATATTTGATGATAAAACATACATTTACGTTGATGACTAGTTTTGAAAACAAATTTTTTCATTTAAGGGGGTGTTTGGGATTAGGGATGAGCAATAAAAAAAGTACTTGGCATAATTCATCTTCTGCTATTGAGAATTACATCTTGGTTAGCAACCACGAGAATATAGTTAATCTATATACTTGTGAGTCTGAGGGCACATTTTTCAAATTGACAATGGAAAAATGTAAAGGTAGCTTGGTGGCCATGTAGATAACCCCAACCACAAGTATAAGGAGATGAGTGAGGAATCAATTGAAATCATGAGGTAAAATCAGTATATATAGATGGTTTGACTATGTGGACATTTTTGTGTATTATAATAGTGGGCATTCTTTTTTTTTTTTTTTTTTTTTTTTTTTTTTTTTTTTTTTTCCACAGGGGTATAGTTCGTGGAGTGGCACACCTCCACAAAAAAAGAAGAGTTCATGGAAATCTAAATCCTTCGAACATTCTCGTGGACGATAAAGATATGCGGTTTTGGACACTGCATCCGAGCAGCTAGTAAGTGTTTAACAAGATATTCACTGTTGTTTATTATACTCAAGTTAATTGTTTTGATCATATCATTTGTGTACAATAGATAGCAATATTAGCATGCCCACGGAAATGCTTACATTGGGTCGCACACTCTTCACCTATATGTCTAATGATGGGATATATAACATGGCTCACAAGTACTCACATGAACCTAAGGGCATGTCGCAACAAAGTATAGAGGCCGATTGTGCGAAAAAAGGTTGGTTCGGTCAAGAAATTCGTAATTATACAAAAGCACTAAATGTGAATGTTGAAGGTTGTGATTTGCTCTATAAACTTTTTAAGAATGTTCCTTCAAAGAGGTATGACCTTAGCTAAAATATTTATTCCTAGTATTATTGTTATTATTATTGAGTTTGCGAGGTGTATTATGATTTTAGTCTAATATGTTATTTGAATTGGAATAATGTTGTTGTCCAGACCAACAGCAGAACAGGTCTTGAAACATCCGATGCTTATGACAGCAAGAGAACGACTTGAATTCTTCAAACATGTGAGTGATTATGAAAGGGATGGGAGTTTAACCGGAAATATAAGTCAAAGAAGTCTAAATATTCTTAAGTATGTGAACATGACTGTTGTACGGAAAATCCGTACTAAATATAATCACATTTTGGAAAACAGGGGTGATGAGGGTTTGTTAGAAGCACAATACCGTCGAAGTAACCGAGATCTACTTATGACTGTCTATAATGAAGTGAAAATATAATGAAGTGAAAATTGTACGGATTTTCACTTCATTATAGACAGTCATAAGTAGATCTCGGTTACTTCGACGGTATTGTGCTTCTAATAAACCCTCATCACCCCCGTTTTCCAAAATGTGATTATATTTAGTACGGATTTTCCGTACAACAGTCATGTTCACATACTTAAGAATATTTAGACTTCTTTGACTTATATTTCCGGTTAAACTCCCATCCCTTTCATAATCGCTCACATGTTTGAAGAATTCAAGTCGTTCTCTTGCTGTCATAAGCATCGGATGTTTCAAGACCTGTTCTGCTGTTGGTCTGGACAACAACATTATTCCAATTCAAATAACATATTAGACTAAAATCATAATACACCTCGCAAACTCAATAATAATAACAATAATACTAGGAATATAATAAATATTTTAGCTAGGGTCATACCTCTCTGAAGGAGCATTCTTAAAAAGTTTATAGAGCAAATCACAACCTTCAACATTCACATTTAGTTCTTTTGTATAATTACGAATTTCTTGACCGAACCAACCTTTTTTCGCACAATCTGGGTACTTATGAGCCATGTTATATATCCCATCATTAGACATCTGGGTACTTGTGAGCCATGTTTTAGAAAATATATCATCAACCAACATGTAAATTGTATGCTACAAATAAAGGTTTATATAGCATAATACATCTGCAAATTTGACCCATAAGGCGCCAAATTACACTAGTTTTTTAACCCCATAAAGTAAGTAAAATCGGATGACCGTAGAGTGAAAGTAAGCAAGTCTAATGGTTTTACACATACACAAAATATAGTAGATGATACAAAATTACTACAAACTGGTCCAACATAGCATACATGTTGCCAAACTTTTTTAAACTAATTGACGGGTCAGAAGTAGAAACATCTTGCTAAAACATATACTACAAACAGCTAAAACATATACACAATCTCTACGCTATAGTATCCTCTGTTATCTATTATGGAATTAAACTTTAAATAAAATGAAAAATCATCATACCTGTTGTTAATGGTGAATACACTGCCGTTTCTAAATCACACCATCAACAGCAAATTCCGAGACCACCTATTTCAACAATTTGAGCAAGTATTCTCCGTCTTTATCTTTACTCGGTTTCTGAACTGATAAAGAAAAAAAAATGTCATATTATTAATATAAAAATGTATGAAATAAGCTAAACATGATTTTGACGAACTAAACATAAAATAAGGTAAATCAGTTAGATACCTCGAAATAAGGAGCATTGTTGGCGGTAGGTTCAACGGTGGCCGGAACTTCAGTCGACATTTGAGTGTTTGTGAGGTGAGAGTGAATTGTGAAGAAGATGAGGGTCTTTATAATTTTGATGGTGAAATTTGATTGGTTGATAGAGTTGCACACGGATTGAGCTTGGTAGAACACTGACCGTTGGATTACAATTATAGATGAGAGTTGAGATTTTAATGAGGTGGTTGAGGAGTAGGAGCAATAACTATGGAGTAGGGACTATGAATGAGGTTAGCTAGAGTGAATGTGTATTTGAAGCAATTTGTTTGTGGTGGAGTTAGGATGGTACAAGTTTGGGTATTAATGATATGCAAGATGTTAGAACATCTTTAAGTAATAGCAGCTATGAAATCTTTGAATGAAGGCTTCGAATTGTGAGCCATATATGCAATATATACGGATGATTAATCTTATATCAAAGTATTATTAAGTAGTAAAATAACTTGTAGATTTGATGCTAGACGTAGCTGTCGAAAAAAAAAAACTATATTTACTTTGTCACAACTCTTAGATACAAACAAAGTATGAGCTACTATAGACTATAGAATCTCATCCGCATATTTCAAAATGCAAGTTCGCGACAACATACGGGTAAATAGTCCTTTTTCGTTCCCAATATCAACTGAAACTTTTATTCAATAAAGACTAGATTATTTTGTACGTTGTTGGTATATGAGTTAAAATGTCATTCATCATGCCTTAGTTTAATTACAAGAAAAGAATTGAACAATCTGTTGGTCCATTTATGATTTATATTTACAAATTACTTGGTATGACCTCAATTTAGGCTTATTGATGAGAGCCCACTATCTATAAAAGAGAAATCACTTTACCTTGCAATGCATTCAACATATTTATCGTAAGATACACACGGTGATATATAGAAAATGAAGAGCTTCTGTTTACTTTTTCTCATGGCTCTAATAGCCGCATCTTCATTTGAAACAAAGGCTCAGACTTGCAAACCAAGTGGTGGTATCCGGGGAAAAACGCCACCATCTGGACAATGCAACACTGAAAATGACTCCATTTGTTGTGTCAAGGGTAAGTTCTATACCACGTACACATGCTCGCCAACAATGACGAGTGGTACTAAAGCTACGCTTACACTTGACAGCTTCCAAAAGGGAGGTGACGGTGGTGGTCCATCGGCGTGTGACAAACACTACCACTCAGATGACACACCAGTCGTCGCACTATCAACTGGATGGTACAAGGGAAGGGATAGGTGACACAAGTTTATTACGATAAACGGAAATGGGAGGAGCATGAAGGCAATGGTTGTGGATGAGTGTGACTCTACTATATGCTGAGCATGACTATCAACCACCTTGTCACAACAATATTGTGGATGCATCATAGGCAGTGTGGAAAGCCTTAGGAGTACCCCCTAAATAACTGGGGAGATTTGGATATTACTTGGTCGGAATAATTGCATAGACCATCTTTAAACATGTCATACTATAGGCTGTCCTGCTTTCTAACTTGTTCTTGTACATGTAATACGTGAAACTATATACATGTGACTGAATATGCTATTCCATTATATTAAACATCAAAGTAAATGGTTTGTGCACATATTCAGTCTCGTTAGCTTGTAAATCACTAGTAGCAAATGAGCGATGCAATAATAACACTCAGATGTAGCAAAACTCTACTATCATACAAATAAAGAATATTCATAGGCAACCCTGTCATAAAGAACCTTCCTGCTATCTCCGTTTGGAATTCAAATAAGTACACAAACAATTTTACAACATACTGGCTTTTCTTTTTTATATTTACTGTGCTTGGGCTGCTTAGCAATGGTAAGGTTTAATGAGAGGGATAAAGGACTACAAGCGGTGCAAGTTCTTCAGCACAAAAAAAGAGCGGGAGAGGGGGGGAACGCATAAGTAGATGTCAGTAAGAATTGGTGGAAATTGCATTATGAACCATGAACAGCAAGAACACGAAACAACAAACAACTAAAGAAAAGATAACCATTAACAAGCATGCAGGTATGCAAGCGACTCATACAACTTATCAGTAACACTTGCATATCATCATAGTTCAGTCTGCAACTACAAATTCAAGCATGAAAAGTATACAGCAAACTAAACTCTTGAAATTCTTAGGTATCCATATAACTGAGAATGCCAGAGATTCTTTTTTACTTGGAGTAAAACACTACGGTCGTTAACTGTGTATTTAGCTTCAACAATAAAGTTTAACCATATTACAAGAATAGACAGTTAAAAGAAAAATATGCATTTTATCTACTTTAAAGCAATGCAAGTATCTCAAGTAAAAAATTTCACCATGAATCAAACAAGAATTTATATGTTCCATCAGAAAGTAATGCAAGTATCTCATGGTATATGTTCCATAAGAAACCAAGAGAGCTGACATTACAAATAACCGATTAAAGTAAAAGTTTAGAGCAGTGAATGCCAATAACCTAAAAAAAATTAAACAAATAATACTTATCAAGATAATCGTTTGCGCATCATCATAGTTCAATAAAACGCATGACATGCAACTTTAAATTCACCCAATGAAAACTAAGACAGAAAAACTCAAAAGCTACTTTATTCAAGTAATTCTAAAGGTAAAAATAGATAAGAAAATAACGAAATCCACCAGTTAGTACAAATCTGAATGGAACTAAGTCAACAGACTGTACAATCCCCTCATCGTCTAGAAAAACTTAATAAACCAATCTAAAGTCTTCCTTCCACTAAAGTGTTAGAAGTAATCTAACACACATAACCTAAAAAAGAATGCATACAAATCACTTATTCAAACATAACGGAAGATTATATCTCATCGAAAAAGGGGTTCATAGGTTAACCTGTCCATTATCTTCAGACCTTATTCAATACGAGCTCTTCTTCTTTCCACCGTAATAATCAAGATACCACTTAACAAACTTCTTCAACCCTGTTTCCAAATCAGTAGTCGGTCTATACCCAAGCTCCTTACGCGCCAAACTAATATTGGCATGAGTAAAAGGCACGTCACCATTTCTAGGCATCAAAACCACCTTCTTCTTAGCTTTCACCTTCAACAACTTCTCCAAAATACTAACTAACTTATTAACAGAAACAGGAGATGTATTCCCCAAATTAATAATCCTAAACTGAGCCTCACCCTTCTTCTTCCCACCACTACCCGTACTCTTCTTCGCAGTATCAATAGCCGACAAACAACCCTTCACAATATCATCAATGTAAGTAAAATCCCTAGCAACAGTCGCGTGCTCAGGCCCTTCAAATATCGAAATCGTCCTCCGTTTCAATATATCCTTAGTAAAAAAGAAATACGCCATATCTGGCCTACCCCAAGGCCCATAAACCGTGAAAAACCTCAACCCGGTAATCGACAACCCGTAAATATGATTATAAGTATGCGCAATCTCCTCACCGGCTTTCTTAGTAGCCGCGTAAAGACTAGCAGGCTGATCAGTCCTATCCTTTTCCGAAAAGGGTACTTTAGTATTCAACCCGTAAACCGAACTACTAGACGCCCAAACAACCGCAGGCTGCGGATTTAACGACTTAACCATTTCCAACAAATTCACAAACCCGTCAATATTCGACTTAATATAACTATCAGGATTAACCATAGCATACCTAACACCAGCCTGAGCAGCCAAATGAAGGACATGACTAAACCGAACCAACCCGAAAACCTTTTTCAACATGGGTACATCATTAATATCAGCATCAATAACAAAAACACCATTCTTATCAAGCAAATGCAATTTCCTCATTTTCTTTAACCTAACATCATAATAATTATTAAAATTATCAATACCAACAACACCATCACCTCTTTTTTTCAAACTGACAGCAGCATGAGCCCCCACAAACCCACAAGCACCAGTCACAAGCACCACGTGGTTGTCACGTGACCTTGTTTTCGCAGACCCTTTGACCTGATTATCCCAACCGGAATCCCCATCACGGAGGCCGCGGCGGGGGGCTGTGGTTGACGGCGGAGATAGAAAAAAGTGGATAAAAAATACAAAAGTGAGAAATAGGAGGGTCTAAAGTGTAACTCTTGGGAAACGAAAACGATGAGTGTATAAAGTGGATTTGAATTTACCAGGTGTTGATGGGATGTCATTCATGACTTTTTTTGTAAAAAAGATTGTGACCCAGATGTTATTTTGGGGAAATATTTCTGGGTTTCAAAGGGATTTGGATTTGGTTAAGGGGTTTTAAAAGGGTGGTTGAATTAGGGTTTCATATCATTTGGTAATAATTTTTATTGATGATGATGAATTTGGTTGTTGTTGTTGTTATGGTAAGAGTAAAGAGGAGAAAGTAGAAACCAACCGACTTAAAACAGGAAGTTGTTTTTTATTTTTTTATTTTGTTGGAGTAATCGAAAGTTTGATAACTTCATGGTTTACCATGTTAAAAAAAAAGTAAATTGCAGAAATGGTCCCTGTGGTTTGCTCAGATTGGATATTTAGTCTCTGGTTTTTTGAAATTGCAGGCGGCCTCCCTGTGGGGAGTTTTTGGTTCCGTTTTGGTCCCTGGCCAGGGACTAAACGTGCAATTATGAGCAAACCACAGGGACCATTTCTGCAATGGCCAGAGACCAAAACGGAACCAAAAACTCCTCATAAGGAGGCCGCCTGCAATTTTAAAAGACCAGGGACTAAACATACAATCTGAGCAAACCATAAGGACCATTTCTGCATTTTACTCTTAAAAAAATGAAAAAGTTAAATGTATGTGCAAACTTTTTCTCATCTAAGGTAAGTACATAGCAAGTCTTGTAACCAATTTGAAGAGTTTAAAACAAGGTTAGTACGACAGATGGTAACAGTGACATTCATCACCGTCAAGACAACGTTATATCAGATTATTAATATCATCAGTATAGTTTAATAAGACAACCAACATCATCACAAAAATATATCATACTTAAACACAAATATATCTCATAATACACTCATACACACACACACAAAAAAAAGAAAAAAAAGTTGATCGTTCAGACGACCGACTTGTGCTTGAAATTTGATGAAGACGCGTCATGAGGGGGAGGTCTTTTAAGAATCACGCGTTGTTTGGATGCCAACAAGGATATAGACACGTCATCTATATCCTTATTACCCGAGTCTAAAATAGCACTAGGATAATTTTTGGTTGTAGTATAAGGTTAAATGTATTTGTAAACCTTTTATTTACTTAACTTAGTGAGCATTGTATTTCTTTTTAAAATCAATTAATGAAATTCGAAGTAAGGTCATGTACTTATGTTGAAACTTGGCAAATGTTACAATATATAAAAAACCGATGTTACATAGAGATCTGGTGAGAAGGAAAACTAAAAATAGAAGAATGAGAAGAATTTTAATCACACATTTTAAATAAATAATTTTTTTTTTAAATAAATGTGCATCTACTTTTATAGGTGCATCTGAAATGTGTAGTTGTGATTTCTTATCATCATTTTTATTTTAGCTTTTATTCTCATTTAATCCTAATCTTTATAAATAAATATTAATATTATATTAATAAATTCATTCAGTAGTATAAAAATGCACAACAAAAATTTGTGTCAGTCGCTTATAGTGTATGATCACCTCTTCAAAACAAAACTTGTAAATAAATTGATATTATTATGTAGAGAAAAGTTCAAAATACATCTTTGTGGTTTGTCTTGTGTCTCATTTTACATCCTCGTGGTTTTTTTTTTGCACAAAGCCATCCCTTCGTTAGTAAAGATGGCACAAAACCATCCCTCCATTAGTAAAGTCAGTCAATAAGGACTAACGGTGCAAATTATTTCTCCGTTATCTCCTAACGGAAGAGAGAATATTTGCATTATCACTCCTAAGGACTAACAGCGCAATTCATTTTCGGAAATAAATTGCATCGTTAGTCCTAAGGACTAACGGTGCAAAATAATTTTGGAAAATAAATTAAAAGGGGGCCAACTGATGCGAGTTTTGCAAGACACAAAAAGTTTTACTTCTCAAGGGATCTTGAGAAGCTTGCAATCCTCCAAGCAGTGTACTTGATCGTTGTAGTGTAGTATAAGTATGTCCGGGGGATTAATCGTTCTCTAAGGGAATAGTGTCGTTAGGTCAAGATGTATGACGAGATAGGTCTAGAGGTGAGGGATGATTCTTTTTGTATTTTTATATTTTTTAGAAAGCAAGTAAAATCTCAGTTTTTGAAGGAGTGGGCGGAATTAGTTGTTAATCAACTAACCCAAAATCTAATTATAAAACTAAAATTAAACTAAAAACCAGAAAAAAATAAATTTAGTGAACTTCTTATGATAGGAAAAGCGTGTTTACTTAGATTTAATTACTCTCTAGTTATCTCCTATTGATTCGTTGAATTGTCACGTCCTTATTTTAGTTGAAGCGTCGTATTCCTTATTATTGGTCGTGGGAAGGTGCCGAAGTCCCCAACTCTATGAACATTAGTCTCCCTTAACATCCATTAAGTTTTCTAGGATCTACAAGCCGCAATTCACGCAATAAATACAACGAACAAAACCAATAGTGCACTCTACGGTTGTGTTTTTAAGACGTTCAAGCTAGTTACATATAAGAGGTCAGCCAGTTTTCTTAACCTAACGCGATAACAATCAACTAAACAAAAGACAACAAATCAATATTCAATAACTAGGTTTCATTAGATCAAAGAAAACACAAATAAACTTAAGCTAGCATATTAGATAGAAGAAAAGATAAACAAATAATCAAACAACAGATAGACATATTGTATAATTAAACGAATAACTTATTTCCAATTGAACATGGATGAAAAAGGCTGAAAAAGCCTTACAAGACCTCTGAAAATCGTCTAGGGTTTATTACCAAAAGATGTCACACTTAATAATAAAAACATTCGAAAATATATATAGTATTACAACTCTGACGGCGTCAGCTTATGGATCCTGACGCTGTTAGCTCGCCGCCATTAGGGTTTCGTCTTATGCAAGTTGCCGTTCTGACGGCGTCACCTTGTATCTATGACGCCGTCACCTTCAGTCTTTGACACCGTCAACTTATAAAAAGTTCTGAGCCGTCTCTTGTCTTCATAAAACGTGACTCTCTCCTCCAAAATACACCTGACGGCGTCAGGTTGTAAATTCTTCAAATTCTCTTAAGCGTTACTTGGTGATTTTCCGCCCAAAATCCAGCTCAAATAACAAGTGACGGCGTCTCGTTGTAGCTAGTTACGTCGTCAGCTTTCCTTTTCTGACGGGTTTTCACGACTTCGTCGTTTTCTTCTATTTTTCGTCCAAATATGCTCTAAAAGTGTCGATTTCCAGAACTCTCGTCCCAAGTAGCTAAAATGCAAAAAGAAACGATTTGAGGCAATATTTGATCACATTTATACGATTTTGGGCTTAAATGACCCCTTAAAAAGGCACCAAATAAATCCTTATCACCAACCACTAACCACCACCGCCACCTCCACCCACTACCACCGCCGCCACCCACCACAACCACCACCCAACGCCGCCACCACCACCCAACGCCACCACCCCCACCCAACGCCACCACCACGTTGGGTGGTGGCGGTGGCGGTGGCGTTGGGTGGTGGCGTTGGGTGGTGGTGGGTGGTTAAATATAATTTGTTTGGTATAATAACACCACTGGACACTTAGTCCAGTGGTTAGGGCGTTCATTTTGGGGCCTCCAGACCTGAGTTCGAACCTTGTTGGCCCGCTTTTAATTTATGTTCCAAAAAATTTTGCACCGTTAGTCCTTAGGACTAACGATGCAATTTATTTCCGAAAATAAATTGCACAGTTAGTCCTTAGGACTGACGATGCAAATATTCTCTCTTCCGTTATGAGATAACGGAGAAATAATTTGCACCGTTACTCCTCATTGACTGACTTTACTAACAAATGAATGATTTTGTGCCATCTTTACTAACCGAGGGATGGTTTTGTGCAAAAAAAAAAAAGAAAAAAAAAAAAAAAAAAAAAAAAACATGAAGATGTAAAACGAGACACAAGACAAACCACATGGATATATTTTGGACTTTTCTCTATTATGTACTTAGTACTTGTTTAGGCAAAGATCTTGTATATAATTTTAAACCAATGCTATAAAATGCAGATATTCTTACCAAGTCAATAAATATTAGAGTAAATTGCAGAAATTGTCCCTAAGGTTTGGCCGTATCACATAAGGAGACGTTTGGTTTGAGGTTATGGGAATAAAGGTATGGGTATGAAAGTGATTCATGTTGTTTGGTTCATCATTATTCCCCCCACAATGGAATGAGCATACCCACGGGTATGGGTTTCCTCATATATTATGTGTGTGGGGGGTTTCCTCATTCCTTCCATTACCATTCTATCCTATACCAATACCCATACTCATTGTGATTCATACCAACAAACCAAACGGGCCCTAAATATTATTAGCAAATGACGAACTGACAATCGGGTAGCTAGCCTTCTTTGCCGTATCACCTTCATTTTCGGGTTGTTTGGAAGGACTTGGTGTATATAATAAAGATTTTTTTTTGCAATAACAAGGTTATTTAAAAAATAGTGATAATATCTCTATGGTATAATTATGTTACTTTAAATAATCACTTTAACGTCAACAAACAAATTCTTTCTTATATAAGAAGAAATATTCAAAAAATAAAAAAAGGCATATTGAGAAATTCAATTAAACCAATAAAAATGCATCATTCTATTTACATGATAAAATTGAGTCATCTCATTAGCCAATTAAAAATTAAAATTCAGACTTAATTTGGTCAAACTTAAAAAAAAGAGTAAATTGCAAAAATCGTTCTTGTGGTTTGGCCAAATTGCACGTTTCATCCTTGTGGTTCATTAAGTGCAAAGATCGTCCTTATTTTGCACTATTACGTGCACTTTTGGTCCTCCATCATTGCAAAAATCGTCCTTGTGGTTTGCCAAATTTCACTGTTGAAGAACCAAAAGTGCACGTAACAGTGCAAAATAAGGACGATATTTGCACTTAATGAACCACAAGGACGAAACGTGCAATTTGGCCAAACCACAAGGACGATTTTTGCAATTTACTCTAAAAATAAAATGAAAAAAAAAATCATGTATGCCAAAAAATAAGTATAAATATATGGGTTTCGATTGTGTAAAAAAACAAAAAAAGTGTAATAAAACTTTGGCAATTGAATTTTAAATAAATTATAAAACTTATCACTTTCTATTTTTTAATAATTTTTTAAATTTAACAAATACCCTATTATACTTTATACACCTATATATTAATTTTTATTATTGTTTTTGAAAGAAACACCGATATTATCATTATATATTAAAATCAATGTATATGCACTAGATTATAAATCTCAAATGAAAACACAAATTACTATGATATGTAATTTAATACACGAGATGTATACGAAAGACTGGTGTTATTCCTCTTTATGAATTTAAGTAAAGATATCCTTAAAAAAATCAAAGGTTATATCTCTCAAGAGGATATTGATGCAAGATATGAGGCTATTATGGAGCTGCTCATGCTTAATCAACAAGATTTCATGTCGTTAAGACAAAAATCTAGAATTAAATGGGCTGTAGAATGAGATGAAAATTCATCTTTCTTTCACTCCTCGATCAAATATAAGGCCAGGAAAAACTACATTAAGGGGCTGATTTGTGATGGTGTATGGACTGAGGATTCTAACCTTGTTAAACCGTTCATATTTAGTCACTTTGAGAATCGCTTCAAGGAGCCAAAGGCAAACAGGCCTATATTTCAAAGTATTCTTTTTGTTATTTTAAATGATTCTGATGCATTGGGATTGATATCTCCATTCACTGAAGAAGAAATTACAGCTATTGTTTGGTCTTGTTGAGGCTCGAAAGCTCCGAGTCCAGATGGGATGAATTTTAATTTCATAAATGTAACACCCCGTGCCCGCTTACTTCAAAAACTTTGACTTTTTGACGCGGAAACATTTGACTAAAGCAAACATACGTTCACTCTTCGTTCAAAGACAAGAATCTATAACATTTAACCCTTTAAAAATACTTGCAAGAACATAAACTCGAAAACCCTTCAAAACATTTCACACAATTATATAACACAACCAAACAACCCTTCTGTGACCAACAATACCCCGTATCCTTTTTGAGGGTTACGCCGTATCAAAGCTGAGAGATCATGCGCCGTATCAAACTGAAGTGATACGCCGCATCACCTTAAACTTCTGATACGTCGCATCTAATATATTAGATACGCCGCATCGACCAACTAAGACAGAACATCAGCAGGAAAACCTGCATAAACTCAATACTCACCCACAACTCATTTGACCTCAATACAACACTATAACTTGTATCAAAACACTCACTTTACATTCAAAACCATATCAAACTATAATACACGGCAATTGACCCGTTTACTACTCAAATTGGGTACGTTTACACTCAAACCAAACGCCCCTTTAACTTGAACCATAAACACATAAACTACACTTTGACACACCATTTGACTACCAAATCGTGTGAGCGACCTTAACATACAACTTGCCATACGGCTACACTTTACCAACTCATAGAAGACCAACGGGGGTACAAACTTACACATGAGCCCGGTATTCTACCTAGGCTCCTAAACACATATTACCTTAAATCTCGCATATCCATTCCTTAATCCACAATCCAAGCCATATCATATAAACATGCCAACCTACAAAACGGTTAAACATCTAAACCGTAAGCACAACGGCTTAGTAAGTAAAACGACTATAACATACAATATACTTCAATCCACATGATGCATCATATACATAAAACACTTACATCAAGGCTCACTACACAAATCTCAACTAGCACATAACATCATCATATCCATAGCATCATCTCAACACATAAGCCATAAACATGGCATCACATAAGCATATCCAAGATCATATTCTCTACATAACATACATAACACATAATGATAGAAATCCATATACATATATGCTATCATCATTTTACTTACCTCAAACCAAGCTAAACAATAACAAGGATCATCATCATCATCATCATCATCATCATCATCATCATCATCATCATCATCATCATAATCTTCCTTCATCATCATCATTCTTCATAATAATAATAAAAAACCTAACAACCTAACAATAAATCATATAATAAGGGTTATTAAAACCCATCAAAACATAATCATCTTGCTAACCAAATCATCATATGATCATACCCACATCATATGATGATTTCCCACTTAAATCACTAACTTGAGAGGGATTACTTACTTGATAATCAAAGCTAAGAAGGACCATAAACATGGGTCCTTTATCTTCTTCATTAAAAGCCATCACCTAGCTCTATCTTTCCCTCCTTTCTCTTTGGTTCGACATTCACAGGAAACACACTCTCTTTTACAGGAGAGTGTGGAAACTTATAGATAAATGGGGAAGTTTCTAGCTACAAGGGCAATTTAGTCAATTCTGCTTATTTAAGGTCGATGCGCCGTATCTATCTGCATAGATACGCCGCATCCATGCTACCCCTTATATACTCCGTATCTCCTTCTCCAATACGGCGCATGGACTATAACAAGTCGGTTCTACTTTCCATTCTACCATACGCCGCATGTAACTTCTTGGATACGCCGCATCTAGGCTATAACAGACTAACACTTAACACTATAACCATTTGCCCTTAGACAACCACATACTCTTAGTCAAACATACTTAGGCTCGGGTCAACTTCATCTAGGGTGGGGTCCCAATACCTGGAAAACAGTTCTAACAATTCTACCCCCTTATTTAGATTTCGTCCCCGAAATCTCTCGTCTAAAACTATCCAAAACTAAATTCATGACATATATAAGCCCTTGATCCCATGCTCTAAAGGCCATTACCTTGCAACGATCTAATTGATCTTGCAAATTCTAACTTACTATAACAAAATCATAACTCATAATCTACCAAAAACACGCTTCTCTTCATAAACTTTTCTAAAATTTCCAGCAATGACAACTTGTCATCCGGAAATATCTACTACTTTGACTCTATATGAGTCAAACTTCATCACTATAAACACGGAATTCACCAATGCACTAACATGACATAACATCTTATACCGGTTAATTTCACATTCCACATAATACTAACACATAACTATACCAAAAACCGGTAACTTATCTCAAAATATACAAAGTACCATACAAATGGCACCTTCAAAAATCTTTCACATGCATCACTTAAGCAATCTTTCTTACTAAATCTTGGGAATACTCATCATTTAACTTATCAATTTAAAACATAATTCAATTTAGACGTCTATCTTAAGGTTTCACACCTGACCTTAACGCCACTATAAATTTTATTCATATTTATCTTTTCTTATGACGTCTAACTTGTTTTAACTTTCACTATCTCATATCACTATCCGTACTCATGTCATATCGGCTACACGTAAGCCCACTCATTTTTAACCCTTCATTTACATAAAAAGGTGTCCCGATCTATGTAAATCAAGAAATACAAATTCATGGTTCGGTGATTTACAACTTCTCTATTCAAATGAAAAGGCGTCCCAATCCATTTAAATAAAGAAACCATAAACCATCCTACTTACATATTTTCGACGTAACACTCGTACTTACTTCACTTCCCATCTTTACTAGCCTTGGATCAAATCTCATTAACTTTCCTTCATGCCATAAGGCAAACTTAACATCATGCCATAAAAGGCAACTTAACCTCGTGCCATAAAGACACCTTAACATCGTGCCATAAAGACACCTTAACATCGTGCCATAAAAGGCATCTTAACATTATGCCGTAAAGGCATCTTAACATCATGCCAAGGATATAGGCAAACCATGCCGGTGAAGGCAAGCTAACAATCATGCCATAAAAGGCAAGCTAGGCCATCCCAAAGGATGCCAAAACTAGAGCATTGGATCCAAGCTATATTTGTCTTATCATCTTTACTCACTTTATCTTTCATGCACTTTTATAATTAGGCACACACTATCATTTATTAAATTTTCATTGCCTTAAGCAATCTCAATATTCACTAACACGCTTACTATCATCTAGACAGGTTTCTATATAACACTTGCCCATTTATTAAATTTGCATTCTCACAATGCAAATTATCTTTCATTTGTCAACCCCAAGTTGACTCATATACTAACTATGAGCCATCTTTATTTAGACAATTTAATTATAATGCTTATCCATTACAACTTACGCATCTCAACGTGTTCTTACAACACACTTTTACTATACCTGTCAACCCTTGTTGACCATATTCACAACTCATACTATCGCTTCACATGGTTTATTCAACTTGCGTGCATATGAACCTTACATAGGTTTATTCTATAACACTTTCGTTAATTTTAATTTACATATTCAAATAATTTAACATGATCACATTCATGTTTTACATGCACATGACTTCATCATGCTTAACTATGCACTTTAACTTTCTCATTTTAGTTACTCATATAAAGATTTCATGCCTTCAAGCATCTATTCGTTATCATAACAATCTTGTCTTTCTTTATCATCAAGCTACAAACATATTTCATTCTTCACTTCTTACTTATCTAAATCTTTTTAAGAATTTATGCTTTTCAAATAATTAACACGCTTCTTAACTTTTCTCACATATCAATATTTCCTTTTTAGCTTTACCGACCACAACTTGGTCAACACATAACACGCATTCTAATACATCTATCTCAACTCATACACTTCAATACAAACGTGCTCTCAAGCACAACACATAAAGCTTAAACATACCATAACTTACCATAGACTTAGCATCGCATAAACGACAACACTTAACATCATACAAACAATCCTATCATAACGCTTAACACTTATCCAACAAGTGTTAAAACATTCATAACATAATCAAAACATGAAGTCTATAGCATCAACATATAACTAGCCGCAAGCAATAACTTACCTTATAACTAAGGCATCATAAACCTTAGTCCATTTACTAATCCCGTCTCTAATACCACTTAGCCTTGCTACTCGCATTCATAACTCTAACTCTATCATACATTCACATATCACACTACAATCCCCTACACTAACCAAGGTGCACGGCTATCTAATCATATAAACATTTCAAGTCCTCCACGGACTTACCTCTCATAATCACAACATCAACACCGGCACCAACCGAGGTGCTCGGCCAACTAATGATCTAAACATCTCAAGTCCCCATGGACTTGCATCTCATACTCAACAACACTATAACAAGCATACATCACTAATCATCAAAAGGCTCAACTAACATAAAACATAATTCGTCTAACACTTAGCAATTAGTTTCCGCGCAATCTAACACTTACATCCAAGGCTTCTACGAGTGGTTTAAGACTAGGCACCCTATAGTGGAAACCTAATTCACTTAAACCAAAGCTCTGATACCAATTTGTAACACCCCGTGCCCGCTTACTTCAAAAACTTTGACTTTTTGACGCGGAAACATTTGACTAAAGCAAACATACGTTCACTCTTCGTTCAAAGACAAGAATCTATAACATTTAACCCTTTAAAAATACTTGCAAAAACATAAACTCGAAAACCCTTCAAAACATTTCACACAATTATATAACACAACCAAACAACCCTTCTGTGACCAACAATACGCCGTATCCTTTTTGAGGGTTACGCCGTATCAAAGCTGAGAGATCATGCGCCGTATCAAACTGAAGTGATACGCCGCATCACCTTAAACTTCTGATACGTCGCATCTAATATATTAGATACGCCGCATCGACCAACTAAGACAGAACATCAGCAGGAAAACCTGCATAAACTCAATACTCACCCACAACTCATTTGACCTCAATACAACACTATAACTTGTATCAAAACACTCACTTTACATTCAAAACCATATCAAACTATAATACACGGCAATTGACCCGTTTACTACTCAAATTGGGTACGTTTACACTCAAACCAAACGCCCCTTTAACTTGAACCATAAACACATAAACTACACTTTGACACACCATTTGACTACCAAATCGTGTGAGCGACCTTAACTCATAAAAGACCAACGGGGGTACAAACTTACACATGAGCCCGGTATTCTACCTAAGCTCCTAAACACATATTACCTTAAATCTCGCATATCCATTCCTTAATCCACAATCCAAGCCATATCATATAAACATGCCAACCTACAAAACGGTTAAACATCTAAACCGTAAGCACAACGGCTTAGTAAGTAAAACGACTATAACATACAATATACTTCAATCCACATGATGCATCATATACATAAAACACTTACATCAAGGTTCACTACACAAATCTCAACTAGCACATAACATCATCATATCCATAGCATCATCTCAACACATAAGCCATAAACATGGCATCACATAAGCATATCCAAGCTCATCTTCTCTACATAACATACATAACACATAATGATAGAAATCCATATACATATATGCTATCATCATTTTACTTACCTCAAACCAATCTAAACAATAACAAGGATCATCATCATCATCATAATCTTCCTTCATCATTATCATTATTCATAATAATAATAAAAAACCTAACAACCTAACAATAAATAATATAATAAGGGTTATTAAAACCCATCAAAACATAATCATCTTGCTAACCAAATCATCATATGATCATACCCACATCATATGATGATTTCCCACTTAAATCACTAACTTGAGAGGGATTACTTACTTGATAATCAAAGCTAAGAAGGACCATAAACATGGGTCCTTTATCTTCTTCATTAAAAGCCATCACCTAGCTCTATCTTTCCCTCCTTTCTCTTTGGTTCGACATTCACATGAAACACACTCTCTTTTACAGGAGAGTGTGGAAACTTATAGATAAATGGGGAAGTTTCTAGCTACAAGGGCAATTTAGTCAATTCTGCTTATTTAAGGTCGATGCGCCGTATCTATCTGCATAGATACGCCGCATCCATGCTACCCCTTATATACTCCGTATCTCCTTCTCCAATACGGCGCATGGACTATAACAAGTCGGTTCTACTTTCCATTCTACCATACGCCGCATGTAACTTCTTGGATACGCCGCATCTAGGCTATAACATACTAACACTTAACACTATAACCATTTGCCTTTAGACAACCACATACTCTTAGTCAAACATACTTAGGCTCGGGTTAACTTCATCTAGGGTGGGGTCCCAATATCTGAAAAACGGGTCTAACAATAAAGAACACTGGGAGTTGGTAAAAGAGGATTTTATGATGTATTTTAAGAAATTTGAACAGTTTGGGCGGCTTGCAAAAGGAGTGAACCCTTTATTTATCATTCTTGTTCCAAAGACAAAAGATCCGCTTATGATTTCAGAATATCGCCAAATTAGTTTAATTGGATGTATTTATAAGGTAATCTCCAAAGCTTTAGCAAACCGTCTGGCTAAAGTGATGCATCAAATAATTTCCCCAAACCAAACTGCTTTTATTGCCGGGAGGCAAATTTCAGACGGTGTTCTTATTGCGGACGAGGTTATAGATTATGCAAAAAAATGGGATTGGAGTTGCTCTTCTTTAAGGCTGATTTCGAGAAAGCATTTGATTGTGTTAATTGGGGATTTGTGCTTAACATCATGGAACAAATGGTGTTTCATTCAAAGTGGAGAACATGGATCAAAGCATGCTTATCTTTAGCATCAGTATCGATCTTAGTTAATGGTACTCCTACTCAAGAATTTCATATGGAAAGAGTTCTACGTCAAGGGGACCCGCTCTCCCCATTTTTATTTCTTATTGTGGCTGAGGCTCTGCACGTGATGATTATGGATGAGTATGATATCGGAATTTTTAACGGGCTTTATCTTTAGGAGGATGGGGCAAACCTTTCCTTTTTACAATATGCCGACGATGCATTATTTTTTGGGGAATGGTCGCTACCCAATGCTCAAAACTTAATTCGGATACTTAAATGTTTTCAAGATGTTTCAGGTCTTGTAATTAATCTTAACAAAAGCACACTTTATGGAATTGGTGTTCAGGAGTTCAATTCGGCAGCTGCCATTAATTGTAAATCTCAATCTCTCCCATTCATGTACTTGGGTTTGCTGGTGGGAAAAAATATGACCAAAATTGAAAATTGGAGGTTTGTTGTGGATCGTTTTCATGCAAGACTTTCTGCATGGAAGACAAAACTATTGTCAATAGGTGGTAGACTTACACTAGCGAAAGCTGTACTTGGGAGCCTACCACTATTCTATCTATCACTAATATTTTCTGGCGCTAATTAAAGTCACTAATATGTTAGAGGCAATTCAGCATCGTTTCTTTTGGGGTTTTAAAGAAGAAAAGAAAGGAATTTCATGGGTTAAATGGGAAAGTACTCTTGCTAGACAGCACCTTGGAGGATTGGGTATTGGTAGCATCAAGGAAAAAAATTTTAGTCTTTTAGGAAAATGATGGTGGCGTTTTATTAACGAGGTGGATGCACTATGGTTTCGAGTGGTGAAAGCCATTCATGGTCCTAAATGGGACTTCTCATCTCAGGTGGGTGATGATCTTTGTCATTGAACATGGAGAGAGTATTATTAGAAGTGGGTCTGCTATCGACAAGATGAGTATCCCATTTAAAAAGTCCTTTTCTAAAAGAATTGGTGATGGTAATTATACTTTCTTTTGGAAAGATGTATAGGTAAATGAGGGAGGTTATCTAAAAGATCATTTTTTCGCATTTATATGCCCTTTAATCAAGTAAGGATTTTAAAATTAACGAACGTTGGTGCCAAGTAAATGGTGTTTGGTCGAGTGCTTGGGTTTGGCGGACGTTGCCACGTGGAAGGGCTGTGGATGATCTGGCAAATTTACTTAATGTTGTTGGTCCTCTCACTCTTACAAAACAATCTTGAGATGGCTGGAAGTGGAACTTGGATCCGAGCAGTAAATTTATAGTTAAAGACTTTCCTTCCTCATTGACAACAAGCTTCTAGCCCTATGTACATTGGGACAAAACCATAACTGAAATAATTGGATTCCAACTAAGGTAAATGTTGCTATTTGGCGAGCTGCAAATAATCGCCTTCCTACTATGGCTTGCATGTCTTCTCGTGGAGTAGCCGTTTCTTCCTCAGCGTGCCCTTTGTGCGAGTCTGCTCAAGAATGTATTGAACACAGTTTGTGTGAATGCCCTTTAGTTCGCTCAATTTGGTTCAAATGTTGGGCGTGGTGGAATATTCGTCCATCTCCTCAGTTAATGATTAAAGATGTGATTTTTCGTTCTATGATTCTATCAGACGGTAAAGGTGTTGGAAAGGCGTTGCAAGGTGTTTTGTATACTTTAATGTGGTCAATATGGAAGTGGCGAAACAAACTCGTGCACACGCATCCGGATTTAAAGTCTACTGCCAGGCTTTAAGATATTTTTCCTCAAGTTCAGAGTTTGTCTGTGCTATGGATTTTGAATAGGTACAACACAAAGTCTTTTGATTGGAAGAATTGGGTGTCGAATCCAAGAGGTGTTTTTAGTTAGATGTTTTTTATGTCTTTTTTTGGCAATGTTCTGTACCGGTTTTTCATTTCCATGATTTTTTATCTTTAGTTGCCTTCCTCCTTGGAAGCCTTTTTTTTTGTGTATCCCTATTTGGCCTACCTTTTTTGTTGAGGTAGGTCTTTTAATGAAACGCCTGGCTTAAAAAAAAAAAAAAGATATCTGAAAAAATAGTTTTTTATTATCCATTTTCAATAACAAATCATGTTATTTTTCTTCATAAGTTTATGTGCGACATGTGTTTAAAAATTAAATACGGTTAAAATTATTATTAACGGGAAATAAATGTTAAACTTAAAGTACGAATATTAATTCATAATGGAAAATTTTATGTAAAACTCGTGTGTACACGGGTATTATAACTCTATGAGTATTAGATGTGTTACATAAGTTTATAGAAAAGTATGCACGAGGTTAAAAACTAATACAATTAAAATTACTATTAGCGGAAAAATAAATATGAAAATGAAAGCACTTGTTACAATGATATAAAAATAAATACAATTAGGAAATTATTAGTTAATAGAAGTTTGAGAAGACGATAAATGTTAATGATTAGATGGGCGACGATCTGCCGCGTTGATGACTAATTATCATAATATGAATTGTTGTTAGATATTATCATATTGTTAATGTTAATGAATAAAAAAAAAAAAAAAAAAAAAAAAAAAAAACGCTTAATTATATACTCTCGCGGTTTTAGAACAGGTTGTGCGTCGCTGGGTGTTCTTGAATTGCACCCCATGCTAGCTTGTATGTTGGGCATGGTAGATCCAATCTTCGATCCCTTACATATACGTGCGGATAGTGGGCCGCGCGCGGTGTACAACTAATGTTAATGTTTTCTTTTTCCGTAAATAAGATTGGCAAATGATAATGGTGTAAAATGGTTAACTCATATTTCTTACAGTTGATGTTCTCAAACCATGTAAAGGATTAAGGATGGTAGGTATGTTATGTTTCACCGAAATCACAACATGAACGGTTGGACTTTTAGGTTCAAATACCTTAAATTTTTCGTTCTCAAAATTGTAAAGCAGGGAGCAAAATCAAAACCTTTAATGTTGATGGTGATGTTAATATGATGAATGGTCATTAACCACTTTCGTGGGTTATTTACTAGATAATCTGAATCACATGAAAGATGGGTTTCTTTGGACTTTAAGCTTACTTTCTATCATTTTTGAGATTTAGAGACGTACGATTAACAAGTATCTTTTGCTTGAAAGAAGCTTGATTCATGCGAATTCTGTGCTTGCTTGCTACTTTTGGTGTTTCTGGGAAACAGATATCGACCAATATGATCTACATGACTAGGAAAACATATCATAATTTTAATAGAGACCTGAGTTCATTATGCAAGCTATTCGTGTTGATTTATTAGTCATTTTCATATCGCATTTCATTAGTGTTAACTTATTTTCGTTTCATACAAATAATTAAATGCTTTATGTGATACAAAAATTAATATACACGCATGCATGGTTAATTATCCACGGTTTTAAGTTTTATAAAGAGGTGTGCATAACTTGATTAAACATGAAAATTAATGACCTTATTGTGGTAAATAAAAATTGAGGCCTTTATTATTTTACGTGACACAAAATACATAGAGGGACATGCCGAACACTGTATTTTAGAATACAAAACCGTAACGTACGTGCATGTTTTTATTCTACGTAATAGATTGGGTCATAGCTAGCCAACGTCTAGCACCCAATAGTTTCTATGGTTACAACTCAAAAATTAGGGCCATCCTCCTCCTTTTTCGTTGCCACCGCCTACTCCGAATCCACCTCCGGCTCCTGATCCAGAACCGTATCCACCACCTATTCCACCTCCACCTCCACCTCCAACGCCTCCTCCACCACCACCACCGTTACCAACGCCACCACCAAATCCACTTCCAGAACCACCCCCTACTCCACTACCACCGCCAATTCCACCTCCTGAACCACCTCCTACACCACCACCACCACCCTTGCCAATGCCGCCCCCTTCTCCACCTCGAGAACCACCTCCTATTCCTCCACCACCACCCTTGCCGACGCCACCACCTTCTCCACCTCCAATTCCTCCTCCACCACCCTTACCGATGCCACCACCTTCTCCACCTCCGGAACCACCTCCTATTCCTCCACCACCACCCTTACCGATGCCCCCACCTTCTCCACCTCCAGAACCACCTCCTATTCCTCCACCACCACCCTTGCCGACGCCACCACCTTCTCCACCTCCAATTCCTCCTCCACCACCCTTACCGATGCCACCACCTTCTCCACCTCCGGAACCACCTCCTATTCCTCCACCACCACCCTTACCGATGCCCCCACCTTCTCCACCTCCAGAACCACCTCCTATTCCTCCACCACCACCCTTGCCGACGCCACCACCTTCTCCACCTCCAATTCCTCCTCCACCACCCTTACCGATGCCACCACCTTCTCCACCTCCGGAACCACCTCCTATTCCTCCACCACCACCCTTACCGATGCCCCCACCTTCTCCACTTCCAGAACCACCTCCTATTCCTCCACCACCCACCCATTCCGATGCCCCCTACCCTTCACACCACCTCTAGAACCACCTCCTATTCCACCACCACCACCCTTGCCGATGCCACCACCTTCTCCGCCTCCTGAACCACCTCCTATTCCTCCACCACCACCCTTGCCGATACCCCCACCTTCTCCACCTCCAGAACCACCTCCTATTCCACCACCACCACCACCCTTACCGATGCCGCCACCTTCTGCACCTCCCGAACCACCTCCTATTCCTCCACCACCACCTTTGCCAATGCCACCACCTTCTCCACCTCCAGAACCACCTCCTATTCCTACACCCACCACCACCCTTTCCTCACCTCTTCTCCACTTGCCCCACCACTTCTCCACTCGAACCACCTCCTATTCCTCCACCACCACCCTTTCCGATGCCACCACCTCCTATTCCTCCACCACCACCCTTGCCGATGCCGCCACCTGCTCCGCCTCCACCGCCAATCCCTCCTCCAGAACCGCCTCCAATTCCACCTCCACCACCTTTACCAATTCCACCTCCGGAACCACCTCCACCACCAATCCCACCGCCATTACCACCTCCAAACCCTGCTCCACCACCACCACCGACACCTGCACCACCTCCAAATCCCACTCCGCCTCCTATGCCCCCACCATGTCCAATAAGTGTCTTTTCTTCCTCTTCGGGATGCTTTCTACCACCAACAATGTTATTGGTGCAAATTAAAATGCCAATAAATGCAAAAAGTAAAAGCTTAAAACCCATCATATATCCTTGTTTAATGGTTTATTGATGAATTACAAGACAATGTGTGGAGAATCATATCAAAATCACTAGTATATATAGGGGATTCAAACGGACACCAATTCAACAATACAGTTGAGATATAATTAATTTAAGCAATCTTTTGTTCAAAAATTTTAGACGAGTAATTAATGTATTGTGCTCTCCAACCTGTATGCTTTGACAAAAACATCCAACAACTTTTTTCTTTTCTCTTTCACCACAGTCAGTCACTATCAAAAATTTGTATCATGCCATTTTGTTTGCATAATACAACAAACAGATCGAGCATATTCACTGATCATAACAATATCGTATTAGTATTTTTCTACTTGTGCATGCATGTCCAATATGCCTCATAAACTTTCCAAGCAACTTATGAAATGTAAGGTTGATTCGGACCCATATGTTGACGCTTACAATATCGTAAACAAATATTATACGGAGTATATGTTTTACTACACATATGCTTAGTATAATACTGTAAAGAATGACTTTATGATCATAACAATATCGTATTAGTATTTTTCTACTATTAGCGGAAAAATAAATATGTAAATGAAAGCACTTGTTACAATGATATAAAAATAAATACAATTAGGAAATTATTAGTTAATAGAAGTTTGAGAAGACGATAAATCTTAATGATTATTGATGAATAATTATCATAATATGAATTGTTGTTCGATATTATCATATTGTTAATGTTAATGAATAAAAAAAAAAAAAAAAAAAAAAAAAAAAAAAGAAAAAAAAGGCGCTTAATTATATACTCTTGCGGTTTTGATAAAGGATGAACGTTGCGTATGCATAAATGGCCATATGTAAACCTTGTGCAGACGTGTTTTCAATTTGCAGCAACACAATATGAATTGTATTTTAATTTCTATTTTGATATTTTCTAATACTAACTTCACCACTGGTCTGTTCCGGCCCAACGCGTAGTACTTATCAGTAATCACAGATTAATAGTTGCTTACTCAATGTTTCAGTTGTCATTCATGAGTTTTATTGAATGGAAAATACACAATTTTTAAGCATGTCAAGCAACAACTAATTAATTCATCACATGGGTTTTTCGGTTGATGTCAATCGTAATTGTTTACACATATGATTAATGGGCTACACCAATTTAACAACTGGTATTATGTTTGGCATGTATCTTTAACAACTGGTATCATCATAGCGGCGGTCGAGCCCAGGAGTGTGTATAGTGCGGTTGGCCCAACGATATCTCACATAGAGCAGGTCACCATTAAGTCAGACTGACGCAAGTGGCCTAGCGGCTTTAGAACAGGTTGTGCGTCGCTGGGTTCTTAGATTGGCACCCCATGCTAGCTTGTATGTTGGGCATGGTAGATCCAACTTCGATCCCTTACATATACGTGCGGATACACTAGTACATTTAGGACGATCGCCGTCCAATTTTTTTACATGTTGCCGACGTCATGACGTCGGCATCATGAGGTTTCGACGTCATGTCGTCGGCAGCAATTAGTCGAGAATGCTTTGTCGGGACTTAAGGTCCCGACAAACAAATCCGACGACAAAGTGGGACCCACATGATTTTCCGGTCAAACGTTTTTGTGGTTCGACAATATTGTACTGACGACACTTCGTCGGGACCATATTAAATAATTAACGATTTAATTAGCGAACTTAAATAATGGTCAACAAAGTCTATATAGTACCGACGACAAGACGTCGGTACAATATACAAAGGTCTAACAAAAGTCAACACAAGTCAATGTAATTCTATATAGTACCGACGACAAGACATCGGTACTATATACAAAAGTCAACATAAGTCAATGTAATTGTATATAGTACCGACGGCAAGACGTCGGTACTATATACAAAAGTCAACAAAATTCAACAAAAGTCAACATAAGTCAATGTAATTGTATATAGTACCGACGACAAGACGTCGGTACTATATACAAAAGTCAATGTGATTGTATATAGTACCGACGACATGACGTCGGTATCTTTTAAATAATACATTATGTACACTTAAATGCCAACGACATGTCGTCGACATTTAGTTGTATTGCAGCTGCACAGCTGCAATTTCCATATTTTTGCCGCAAAAATTTGCGACAAAAATCTACAATAACCTGCTGCTATATCTACAATACATTCCATTACATTCCAATACATCCAATACCACTAGAAACGGCTATAAACTTTATAACGGCTAAAACGGTTATATATAACCACTAAACACTTATAAACAAAACGGCTATAAACTTTATAACACCCTCAAAATACATTATAAACTTTACATAACGGGTGTTATAATCGCTAGACCTAGCTGCTATATCTATAAATGTTGCAATATCCGCAATGTTCAAAGATAATAAGATTCGGGTCGCCTTAATATAGTTTCAAAGATAAAAACAACACAAAATAACACATAATATATACCTCTACGGCCCCTCGTCGTCATCCATATCATCACTAAGATGATCCTCATCATCATCACTTTCGACGCCTAAGCTACTCTCGCTGCCAGAGCCACTCTCGCTGCCAGAGCCACTCCTGCTCCCGCCTCAGCCACTCGCGCTCCCGCCTGCGCCACTCCCTCCCGCGCCACTCCCGCTGCCGCCTCCTACGTCACCTCGAGAACCAACCTGGCTAATAAACTCCTCCCATCGCGGGTTGCTCGAGACAAAACACGTCAACAACTCGAGCTGCTTCTGATTTGCCAACGCTTTCTTCTCAGCTCTTCTGCTCTTCTTCTCAGCTTTTCTGCAAATCTTCTCAGCTTTTTTGCGAAGATTCTCAGCTTCATCAAGCTTCTTCTGAGCTTCAGCAAGCTTCTCGTCGATCTCGGCCATACCTATAAACGAAATAATCAAAATTTAAAAACGGCCATTTCAATACATAAGATGAGTCGTTTAATATTATCCAACTGTACATACCTGGAAGTGGAGGCGGGGGAGGCGGGGTGTGTGGTAACCGTGGCCTCTTCAAGCCGGGTACCACCCTGCCCCTGCCGGCTATGTGACCACGCTGCTTGCCCTTTAGTACCCGGGCAAGTATCTCCTCCTCCGGGACGTATGCCACCTCTGTCGGCGTATCCGATCTCGGCTCCCTTAGCCTAACCATCTCTTCCTATGTAGTTGAAAAAAAAATGAGAAAATTAATATATTAGTCGGGTTAATTACTAGATTATGTTTCAATAAATCATTAAAGTGCGTGTTTGAAAAAAAAAATGATACTTACATACTGAACACGAGCCTCATCCTGCAACCAAACACCATCCTTGCAGTGGGTGTCAAAAAAGGTCTGGATGAGGGATGGGTACTGATGGTCCTCGCTGTTCTCGAACTGTATATACACATGCATATAGGATGAAACAAATTAAAATGACAAATCAAACACCATATATATTTTATTTAGTATAAATACTTTTAATTAATATATAATTAAAATTAAATAATCTTATAAAAATAAAATGTGTCTTACATATTCGTGTCGAGTAGCGGCCAATGATCTCGAACCGTGGCAGCTGTGAACCTTGTTCTTCTTTCGGTTCTCTTTGTTCACAGCCACTCATTTTTGTGCCTTCTCCGACATGTACAACTCCTCATGCTTCTCCCACACATCCTGCTCCATGTTCGGAGGAGGTCTTCTTCTGATCGCTTCCACATTCGGAGCCCCACCCTGGCTGGTAAAGTAATCGCGCTTCATGTCATATTTGTTCTCTGCGTATCGCTTAGCCAGATACGCGGTGATGCCGGTCTGAATGTTCTCCCAGTCCGATCCGCGCATGTGGCGCTCCAAATTAAACATGCACTGCAATCAAATATAGTTAAAATTAATATAAAGATATAAATAAATAAACAAATTTAAATAAATATACACATTTAAACAAATTTAAATAAATGTACACATTCAAATAATTAAATATAGAGATATAAATAAATAAACAAATTTAAATAAATAAACACGATAACATAACAATATAAAAGGAAAATGAAATAACTGACCTCGAGCTGTGGAAGGAAGTGAGCCGTCTTCTCCAGTGGTATACGGTACCAGGAGTCATAGTGTAACGGCAGCTCCCTAATGAGCTCGCTGACGTAATTGTTGAACCACCCTTGGTGCTTGCCCACATGACAATACGTCCCCTGATCATTAGTCTCGAACTCAATAGACTGCGGGGCGCTAGATTTCACGGCTTTCTTGAGCGCCACGTTCTTCATGGCTTGGCGTCGCCGCGGCCTGCCGCCATCCCGACCTCCACTACCCCTGCCTCCCCCCTGGCCCTACCTCCTTGGCGGGGTCGCCGTGATCCTATAATTAGAGTGAGTGAAAACGTTATAAAGTAACATGTAATCAAATTCAAATGATCAAGTTTAAGTTTCTTTGATATATATATATACATATACACATATATGTATATATACACATATATGTATATAGGGGGCGTTATTGTGGTGTACAAGCTTAAAATAGATAAAATAGGTACACATGTGGACTGTTGGATCAAACTTGATAGATCAGATTACATATTAAATAAATGAGTGGCACAATTGTAATTAAGTGAAAGACAAATGGCTTTTGTGTACCAATTTTTTATAGGAGTCGTATATGTTGATGATCATTAATGTCGGTAGACACAATAACAATTCAAACGGATATCATTCAATTTATAATTAACATCATAATCTCCAAAATCGATCAATCAATCAAAAATCCCCAAATCTTCTTTCTACATTTTTTCTTTGAATACAGCTTTAATACTGAAGTCTTTAATACTGATGACTCCACTTTAAATAATCAAACTAATAATCTTTGTTACATCATGTAATTACAGCTTGCCAGAT